>JAWNGG020000237.1:0-366456 GCA_036937485.2 Tetragonisca angustula | reverse complement strand
TATATATATATATATATATTACCATATTATATTTTATTAGATTAGATATTAGACTCGACAATAATCTCAGTCAGATGAAGCTGAAGTTTTGTTCGAAGACAGTTCATACGTGGCACCCTGATCTTTTTAAATTCGATGCAGCCGACGGTACGGTCGAGAATTAAATTTATTTTTTTCACTCGAACCGATTAATGAAAACCGGGGCACATCAGCGTCGCGAGATCTTACAGCGGATTACGCGGACACGATCAAAGAGATTTTATTTCTCCATTATGCTGACAGCAGCTCTAAAATCTTCCATCGTCGCGTCAAAGTGACGCGATCGAATCGGCCGTCGCTTTCAAGCTGCTCGATTCTTTATATAAAGGCCTCGATGAAAATGCGAGGCTACTGTTAAATATTGTTTCGCCGACAGGGCGACGTGAAACTTGGCTTTGAAAAAAAAATCGGCACGATTCTTCTTTTGAAAATGATATTTCGCTGCGACAGAACACTGTCTCGCTGAAGATAATTACACTTTCCAGTCGTTTCGCCGCGACATTTTATTATTATAAAATGATTACATTTACAATTAGTTCTCTGAGAATTGAAAATCAAAGAGTCGCGCGATGCACAGTGGGATATCCAGAAAGTCGAGAAAAATTATTTACACGTGGAAAGAGAGGTTGGTCCACGGCTGTCATAGGTGAACTCTGCACCTTCGAATTTGATGGAAATACACGCGAAGAACCTGCCGCGAAATTCACTGCAATGTTACAAGGTCTAAAGTGCATTTTAACGTTTAAAAAAAATTATAAAGAGAATGAAATATTCAACGCAGGGTGAAGCTAAAGGTATTTTCATCCTTTTCAAGAGGATGGATGATTCCCTACCACAAAAGCAAGTTTAAAGTGTAGGATAAAATTCACTCGTTCAAGGCTCAATATTTGAAAAAAATTCATCTGAACAGTGTATAGATCCACGGGGAGAATTTCATTAATAACAATGTATTCTACTTCTAACAATTACACAAGACTCTCGATCGCGAGATCTTGGAGATGAAAAACTTCCAGCTCACTTTTTGTACTCATCTTGCGGATGTAATTACGAGATTCATTTCTGTCTGAGATCTGGGAGCTTTCGCTAATGAAATTGACATTTTTTTATTTTTCAATTTTTTGTTAACTTTACCCACTCTCGTCGAAATGGAAAAAATGTTGCTTCGTGTCCGCGCGTGGAAGGCCGAACGAGACATCCTTTTTCACTTTAATTGCAATCTTTTTCGAAGGACGTTGATTACGCAAGTTTAAATTTCTTTCTGGGCAAATGTCGCGACGAGCGTCGTTACGGAATAATTTTCGTTCGAAGATGAGTTGCCAAGAATCAACGTCACATATATATACACACACAATTATTTACACACTCGCGATTGTTTACGATACTTTCATACTTGGAGAGAATTTCGACGACAACGTCGCACGATCGTGCAATCTCTGACAATTAAAAACGCGACACGTCCGAGTCGCGTACGGATATTAAAACGGTGGACAAAGTTACGTAATAATTAAAACGCGAGACACAAAGAGCTTTAATTTAATCAAGCACCTGCGGACGTTTTCATTCGTGCGAGAACACACGAGAGGGATCTTTTCAGCGACGTCGAAATTTCATTAGAAAATCAAAACGTGTCGAGTTTAATTTTCGACTCAACGGTCGATTTAACGAGTGAATTAATAACTAAAGATAGGATCATTAACGTTCCGTGAAAATATAAAAAAATTGAAAGCTTCGAATATAAACCATATCCTTTCAATATATTTCCGATCTCTCTTTCTCTCTCTCTCTCTCTCTCACGATTTTTCCTCGCAATTCAGAAAAGAACGTCGAAATCTCCCTGTAAATTCCCTTTCGAAACTTTCGCAAACGGACTTAAATTTAAATTCCTATTGGAAATCAACTCAAACCAGCTGAAACTACGTTCACAGCGTAATGGTGCTCGTTAACCAGAGCTAAAGATAAAATACTACTATTTTAAATGGCAAATGGTAAATAGATATTTTATTTTGCATCGTGCATGTATTTTTTGAAAATAAAATATTTTACTTGCTCGAAAAAACGTACCTATAGAAATAAAATATTTTATTTTGTTGTAGAAAATTTCTGTGATAATATCTCAAGTGGCATTTTGTTTGAAAAACGCTGAAAATATTTCTGTGCCATTTCTTTTCCTTTATGGAAGCAGACGGTGACGATATTGGGGACAAAGGTGGCGACATTGCAGAGTTAGAACTATTGCTATATTTAGGCGATAAGGATTTGCAAATTCAAAGAAATATAAATACGTGAAACAATTATTTTTCAAATATAATACGGCAATTTCGCCTTCTGTTCTAGCTGAAAGACTGTGAAAGACACTTTGTTACATGCAAACAGCTGTATTTAAAAAGGAAATAAATTTCGTTTGCAAATACTGTGATTTCTTACGTTATCTCGTTACGTTAATCATTTTCACAATTTATTTCCAGGTCAAGAACCACTGGGAAGTATTCTATCTTATGCCTTATGTTATTGAAATCAAAAAATATTTTGTTTTACGTCGCAGATCATCAGAATAAAACATTTATTTCCATACTTTAGCTTTGGATTGTCCAAATAAAATATTTTATTTACTGAAATTTTACGTCCTATTTGAAATACTATTTTATTCGAATTGTGAAGAATCCGTCTATAAATATTGCCCAGCTCTGTCGTTAACGAGTCCGGAAACTAACCAATTTTCCCTCGGAAACCGGAAAATACATTTTAGAGTGAACGGCTCGGAATTACGAGAATTTTCGAGTGGATTTAACGAACAATCGCGTTCGCGGGAGGGAGCAATAATGACCCTGGTAGGTCAGTTCCGGAATGCTGTATCAATATACACGCGAGTCTCGGCCACGTTTGGAATAAAAATAACCTAGACACACACGCCGCAGGGAAGCCACACGTGGAACAGGGAGGAACATACACGGTTCGGTCGTCGTGTCAGTCCAGACGCGAAGCTTAACGAGGCTCAATGCTCGTGAAAGATTTTCGCGAAACCTTAGGAAACGCGTTTCTCCTCTATTTATACCGTGTTCGTGATTTCACAGTGTCGCAAATTCCTCTGTTTTTCCTTTTTTTCTTTTTTTTTTCTCAAGTCATATTTGCACGCTGGCGATTTATAAAGAATCTTCGAAGGGTGAAGGTTGGAAATAATTAAAAAAAAAAAAAAAAAAAAAAAAGAGAAAATGTCAATTTTATTGGCGAAAGTTTCCAGATCTCGAGCAGAAACGAATCTCTGTAATTACACGGGAAACAAGATGAGTTTGAGAGTGAGCTTGAAGTACAGATGAGATTTTTTTTCATCCCCGAGAACTCTGCGTTCGAGAGCCTCACAATCGCTCGCCCCGATTAATTAAATCTCGCAATTTCTGTGTACATCGTCGGATGGATATCCATTCTCAAAACGTACCAGACGACGATCCGTGAAATCTGAAAATTCCATTCCCTTAATGATCTCCGCTTCTGTCTATAAATATTGGGACTTTGAACGCGGCGTCCTTGAAACGTTCGAACTTGGCGCGTTTTTTTAAGGTCCGAGAGAGAGAGAGAGAGAGAGAGAGAGAGAGAGAGAGAGGCAGGATGGACGCAATTAAAATTAATTGCGATTCGAAGTTGACCGAAACGAACGATCGTCGAGTGTTTCGTCGGTAAAACTTCATGATTGAAACTGATTCTTGACGTGCCGATCTCTTTCACGCGTAATAATTGCGAAGAATAATTTCGCGATATTCGCGTTTTAATCTTGAAATTAAAAAAGTTCTAAAGGAAGGAACGTCTTTTCACAGGACGACGCAGCAACAGTTTGCGATCGATTTGCATAATGGCGGCGCGACTCGGTTTGGCGATTCGCCAAAAAAATTCCAACGACTCGTCGTTGTGTGTAGCAACGAAGACGATAGTGAGCGAGAATATCGACGTCGTTTGCACAGTGAAATTTGCACGCCCCTTCAGCAGTAGGTTTATTGGTTCGATGTTTGGCAAATACCGATCTGTTTCGTTGCGTTGCGTTCGTTTCGTTTGCAATTCGTGCCCGGTGCTCATGTATATATTTTGTTATTTATTGCGTTATTTATATATATAATATAAATAACAAATAAAGAAATATTTTCGTTTCAATGTGCCAATTCTTACTGAACACAAAGTAGTAGAACTACTTGAATCACCACTGAAGAACGAAACTCGCGTATTGAAAATTGTTCTTTCTCAATTCTTTCGAAATTTGGAGCGTTCGACGAAAGAATTCGCCATAAACGAGCTGATCATTTCCCAGAACTTTCAATCATCAGTTATAGAACTTTCAAACATCAATCATAGAGTTTCATGTTCTTTTATTTCCTTAGTAATTTATTTATTTTAACATATGTATAACGTAAATAATAATTTATTTAAAAATAAATGATGTAATAAATAATATTTTATTCAAAAAATATAAAATATATAAATAACAACTTATTTATTTTTTAATTTCTTAGTAACTTATTTATTTTCTTATTATAATTTATTTATCTCGGTATTTATTTATATATTAGTATTTATTTATTTCTAATTTACTTTCGTCCATTTCGTTGTTTCTCGTTCAACGAACAAAGTTCGTCTGAAAACACCTCGAATTCCCAAATTGTCACTTTGCTCCTGGATTCTGCATCCACTGTTTCAAAGTGAGATTTTTCCCAGTTCTTTTAGTTCTTTACTTTCTTTTCTTTTCCTTTTCTTTTTTTTTTTTTTTTTGCAACGTTTCAATGTTGCCCACGAACGCGATTGTCCGTAAATCCTGCAGTTTCAGTGAAACTGAACTTTGTAATTTGCATCATTCCGGCGAAAGAAATTTCCGAATCGCAAGAACTCCCCAGCAGCGAATTGGAGCAGGGAACGCTCCGCTTAGGTGGAAATTGCTACGATTCCCGCTCCATCGAGTTTCGAGAAGCGAAATTAACAGCAATGAAGGATCGCGCTCATTTACATTTTCGATTAACAAGTCGATCGGCCGAGTTCCAGCAAGGAAAATTGGAACGACGAGCGCGACTCTATCTTTCGCTACGCGATCGCGTCGTTTAATTCTTCAGACAGATGAATATTCTTGGATTTTCCTTGAAATTCTCATTCCTCCGCCGAATTGAACGAATCAGTAATTTCGTGCGATTTTAACAACAATAATTTTCTACTTAAAATAATTTTGTCTTTCTTAAAATTGTTTTTTTTTTTAAACTGTGGTTCTAACTGCAGAATGGACTAGAAAGTTGTTCATGTTTCAAATTGTTGAAACTTCGAAAGAATTTCGCACGACAGTCCGGTTCATTTTAAAGCTTGTACTTTGACAAACCTCTGTTTGGTTTATTTCAGAGATGCAACGAATGGGAAAACAAGGGGTAGTTTTGTTCTCGGAAATTATAAAAAACCAAGCACCTCTGGAAACATCGAAAAGAATTCTTTCTTGACTAAATTCACTGTGGTCTCTTGCAACTCGCTGTATTTTTTTCTTTTTTCTTTTCTGTTATTTTATTGAACTTTGAACGTCAAAATTAAATGAATTTGGGATTAAAAAGAATTAGAGTTAGAATTCGCTCTATTTTTCCTTTTTTTTTGTTATTTTATTAAACTTTGAACGTCAAAATTAAATGAATTTGGGATTAAAAAGGATTAGATTTAGAATTCGCTCTATTTTTCCTTTTTTTTTCGTTATTTTACTGAACTTTGAACGTCAGAATTAAATGAACTTGGGATTAAAAAGGATTAGGGTTAGAATTCGCTGTTTTTTTCTTTTTTTTTCGTTACTTTATTGAACTTTGAACGTCAGAATTAAATGAACTTGGGATTAAAAAGGATTAGGGTTAGAATTCGCTGTTTTTTTTTTTTTCGTTACTTTATTGAACTTTGAACGTCAGAATTAAATGAACTTGAGATTAAAAAGAATTAGAATTAGAATTTCTTGAATTTCCGTCGTTTAATCCTAGTGTCCAGCAAGATGGTGGAAAACAGTTGCAGAGCAAGCTCTCTAGGGATCAATTTGAAGGTTTTAGAAAAACCTTAGTCTTCAAGATCGCGAATAGATTCAGACTTTATGTTTGAATTTTTGCCATTTCTCGACGACAAAAGTATCCTCGCTTTCCCACTTGCTACACGAATCTTTTTGCATCGCGAAAGGAACGACTGTTTCGCGCCTTAAAACGAGGTCAACTGTATGGTTGTTGCGCGAATTTTAAAATTTTTGTTCTGCGAAGTTTAAAGTACCGACAGTTTCATCGCCGAGCCGTATCGAATATAATACTTGTGCGCTACAACGCGAGAAATGTGTCGGAATTTTAAAGAAGTTCTTAAAAAAAGAAAAAAAAGGAAAAACAACTCTGAAAACTCGACCGTTCACCGTGTTGGACGGCGCGTGCTCGAGTGTCGTCGAATCGAATGCCGTCGGTCGCGAGTTTTTGACTTTTAATCAAACAAATGGTAGATTTACCTCTAGTGTTTCCAATCGTTGACCCGCGAACTCTCCCCCTTCCTTTCGTTCCTTTTTTCTTCCCCCCTCGCAGCAACCGGGACACGCTCGTCAAACGATCGTCAAAAGCGAATTAGACGGCAGCCAATCGGGAGCCGAATGTGTCCAACGGTGTATTTTCGTTTTGTTCAGGTTCGATCGGAGCGTGCGCCAACAAGGGAAACACGTTTCGAAACTGTTCACGGAACGCCGGTCTCGCCCGGTTCGGGAACGCTGAAGAGGATCAGTCAACGAAACAAACTCGTCAAAACGGTGGCCACTTAAGCTATTCACCTCGAGTCGTAAAGGGGAAAACACATGCCCGGGCAGACGTGTCACGAGACACAGCAATTCCTCGAACGAAATAAAACTCGGGATGGGAAGGGTTCGGTGAAATACGACCGAAACGTTTTCTTCTTAACGTAAGATACTCCGTCGTAAAATGGCTAGCTAAAGTCTCGAATCTACCAGGTGGTTAGGTTCGTCTGTTTTAATTTCAACATTTTCACCGACAACTGAAATTACACTCAGCTTGAAATGTATTTCTACTGACAGCTGAAGATGTATTTATATATCAGATTGAAACATACGTTCTAAATGCATTAAATGCACTTGTATTGAAGATGGAGAGTTGGATAAATTTGCGTAAATTTCATTTCATACGCGAAAATTTGGTAAAAATTTTTCTATATTTCTTTCTGTGCTTTCACGAACGCAACAGTGGCTCGATGCTACGTCAAAGAGCTAAATTCTCCATGTTTCATAATTTTGACGGTGACCAAGTTCGTATCAACCTTCCAGATTTTTACTGACAGCTGAAGATACATTTCGATCGAGGCACGCGCATTTCAATTATATTAAATGTATTTGCATTGAAACTGTATTTATATCAGACGAAGAGTTGGATGTAAATTCTGCATGTGCATTTCGATAAAACGGTAAACATTTTTCTACACTCTCTGTGATTTTACGAACATTCTGTTACGTGCCATTTGTTTCAAAGTTATGTACAAATGAGCGCGACGTGCTTATGTTGACGAAGAGAGGAGAAGTCCAAGCATTTCCAACGAGCCAACTGGAAGCAGATGAAAACTCGATCTCCAAGTACGAGTTGAAAAGCGATCTCGACGATGGTGGCTTTGGCGATTATCGCCGGTTAACGAAATTAATAACGGCCGTGATCCGGATACTCCGCAAATTTTCCGCAAGAATTCGCCCCATGGCCTGGTCGATTAATCCGTCCTACACGTTGTCAAGTGAAAGGTAATTGCTTATCTAGTTTGCTTGGCTTCTACGTGCTTCTCGATCCTCGTCCCTCGTCGCCGCTCTCTCATACACATTTGTTTATTGATTAAAGCTTAACGCGTCGTTACAGCGGGCTCTCCATTAGCTGTACTTTCCTGTCGTGCGATTGCACATAATGCCGGGTTTACACAGCAAGGCAGGGGCAAAGGCATGGCCGCCGTGCTATCGGGCTTAATTCCACCAATTAACCGAGAATTTACAACGTTCGCGGCCAACCAAGTTCCGGCCGTTTAAGACTTTAAGATTGAAAAACGCCCCACGACGATCCGTTTGATGAAATATCGTCGTTTCAGTTTAACGAGCTACCTTCTTCTCGGTTTAACCCCTTGCGCTGGAATAACGTGTCACGCACGTTGACAATCTTTCCAAAATTGCAACATTGTTCTCAGTTTTCAGTATATTTAAATATAACCCGGGCAAAACAAGTAATAAATTTATTACTTGTTAATCATTTCTATCTATCTACGGTGATATCGTACCGACGAGTTCAGAAAGAAAGCGACGATTTATTGTATACGGTTTGGTCGCTCGTTGTGGTCCGCAATCAGTTGCTAGCAAACTTGCAATGTTTTCTTAGTTTTAAGTATATTTAAATATAACCCAGGCAAAACAAGTAATAAATTTATTACTTGTTAATAATTTCTATCTATCTACGGTGATATCGTACCGACGAGTTCAGAAAGAAAGCGACGATTTGTTGTATACGGTTTGGTCACTCGTTATGGTCCGCAATCAGTTGCCAATGCAAATGGTTTAGCGGTGTTTTTAGCAGTTTTCGTTTAAAAAACGAGACGTGTCACGCAAGTGTCACGTTGGGTGGAAGTCTTGTCGAATCCGCCCTAAAAGAGATATGTAAAGAGATATGCGGGACAATTTGACAAAGTAGTTTTGTAGAATCGCCAGAGACTACGAGTAACTAGATTAGAGCCACTATTTTCCTAATTGCTGGCGCTGCTCCCTCCACTGCATCCATCTCCCTACTACGTTGAAGTTTCCGTCGCAGTGGAGGGGATAGCGCTAGCGATCAGGAAAGTAGTGGCAAGGGCCGCCAGTTCGCCACCTCTACTCTGAGTTGTAAAGTAATTAAGCATCGATTGGTCGAAAAGGAAATGATTAGCTCTACGCAGATTCGCGTAGAGACCTCGGTAGTTATCCTTTAACGACGAATCACCGATTTTGATGAAATTTGACATAGATGTAATTTTCAAAAAAATATTTGACCCGTATTTTTTTTTTATTGGCAATCGTCGATGTTAGAGGGGTGAAAATTAGCTTCAAAATTGGGGATGCGGGAAATATTTTGTCAAATATCTCGAAAATTATTGAAAACACCGTTTTTGTGTAAATTAATGAAATTAGTGTTTTCTTAACGACGAGTTTAATCCGAGAAAGGCAGAAGTTACGGAAAATTGGCATTTTGATCTCGATCTTTCCTCTCATTTTGTTCACATTGAATAGAGTTGGAATTTATTTTAAATTTCGAAGGAGTCAGCGAATGAGCAAACAGTGGACTGCCAGGTTCCGAAAGGTAAAGCCAAAAGTTGTGGCAGCTAGCCAACGAGCAACTGTCCTTTTAAATTAGCTCCCATAATGCAGCTGACGGCAGTTGACGATTGTTAGTCGTCGTTCGCGTTTAATTATAGTGATGGTCTCGTTATACGCAGCTATACTTTTATGAAGAGAAATAATATATAGCGACAACGGAAATGGACTTCGTTGCGTTTTATTATTTGCAACGTTTTAGAGACTTCGTATGTAAATAAAGGGAGGTATAAATCCAGTAAGTTTATCAACAGTAACATAAATAAAGGTATCGAACGAAATCAACAGGTACAATACACGACAGGATATGTATACGCAAGCAGAAATAGGATCGGATGCACGAAAATAGTGTAATGAACAGTTCGGAACTGACAGATTAAATGGAAATCATCGAAATCGGATTTCTTTTTTCCTTTATTATAAAAAAAAAAAAAAAACAACTTTGCAGCTACAAGGAATATGACAAGTTTCGAGCACTTGTTACACAATTACGTGTTTTCGTAAAGTTATAAATATCCTGTGTCGTTATTGGCCAGAAATACGATCTCAAAGGTATACCGAGAAGAGAAGAAATCCGTCAATTTTTCGAGGAAAATCAACGATTCGACACGAGCGGACAGGCGACCTTGTCCCGTTGTGTTCACTGCAACAGACGGCGGCAATAAAATTCGATCAATAGCACTATTTAAGGGCTGAAATCACTTATCGGTCCGCGTTTATTGCCGGTGGAAGTGCAATCTCTGTGCGATGTATGACTCGGTAGTGAAAAAGAGTTTCATTAATTTCTCGAGGAAAAATCGATGACTACGCGAGAGCGGAAACGTCACGTCGCCGCGCGTTTGTCTCTCTCGACGGGAGTGTTGTTTGCGTCACGTCCACGGTAACACGATTCCGTGGCAAGTCAATGAGAAATGATTGGCCGCGGCCAGGATCACTAACGAATTTTCAAAGTTTCCATCCGCGTTTCCCTTGTCCTTCTCTCCCCACCCAATCCCTCATCTTCTTTCCTTCTTCTTCTTTTTTTTGTTTTCTATTCGTCACTGGCGTGCAATCAGTCACACAGTCGAATAGACTTTAATTGTCAACCAGAGGATTTTTCTACGGTGGCGCTGTATTTCCAGGTGACGCATTTGTCACAGGACAGCTTTGCCGCCGCCAGAGTTCCCCATTTCCGACCGTGTGAACGTAATTACGCGACGAGGATGTGCAACAGGAAGCGCTGATGGGCTCGCCGCCCCCGCCATGGGATTCCCGTGGGCGGTTATTGCCTCTTAGCCCCGGGAATATTTATTTTTCGACCAACACGCCACTCGTTTGGCGTTCGCTGCTCGTTTACTAATTGGAAACGGGATCATTTGCCGGGCCAGTTGGTAATTAATACGAAGCGACTCAGGCCTGGTTTCTTCGTTGCGACCGAGCAGTAGTCGGTAAATTATCGACCTAAAATGTAAATTTTAAACGAGACTCCGTCTCGCAGGAGTCTGATTATACGCGAGCCTGTTCCACTTACGCTTCATCGGACGAGACGTCAAACTGACATTCGACGATATACTTTTGCTATTTTATGTTGAGTGAAAATAATTTCTCCTCGTAGCTACTATCATTTGCAGCGCACAGAGATGAAACGGAGAGAATTTAATAAAATCGGTGATTCTTCAAATGACAATTTTAAATTTGAAGTGGAGGAACGAAAGGCGAAAGGTCGTGTTTTCATGCGACGCAGCGAACGAGAATGCGAATTCGTGAGGAAGTGATTTGAAGGAAACCATGTTTCTGCTTGGTCCCGATCGTGGGATGATCCGCAAGCTTCAACAAATCTACTCGCGGCTTGGACACCCACTCGATGTATGAATTCTATTCCTCTTTCGACGACGTTCCCTCGATCTCTAACGAAACTGCGACTCCAGTGGAGGATCGAGGAGTTAATCGCGCAGACAAGATGTCAATGTCGCCCACTCTCGCTCCATTCTTGTCTCGTTGCGTCGTCAACGAATCGAAGCTCAAGCAGTTTCAGTTTCGTTTACGTCACCGCGTCCCAATTCGGCGACGATTCTTTGTCAAAGTACGTGATTTTTCTCTTAGTGGAACTTTTCAAACGCGAGATATTTGTCGAGAAGGAAATGCGCAGAAAACAGAATGGAACGAATGCTGCTACAAACAATGTTTTCTTTCCTACTTTGGCAAGTTTTTTAATGAAAAACTGCACGATGGAACATTTTCGAGATTAAGTTAAATTTGTTGCTAAATATATTCCAGTGCACTACACTTGTCAAATTAAATAAAACATAGAACATTCGAGTCGAATTTCTTCGATCCACTGCAAATCTCCCAAAGATTTTCTGTTGAAATGATCGATTTCGCACAAAAAGCGTTGCTTCTCGTCCCACGACGATATCCATAATGAACTTGTTACGGTTGACAGATCTCCATTAATCGTTGAACCACGCAGCTATGGCTGTAGATTTCAAGCACAAACGCCAAACCAACCTTTTTTCTTCAAGGAAATTCATTCTCCCTTTTCCTCTCACGATATTCCACGACTCAACGCGTTTCCCTTCGAAAAGTCGAGAGTCGAACTGCAAACTTTTTACTCGAAGAAGAAACGATCCTTTACTTAATACTATATTTTCTATCGCTATTTGTCATCTCTCTACCCTTTAATCTACTTTTACTTTCGACACTGAAGTCAAATTATCGCCATCTGCAAGCCTGTGGATCTCACGTATTAATTTTCGTTTTCATTCACCGTGTCAGCTAACGAATTTTCAAACAGCCGCTTTCGATTTAATTTGACGAAGCATCCCCGCGTTGACATTTATTTCGCGACGTCGGCTATTTTCAATAAACTTTAGCACCAAACCCCTCCCCCCTCCCCTCCCTCGGCGATCATTATGTCAATGTCCCGGTCGTTCCACTTGCGAATTAATTTTGAATTTTGAATTCGATGACGCCTTGTATTGACAGGACGAGAACTATGACATAGTGGGAATTGTGGTTTTGATAGATCATTCGATCGTCGAGACGATGTTCCATTGAAATGAATTCTTTTCTTTCTCTCTCTCTCTGGCGATAATGAACCACGCCACGCACAAATGATTTCGTGGTTCGACAGTGCATTTGTAAATGTCACGTTTAGTTCCCTTTGCATTTCGCCGATATTGTTCGTATACATTAGTTTAATAATTTATGCCCATTCATTCGTGAGATTCCCTCGTGGTTCATTTATTCGCTGCGTACCGCGAATAACCGTGCGTTTACCGCGATTCAAACGTGTAACACGTGGTTTCACTAATCGTTAGCTAACGAAGTAACTGTGCCTGTCTCTCGTTAACGTAAATTCACTACGCAATTGCTACCGTATTGACGATCGTTACTCAGCCGGCCATTGTTAAATGAATCCACTTGTTGTACAGCTCCCTCGACGTATGTAATATTTATCATTATTCCTCGCAATTACAATTTCAAGCGTTCTTTATTTATTGGAAAGTAATTCCTCTCTGTTATTTTTTCTTCTTTTTTTTCCTTTTAGAAAAATGAACAACAATTTTTCTATACCACAAATATCTCATTTAATTATACATTGACTTCTAAAAAAAAGGCAACTGTAAAGATTAAAAAAAATTTTTTTGCAAAATGAACCTTGAAGTGTCAGCTGTCGAAATATAAGAGATATAAGCGAAAAGATTTATTTACCGATTTACCAGGTCTCAGAATCAATCATCACTGGACCGTGAATTTTTATGCACTTGCAAGGAATTTCAGGATACAAAATTGCACTGCGTTGTTGTACCGCGTATGTATGAAACATTCAAGGTGAAATAATACTTTACCCGGGTTCTATCTTTTTCAACAGTAAAACTACCGACGAATTAAAGCGTAAAATTTCCGTCGGAAACATTGAAAAAGTAAAAAGAACGGAGAAACATTGCAGTACAATAGGGTACAGGAGTTTTTACGAGAAATCATTTAAATCGGTAAAATTACGTTGTTTTACACAGGAAATATTACGAACTGGTCATTTTGGTAGCGTGAATTATCCCTCCCAAGAATACTGAATGTTCCACTCCAATTGTTACCAATAATTTCATACAACGAAGAAAAGATTGTTAACAAATTCGAAATAAACGGTCAATTTTCACGATGATTAACAAGGCGAACGTGGGGCCATCGACCGCCCCGGTATCCTCTTCCGTGATACACGAACCCCGGTTCCAGCGAAAATTATCAACATAATCGCCATCGAGTTTCACCGCAGCGTCGTTGCTCCGTTATTGTAACGTCTCCGCCGAAGATTAACGTCAACCTTGAACGGGTCCACCTTCCCCTTCCACGGGGATGCCCTGCTATCGACGCTGTTTCTCGACAAAACCAAACCTCACCCCTTTTCTCAGTTGCTTCGTAAAGAAGTTTATTAGAAAGTTTCGGCATCTCGGTTATCAGTGTATCACTGTAAATGTCGTTCACGTTCATTTTGGTTTGCTTTGTTCTGAATTTTCCAAAATCAATAATTCTATTATTATTATTATTATTATTATTATTATTATTATTATTATTATTATTATTATTGTCGGTTAAATCCTGGACGAGTTCTCAACTTTTGTAAGAAAATATAATACAAATAGGATCTTTGTCTACTTGGTTTAAAATAAATATAGAATGGTCACTGAAAAACTGAAGGGTTCGAAAAAGTCATAACTTTTTTATTTTCTTTTTTTTGTAGGTTACAGAGCATCCCTCGGAGATTAATAAATGCATAATACTGAAGAAATTCATTAACTATATTTCCAAGTAAAATAACAAATAATTAAGAAAACAGGTGTTTGTAAAAGTTACTTTTGTTTCATGTCATTCAGCCTTTCAGTGACGATCCTATATAAATAAAGTATTATTAATTTAGAAATGCATAGATAGTGAAAAAAGTTCGAATCTCTCACCATCACAATCATCGCCACTCTCTATAATACTGTGCCATTCTAACAACTCGCCACCCTGTATATAATTTCCTCACTATTCGCGACTCTCTCGAGCTCTTTCACCTTACCACGATTTGATTCTCTCTCAATGATTCCCTCACGATATACAAACGTATCCTCGAAACCTTTGTTCTTCGCACACTCGCGCGCACACGCAACCATATCCTGATATTTTAAGTTCCAAACTTGGGCTGCTAAAACAAACAATGCCTAGCCTTCGCTAACAAAATAACATAATTGCAAATGACACTCAGGTGCCTCGCTCTCGGCACGCACGGTAGAAAGTTTCGACTCATTGTCAGTTCCCTCGTCTCGCGTTACTGCAATTTTCCTGAAAAATTAATTCGATGGAAGATAAACGCGCAAAGTGTAACTTCAACGCTGCTTCCTATTCAATTTCTACGAAACTTTACCCCCGTAAGAGTCGTAGGTTGGATATGTAAGAAATAAAAGTTGAGCAAACGAACGTTCGACGAGAAATGAGCTGGTCGTAGAAAGGAGTTGAAGAATGCACGTACGTGTGTACGTCGGTTCATTAATATTGATCAAATCTGGCAGCGGCACGACTCTTTTTTGCCACTTCCTTAAAAAAAAAAGTGCAATGTAGGTTAATGGCGAGCGCGATATAGACCAGAAAATACCAGAATGTAAATATATGAATACATTTGTGTATTCGCGACGCTTTTCTTTTCGCCCCCGCCACGTTTCTTCCTCCCCCCCCCTCCGCAACCCCGTTCCCGCTGTTGTTATCTATCGCTACAACATCAGCTGTTTCTTCTTTCTTGTGCTCTCTTTGTCGGATCGTTATCTGTCAGCGTGACACCGACTTATTTTTCTATACGACGTATCATCGTGACGTGTCTTCATCAGACAACGATCATTTCATTCGACTGGACCCTTTTACGCCTTCGTTTCGTTATTTCATGCAACGAACGAAGCTATGTACGCAACTGCGTGTGAGAAAAAAAAAAAGAAATAATTAGTCGGAAAGAGATTTAACTACGATATCTTCTCGAAACTCGAAGGTTTTTCCGCCCGGCGACGAGGTTTTTTTTGGCCCAAAGAGTTTTATTTTTTATGCCGTTCGTAGGTAGAGAGCGCAGTAAAAAGTGCTGTACCATCCGTCGCTGTCAAAGAGATTCGTAAATTTTTTACTTGTCACGCGAGAACAGGGTATTTCTACGTTCCTACCAGTTTTTCACGTTCAAAGGAAGTTGCTGGAATAATAGAAAAAGAAGAAAGAGAGAGAAAAAAAGCAGGCTTCGACGTTGAAAAATCGCTTAGAAAGGTATTTAGGCGAGGTATATATCAGTCTTTTCTTTTTCATTAATTTCGGCAAATTTCATTTGTGTCGAAGTGAACAGATCAGCATACTCCAGAAATTTCGCCACGAGATCTCGACGCGGTGCAATTCAATTTAATTCTACGCGGGAATTATAATGACGAGTGACTTTTATATATTAATAATTAATAATAATAAGAATTTTAAGACTCCCCTTTCTTTCACTTTCTTGCTCGTTTTTAATGAAATTTTTACGATACGTAGCCAGACCTCATCGTCCTTACAAATCATCTAGTCATAAAGGCAGATGGATATTAAGTTTTCAAGTTATTTCTTTCGAAGTTCAACGCGTGACTTAAATGCAAGGTTCCGTAATCCATTTGCTTGCAGGTGTCGTAAACGTAACCAATTCTCTAGAAATCATTTTCCTCGTCTTTTCTTTTATCTTGTTATCAAACAGAAAAAAAAAATTAAACAACGACAGGAACATGGATTGGAAGAGAAATTTTTCCACGAAAAACCAAATTTTTACACAAATTACTGATCTATTTCGAACCACTGTACGACAATATTAACATTTGTATCGGTATTGATATAAATCATTTGTATATTCTAATTATTTATTTACACGTTATTTACAAATTATTTAGTTATTACATCATGACACGTGTCGGTTACTTGACATTTCCGGTTCGTGAAGGAAATTTGAAAACTTACTTTCCCATTCGAGTATTGTTTTGCAAGTGAGACGTTCGAACTTTGATTGAAACGATCGAAATAAAACAGACTCGAAATAGAATTTCGAATTGTAAAATTCTACGAGAAAAAGGGACTCCGAAATTGCAAAACTTCCACCCTTCAAAAAAAGAAAAAGAAAAGAATGACTTACATGATTCGCAACGTGAATTTAACATTATATCGGTTTTAAAATTTTACTGAAACTCGAGGTTCTTCCCTTCGTGAAGAACTCGGTTCCACGGTAAGGAATGAAATTTCTCCCCCATAAAATAAACATTATTCCCCCTTGCGGAGGAATCGTGACTTTAAAGGAGGTTTAATATAGCCTCCATTTTTCCATATCGCATTACCAGAAATCCAGAATAACAAGAGCTCGCCATAGTGCCAGGCCACGATCTCTTTCCGATCGTTTCCATTTCCCAATTTCATTCGCAAATCAAAGAAGCAGAGATACCGCTCCCTCGGGGACTAGTATCGACTATACAACGGCTGCATCATGCAAATTCCCGGCTGAATTCTTACCTCCGAGCCTAACTGAGTTATTATTCCATTTCACTTTTAGCCGCTTCATCAGATACCAGCCTCAATGCAATCGTCCATCGCTTGTGTAACCCACCTGCCTGAATCGAATCGTCTGACCAAACACTATCTGAATCTACTTGCTGGTCTCCCCTTCCTCTGAGATGGAATATTGTCTCAATGGAACACTGTCACGTATTCCGATGTTGTTGGCTAGTCAAGCAGATTATTTAATAATATCAGACACTTGCACCAGTGTGTTTTTCTATGCTATAAAAATTCGAAACTGTCTGACTAACTGTAAGCACAATCTGAATTCCACTTACTGGTCGCGTGAGATGAAATATTCTTTCAATAAAACGTTGTTCTATATTACAATATCTAAACGATTAGTTTATAATATTTATATTTAAATACGTATATATAAATATTAAATATAATAATAATAATAATAATAATAATATTTATATTTAAATACGTGGTATTTTCAATGCTATAAAAATTCGGAATTGTCTGACTAAATGTAAGCACAATCTGAATTCCACTTACTGGTCGCATGAGATGAAATATTCTCTCAATGAAACGTGGTTCTATATTACAATATCATTGCAATATCTAAACGATTAGTTTATAATATTTATATTTAAATACGTATATATAAATATTAAATATAATAATAATAATATTTATATTTAAATACGTGGTATTTTCAATGCTATAAAAATTCGGAATTGTCTGACTAATTGTAAACACCATCTGAATTCACTTGTTGATCATACAAGATGAAATATTGTTTCAATGGAACATTGTTCTATATTACAATACTGTAATATCGATTAATTAATAATATTTATATCTAAAGATATGTATTTTCAATGCTATAAAAATTCGGAATTGTCTGACTAATTGTAAGCACCATCTGAATCTACTTATTGATCCTACGAGATGTATTAAAATTCATTTCTCTACATTTCAATGTTATTTGTCTAGTGAATTATTTAATAATATTGTGCAGTATATTCTATATGCTGTAAAGAGTTTCAATCGTCGTGTGTTTTGTAGAATTACAAACATGGCAAATTTATTCATTTAGGTGCACATTCACCTTACTGAGAAACAAGGATATTATAACTGCAACATTTTCATTCTGAAATACACGATTAACTGAGCTTAATTAGAGATTGATGCACAGAGTATACACACGACACGTAAAAATATACACGCAGTAGTATAAAACACGTAAAAACATACACGTACAATTTTATTTAAGGGACGAAACAGATCTTTATTTTGATTCCATTTTTTCAGTATTTACGGAGATATGAATTTTTATAAACATCAATCGATGGTACACGTATAAAAGTCTTTACACGATTTTTAAAATGTAATATTATTTGGAATTTGAATCGATATCCGGAGGCGTTATAATAAACACACGACCGCGTGTCTACCAGCGGTGACAAGCAATACATAAAATAAAGGTGATAAAACATCGAGAACCGCACGTGCACTATGTGTCCGATAATTTCCGATATTTTCGTGTTAAAATGTAAAAAAAAAGAAAAAAGAGAGAAAGACAAATTCCACATCACTTTACGAACCCTACTACAACCTCCCAGTCCAGAAATAAATCTACGCAATAAATTAATGGAAAATTGCAAATAAAATGAAACTAGCTGTCCGTAACATTAAAGCTTCACGTATAAAAAAAAAAAAAAAAAAGAAGAAAGATAAAACACGCAAAGGTTTTACCTTTCGTTGCGCACGTATGCACGTACACATACATGTATGTATAATACGCAGTGTGTGTCAATCCATCGTTTCGATCGCTCAGAAAGATGAGCAAGATTAGCGAGCCGCTGTGAATGAAACACGTAAAAATAGCCCACGTCGGGATAAATATATCGGGTGAACTATTGCGTCAATCCGGTGTCCTTGTTATCAACGGCGTTACACGCGAGTAATTGCGTTCTCGATGGTCTCCCGACGATTACGTTCGGTCAGTCGATGAATCGTCGATCGTTGCCACCGTTCAATCGACCTGAAATGCGTTCGTGCACGCGAATTTTAAAAACGATTTTCGCTTAATCGCGTCAGCGTGGAAATTCGTTTCCTCTCCTATTTAAGAAACTTTGTCAAGTTTTCGAAACTTCGTTTCCTCCAAGTTTGCTCTCGTTTCTGGGGCAATGAAAGAATGGTGCCGCGATTAACGTGCTATGATATAAGTTAATGTAAGATAAGAAGAGTGTAGTATCTGCAATAAATCTGTTTATAAGAGTTTAGTAAATATTTGCCAAACAGTCGATATTTAAAAAAGAAATTAGTTTTTTAATTTCATTACCTCGAACAAAAATTGACAAAAATTCGAAAAGGAATAAACATTTGAAAGACTTTGTTTAATTCCTACGTACTACAGTATAAGTTGGATCACGATAAGAGGAGTGTAGCATCTACGAGAATTTAGCAAATAAATCTGTCCGTGAGATTTTAGCAAATATTTGCCAAACAGTCGACACTTAAAACAGAAATTGGTTTTTTAATTTCATTACCTCGAACAAAAATTGACAAAAATTCGAAAAGGACTAAACATTTGAAAGATTTTGTTTAATTCCTACGTACTACAGTATAAGTTGGATCACGATAAGAGGAGTGTAGCATCTACGAGAATTTAGCAAATAAATCTGTCCGTGAGATTTTAGCAAATATTTGCCAAACAGTCGACACTTAAAACAGAAATTGGTTTTTTAATTTCATTACCTCGAACAAAAATTGACAAAAATTCGAAAAGGACTAAACATTTGAAAGACTTTGTTTAATTCCTACGTACTACAGTATAAGTTGGATCACGATAAGAGGAGTGTAGCATCTACGAGAATTTAGCAAATAAATCTGTCCGTGAGAGTTTAGCAAATATTTGCCAAACAGTCGACACTTAAAACAGAAATTAGTTTTTTAATTTCATTACCTCGAACAAACGTTCACAAAAGTTTCAAAACGATTTCAAAAGACTTTGTTTAATTCCTATTTTATTCCCACTGAGTTTCATTCGTTTTACGACGAGAATTAAAACGAGATCTAAAGATAGGCTAATGCGATACCGCGGTACGTTTCTTCGCTCACCGATTCGAGAATTCGAGGGATCCCTCTCTGGAGGAGAGGCGATTACAAGTTTTCCCGATTCGAAGGCCGAAGGAAATGAAATCGCTTAAGATTTGGAAAGCGACAGAAACCGGAGATGGCCTCCCTTTGGTCATCCAAGTTCTGCCACTGTCGAGCATCCGCTTCCCCTCCCACTTCGAGCCGGCGACCTCGACGAAAGTTCAACAATGCACGTCCGCCGTGGCGGGTTATCGACGGTTTAGGCAATTCCGCGAGTTTCGGCTGATGGCAAATTGAGTAACGGGGAGACGCTGGCTGCATCTGTTACTCTTACCAAACAGTACTCCATCGACGTCAGCGTTCCTTTGACGTTCTTGCACGCGCAGCTAACGAGAGACACGTCGCCGTCGTTGTTCCTCGACGAAACTTCGCCGCGTGGCATGGAAACTCAATCCCTTCGTCAAAGGTTCAAGGTTCGACTCAAGGGAACACTCTGTGTGCACGTTGCGCCTGTTCATCGTTAACTTCGCGAGAGAACTTCGCGTTTGGAGAGAATTAAGAGGGCAGGACAAGTGTGACGGGGCCTAAACATTACGTGTACTTTGGAGGGCTAGTAAAAGAAGAACTACATATCTGATTGACGTGAGCTATCGTGGTTCATTTTGACACATTGTGATATATAAAAAGCAAGATTAAAGAGGAAAAAAAGGGGTCTCTTATTTAACTTTTCAACGGCATCCTTTTACATAACTTTTTTCTACATTGCCTGTCGGTGTGCATGATTCCGGCCAAATAGGATTAGTTGCAACAAACAGGCAGGAAAAAAGTTCCAAAGTATATAATATTCGCTAAGGATTGACGATCAAAGATTTTCATTTTTGTGAAAATTATGAAAATGGCAGCTATTTGTTTTTGACGTATCGAATTTATGCCAAAAATTTCTACAGTTTTTTGTTTATATTTTTCGAAATTGTTAAAAATTAAAAAAACGTCAATTCCTAGTAAATGTTACATTAAAGACACGTACCGAGTTTCACGGTAATCGGTTGGTTAGATTCCGAGATATCTCGCACGCCGTTTCTAAAAACATAGTTTCGAGAGAAACGCGTTTAAAGTTTCAGAACGTCATTTTTCATGTGTATCCTTTACTTACATTTTTTACTTATATATCGCGGCTCGCAGCTCTTGCAATTCACAACTAAATTGAATCCAAGTCCCCTAACATTCGATTCACCAAAAGTAATATTTGAATCACACGATTTACACTTTATAATGCTGCTTAAAGTTGTAAACAGTGATGCAAATTCAATTATTCTGTATCCGTGCGGATTTATTATTATACCCCCGAAATAAGTCGTTTTAGAGGCCAGAACCTTTTGTATCTTATTTCTAAGACTTCAAACTACTATTTAAAACATAAAAGAAAAAAAATCGATTTTTTGAAAATTTCCCTCAACGCAAACAACGTCGTTTGAAGATTTCGGCCCATTCCGAGTCCGAGGAACGAGAATGCGGAATGTGGAATTTCGCGGTGAACACATACATACACACACACACCGTTTATATACAATATAATTCCACGATTTACCCATTTTCACCGCTGTCTGCAATAATTTCGCGTTCGCGTAACGAGTCCACGCGGAGATAAGTGAATTCACACGGCAAAGGTTTTGGTTAAATCAGACGGGACGTTAACTGGAATGGAGTTCCACTGTAGCATAAAATATTTCGTGCAGTATATTACACCGAAATTAAATTGCCCCGGCCGAGTGCTAACGTCCACGTGCCGGACCATGAAATCACAGTGCTTTATGCTGGCCTGTTCATCTGTCGTTTGACTTCCATGGAAATATTAGATTTGTCAATATATCTGCAAACAATATACGTGAGATCTTTTCAAAGTCGCCGCATTTTCTTTTCAAATGTCGATTTCCAAAATTGAAACGAAGAGAGCCAAGCGTCAAACATCATCGTGACTCGTCCGATTTAGAAACATAATGGAGACTGCGAGAATGGATCGACGGCTGAGGTACTCGAGGCACGAAAGGATAATGAGCGAGTGAAGTCCGCGTAACGCTGTTCCGTCGATAAAAGTAGGTTAATTAGTCGTCGCCACTGCGAGGCGCCCGATTCGGTAAACAAAGCCACGATGCCTGTCGAATAGTTTTCCAAGGAGCACCTTAATTTTCTCTACACCCTCTAATGTCCCTTCTCTCTTTATCCGCCCCTTGTATCGGCGTCGCGTTCTCGTTGTTCAACTCGTTGGCTTCGATCGGTTGTTATCGCAACACCTTAGCCGCCAGCTATCCAGACGAAAATGGGCAAACGAGTTTCGCGCGAAAGCACGTATTACGAGTGGATTGTTTGCACAGAGGTGGAGTCACGACTCGACGATGTTCTTTTCCCTCGGAGTGTTTGTGGAACTGCCAAGTCTAAGAAAGAAAGAGTTCCTCTTGGACCGTGGGAATTTTTTAGTTACTTTGAGCAACGAAGTGTCCACGAAGAAATATTTGCCACACTCGTCAGATTAATTGTTAGCTCTGCTGTCAACTATTAGCAGCCACAACAGCAGAGATCTGACGCGGCATCTGTTAATAAAACATTCCGCTCTTCGATGATTCTCCGACCGAGAACGAGAAGGAAGAGAGGAGAAAGAAGAAGATGCAATCGGATTGTCGTTTCGCGTGGAATTCTCTGGACGCGAGAAGACGTCGGAACGTACAGGGTGGAAAGGGAAGTTTGTCCGTAGATAAAGTCTACACCCTCGATTTGATGAAAATATATCTAAAAAACCTGTCTTGAATTTCGAGATCAAAATTTTTTTCGTTTGCATTGAATTCTGCTCATCACGAAGGCAAATACTTTTCTTAAGGAACTCATCGGACTTTTGAAAAAATGGCAAGAAAGCTTCCTAACCATTTCACACTGTGGACGCGTGCGTCTTAACAGCGACTTTATGATTCTGGACGCGTGATATATTCATCTGACTTTTTTCATTGTTGTTAGGCGTACAATCAGCTCCCGAAGTGGGTACCACAAGTTACGAAACACCCTGTATACGTAATGTTCAGTTAGCTACAACTACGATAAGTCAAATGTTAGTGAAACCTGATACGAAAATTACGTAAATCTATACATCTGCGTAGAATCATAAGGACGCACGTTTTCTTGCCAATTTTTCAAAAGAACCTTCATGAATAGAATGCAACGCAAAAGAGGAAAGTTTCGATCTTGAAATTCAGGGTCAAGGCCAGACTCTTAAATCGAAGGCGTAGAGTTCATCTATGACAGCCACGGGCAAACTTTTCTTTCCACCCTGTACGTGTAACACAGTCAGGATCGAATCGTTCGAGTTGAAAGCGTTTCCCTGTTTCGCGACAGGGGCTGGGGGATGGGATCGTGAATTTGTCAGTCACCGTACCACGCAGAAATATTATGACAGAGGCCGCCGGAAACTCCCGCGATGTTCGTTATCGTTATAGAACAGCTACACCGAGAAAGAAGTCCAGCTGCATTTTCATCGCGGATTAAATCCACCCTCCCGGTTGTTACGAGCGTGCACGTGCCTAGTCAATTCGATACCGGCGCAACTGTCCACCATTTGTCCAGAAATTCATCATTCGACCCGGATACTCTGGGGAAAATTGTATCGAATCGCCATCGGGTTCGGTGCAGTCGTGCTAGGATCGAGCGGTTCTTTATTGGCCTGCTGAACGATTGCGCTGATTTGTAAAATTGGGACTCTCGAAACGATTTCTTTATAAACGTCGACGCGGCGGTACTTTTCAGCCCCGGGTAGGAACTTCCTGGTTGTCAAAAAACTGATTCAAATCATTTTGTTCAGAATTGGATAAATAAAATAATGATAAGTAGCAATTGAAGAATAAGAATGGAAAAAAAAGAAGCGTTCGACAAGCGTTTTTAACAAGAACGTCAAAATTTTGATTGACTTTGAATGAAATTAAATTTCAGTTCAAACACGACTACGTTCTAAAAATTATTTCCCTCAAATGCATGATACACAATAATAATAATAATAAAAAAAAAATTGATTTATTTTAGTAGAAAGTGATTTTTGCCTCATCCTGTATATAAACAAATATAGATTCCTTATCGTATCGTATAACAGGCAATTTCTCACCACCCACGTTTCGACTTCACTATCATTCTGAAACGCGCTAGTTCCACGAAATAATTCACTTCGTGCGATGGATCGAAACGACCTGATACCTCGCCGAGCGAATGATTAATGAAAGCTATTATAACAAGAACGCCAAGTGCAAGAACAGACAGATACGATGTTTGCAATTTTTGCAATGGGGCAGAAATGAGACGGAGAGAGAAAGAGAGAGAGAGAGAGATGAGACGCGCATGATCACTGGAAATGAAGTGTCGCGTTCGTAAGAGTAAGCTGTTTCGATAATTTCTACGCGGAAATGAAAAATTCACTCGTCGTATCGCCGCGCCTGCGTATTGTACGTCGAGGACCAATGAGTAGCGCGTCAGATAACTCAATTCTATCGACAGAAATGTCACGAGCTGCGTAGAATTATTGTCCGTGCAGTCCCGTAACCGAGGGATCGTTCTCCCCTCTGTTTACACTGGGAACTAGATTTCCATTTTGCAGATCGTTCGATCTTCGCGAAAGAATCGACTGGAGATTGAAAAACCTTGGCTCGTCGGCCAAAGTTCGGAAGAACTGCAGGAAGTTTCGAAATTTTGCTTCGAGTCGCTTCATACTTGGAGCGAGCTTGATTATTGAAATTGAAATTGAAATCCTCGAAACGAAAATGAAATATTAGAACCGCGATTACGCTGACTCTGAAGGCAAGAAACTATAGTCGATCGACCGTTTATTTCTATTTCTTTCGGTGAAAATCAATTTCGGAAGACTTCTATTTTTAATTTAATTTAATTATATTTCAGCTGGAGAAGCTCTTGTCGTTAACACGTTTGAACGGAAGAGGCATTGAAATAAATCCAAAGCTGAGAGCTACCTCAAAAGGGATCCTTTCGATATTTCTTTTTTTTTTTTTTTGCAACACTAAACTAACAATCCAACGAAGCTAACGACGTACCAAAGTATGAATCACCGATTTTTATGAAATTTGGCATAAATGCAGTTTTCAAAAAGAATATTTGACTCGTGTTTTTTTTTCTTATAACGTCGATGTCGAAGGGATTAAAATTACCCTCAAAGTTCGGGGTCCCGGAACATATTTTGTCGAATGCCTTCGCAATAATTATCGAAGATATCGTTTTTGTATGAATCGATAAAACTAGTGTTTGTTTTAAAACAGTATGTTTAAAAAATCGTATTTTTCATCAGTTTCTCCAGATAAATGTTAACAAAGTTTCCTTGAATACTTGTTCACGAGAACTATATGCTCAAACGCAAATTTCTGCATTACAAAACAACTCATTATTCTCAGATCTTTTTCGCTGAGAAAAGACCCCTTACGAACGATACCAGAAGAGAAATCAATCCGAGAAAGAAAACGGCCGGAAACTTCGAAACGAGATCCTCCCTTCGAATATTAATCGCGAATATACACGACTGCGAGAGAGAGAGAGAGAGAAAGAGAGAGAGAGAAAAAGACAGTGTTTAAATGACTTTCTCGAAATTTCGAAGGAGCTCCTCCTTCGGTCGTTAGTATTCCGCCAAAGGAAACGGCGAATGAAATCCAATCCTGGAAAACCTCCTTTTATTACTTTCCCCCAACCGAATGCTAATCACAAGTGGGAAAACCGGAGGTATACTCGACCAGCAATTACCCCGAAGAGGGGTGGAGAGGGGGTATCTGCTTAAATTTCATCGTCGTAGCGGCGGTGGCTCGCGAGTCAGCTTCAGAGGCTGACCGAACCGGTGAAATTGAACTCTGGTTATCTAGCTTTAATCTAAAGGATTATTACTTACTCTCTCTCTCTCTCTTATTATTCTGCCTTTCCTCTCCAGCAAGAGACAAAGAGAGAGAGAGAGAGAGACAGAGAGAGAAAGAGAGAGCAAGGCACGGACATCTGGTCGAATCGGATCGTCGATCGATAATCGTTCCAGTTTCCAAAGACGTGACTGGATACGTTACCACAGACTGAATAACTCGCGTCTCCGTGACGTTTGAATGCACGCCGATCGATCGCTTGGTCGCCTGATGGGCTGGCTCGGTGGCTGCATTCTTCCGATCGGTTCTCCCCTGGGGATTCGCGGTCGAGTTTCTGATATCGAGGCAAGTGGATGTTGCTGTTTCTCGACTCGACTGTATCTCTCTCTCTCTCTCTTTCTCTTCCTTTCGGCCTCGCTTCTTCGCGCATCTGTCGCTACTGCATCTCCTCGAAGGACGGAGATTGTGGGTGGAGGTAACCATTCTTTTCGCATGTGACGATCCTCCGCTCCTTCTCCGGCCAAATTGCATCCTCGTTCCCTCGACGAAGTTTCCCCTCGACGGTCTTTGAGACGGCAGCGGAGAATCGCTCGACAACCAACGCGAAATTAACGATCCAAGGTTCGATTCGCTTCCCTTTTTTCTTCGAGCTCGAAGCTCGTGCGCTTCGTCGTTTCGGAATCGTTGCCTCGACGGTAAGATCGATGAAGTTGTTCGATGGTAGCAGTAGTTGAAACTCTTACTGCGCTGTGAAGTTCAGATATTCACGAGGCTGGTGACGTGTCTGATTTCAAGATTGTGCCATCATACACCGCAGAACCAACGATACGCTATCAATCAATATTGTTGGATGACCAACCCAGACAATATTGGATCTATGCAAATACTGACAACGAGCTGGCAACAATCCACATAAAAGTGAACTGTGAATAGTTAGTCATAAGATCCAGTACTTGGTTATCTATGCTCCTTCTTCTTCCACTTGACGATGATAACCAAATGTATATAATGGACATGTTTTAGAATAGAATACTAGAGACAGAAAACCATAGCATAGCTCAGCATCATTCTATATCATTAACAACTTAGCTTAGTATAATTTATTCAACATCATATTCAAGAGCATTAAATATTCTATATTATTCTATATCGTTTTACTTTATACACAACCACGATGGTAACAAGGAATAAACTCTTCGAAATTGTAAGCGTGTTGACTCCATTACACGGAATCTAACAATATTACGACTACGTAAATTCGTGTAAATTCAAATGGAAACAAAAATGAAGAGAATGGAAAGTGGAACGATGATTTAGCCGTGCAATTTCCAATCTTCCGCGAAAGATGTTGTTTCGAGGAAATAAAAGAACGAAACGAACGGTTGGATGGAAGGAGAGATAACGAGATAAAGAGTTGACTGGTTGAACTTTGAACTGGTGTACTTTCTCGCCGCGTAATTGACACGTCGTAAAACTTGTACACCAGTGGGGAAAGGAATAATGATCCGGGAATTTACGAGTCTGTTTCCTCGAGCAGAGAGATATCTCGCATTGTAGGAAGTATCCGACAGATTTCTATTGGATATCTTTTTTTTATCTCTCTATCTGCGCTTGCGAATCAACCGAGAAACGTCTGCGAACGTCGTGGAACACAGATTTCATGCAACATTCAACGCAGGCACACCGTCGATACATTGTGAAACCTGGTGGTTGCATTGTGAAAGAAAATACTGGTTCGTTAAGACGGGATTACGAATATTACCATTTCGTCGTACGCGCGTCGAAAATTTCAAATTTTAATTGGAATTTAGAATCAGTTTTCTCTTTCTCTCTCTTCTCGAGAATGCTGCAACTGCCTGAGTGCTGTGTTTCATTAACCTCTTGCACGTCGAGAATATTTCGCCCAAAATTGTAATATTTTTTCAATAGTTTTAAGTATAATCCAGGCGAAACAAATAACAAATTTATTACTCTATCCAGTGATGTACCGACGAATTCAAAAAGAAGACGAATTATTGTGTACGGTTTGGTCGCTCGTTATGGTCCGCAATCAGTTGTCAGCGCAAGTGGTTAACTTCTTTCGCTGGAATGGCGCGCCACGCACGTCGAGAATTTTTTGTTCCAAAATTGCTACATTTTCTCAGCTTTAAGTATATTTAAATATAACCCAGGCAAAACAAGTAATAAATTTATTACTTTTCAATAATTTCTATCTATTTACAGTGATATAATACCGACGAGTTCGAAAAGAAAGCGACGATTTATTGTATACAGTTTGGTCACTCGTTATGGTCCGCAATCAGTTGCCAGCGCAATTGGTTAACCTCTTTCGCTGGAATGGCGCGCCACGCACGTCGAGAATTTTTTGTTCCAAAATTGCTACATTTTCTCAGCTTTAAGTATATTTAAATATAACCCAGGCAAAACAAGTAATAAATTTATTACTTTTCAATAATTTCTATCTATTTACAGTGATCTAATACCGACGAGTTCGAAAAGAAAGCGACGATTTATTGTATACGGTTTGGTCACTCGTTATGGTCCGCAATCAGTTGTCAGCGCAAGTGGTTAACCTCTTTCGCTGGAATGGCGCGCCACACACGTCGAGAATTTTTTGTTCCAAAATTGCTACATTTTCTCAGCTTTAAGTATATTTAAATATAACCTAGGCAAAACAAGTAATAAATTTATTACTTTTCAATAATTTCTATCTACAGTGATCTAATACCGACGAGTTCGGAAAGAAAGCGACGAATTATTGTATACGGTTTGGTCACTCGTTACGGTCCGTGAACCGATTACTAGTGCAAGAGATTAAACATTGTCAAGGATGTGGTGGCGAGAGGACACGCTCTTTTTCCAACTCGCGCGTTAAAAAGAGGCAAAAGTATCATTGCCTCTCTTGTAAATTGTGTAAAAAGCTTTCTCTCGTAAAAGTAGCACAGCGTCACCCTCGTTCTCTCTTAAATTGCACATTGCGTTGAATATTTTCCTTCAAAGATGCTGCACAGTTTCACGCGCTGCAAGTTGCAAAGTTCCTTCGTTACCTCGTCCTCTTTTTCCTTTTTCTGCTGAAAACAGAGCTGGTTCTCCAATCGCAATCGCGGTCTGCCTGAAAATTTCGAGACTCGAAGTGTCAATCCGCCCTTGCGAAACTTTCAAAGCTGCGACGTGTAAAGTACAATCAACGAGACTTGGCCAAAGCCCTCCGGATCTTTTGTAGACCAAGTGTGCTAATTGAGTTACCGCCGAGCGGTGCGAAAGCGTGCGGCCGAGGTGTTAAGCTGACTTGGAAAAACTTTTTTCAACCACTCCGTGCATCGATCGACCCTGCTTCAGAAATTCATCGAACCTCACTCGCGTCGGACATCGATCGGACCCGATGTCTTTAAAAATTTCAAATTCCTCGAGAAGCGAGGAATTTACAGAGCCAGTTTACAGTTTGCACGAGCCTAAAAATTACGAATACTTTGGAGGGCTGGTAAAAC
Source organism: Tetragonisca angustula (assembly GCA_036937485.2). Lineage (NCBI taxonomy): Eukaryota > Metazoa > Arthropoda > Insecta > Hymenoptera > Apidae > Tetragonisca > Tetragonisca angustula. The sequence goes on along the minus strand of JAWNGG020000237.1, from coordinate 337,099 downwards.
GAAAAACTACACATTTGGTTGACACGAGCTTTCGTGGTTTTATTTTGACACATTATGATGTATAAAAAGCAAGATCAAAAAAGAAAAAAAGAGGACATTCTACTTTTTAACGGCATAACTTTTTTTTACATTGCAGATCGGTGTGCATGATACCAGCCAAACAGTATTAGTTCCAACAAAGAGGCAACAAAAAGTTCCAAAGTCTATAATATTCGCTAAGGATTGACGATCAAAGATTTTCATTTTTGTGAAAATTATGAAAATGGCAGCTATTTGTTTTTGACGTATCGAATTTATGCCAAAAATTTCTACAGTTTTTTGTTTATACTTTTCGAAATTGTTAAAAATTAAAAAAACGTTCGACCGTCAATCCCTAGTAAATGTTATACTAAAGACACGCACCGAGTTTCATGGTAATCGGTTGATTAGATTCCGAGATATCTTGCACACCGTTTCTAAAAACCTAGTTCCGAGAGAAACGCGTTTAAAGTTTCAGAACGTCATTTTTCATGTATATTCTTTACTTACATTTTTTATTTATATATCGCGGCTCGTAGTTCTTGCAATTCACAACTAAATTGAATCCAAGTCCCCTAACATTCGATTCACCAAAAGTAATATTTGAATCACACGATTTACACTTTATAATGCTGCTTAAAGTTGTAAACAGTGATGCAAATTCAATTATTCCGTATCCGTGCGGATTTATTATTATACCCCCGAAATAAGTCGTTTTAGAGGCCAGAACCTTTTGTATCTTATTTCTGAGACTTCAAACTACTATTTGAAATAAAACGAAGGAAATCGATTTTTCGAAAATTTCAAACTGTCCTGACCCCTTCGGGAAAATCGGTTTGCCATTCTTTACGATAGTGAAATTTTCGCTCAGGCATCGCGCTCGATTTTGTCAGACGTGGAGAAAGAAGACTGCGGATCGACTGCACGGCGAAACGTCATTACCTCTCAGCGAAAAGTAAAAATTCTATTTCACTCGTGCGAACCTCGATCGTCGTGAAATCCCATTTCTTTTTCATTCTTTTTCTTTCTGATAATATTCTCTTCGTCGCGAGGATCTCGTTAAAAATTTCGTCGCTCTACTTATCGCTTACAATGTCGTTACGAGAAGATCGAATAGCGATAAACTCTAGCTTCTGGTAAACTTTGCCCCAAGGATCCCAAGGGGAGAGTGTCGCTTGATTTAATAACGAGGCAGTTTCGTAACAAACGTTGTCTGTTTCTACTTCGAGGTAGCTCGCGGCTCCGCGACACGTACACGCGCGTCGCTTTATTTTCGAAATTCAGTAATAACACCGGTAACACTCGTCTCTCGTCACTCTTTTCAACCTGATTCAAATTCACGTCAAACCTTCTAACAGGTTTGCCCCGGACAGGCAAGACGACGGCGTATCGACGCTATCGATTCGGGAAAAAATGAATGCGAGCCACTTCAAGCACGATATCACGAATGATTTTTGTTATTGCTGTAGTCAAGGTTGTTCTATATAAAGGACCGATCCGTCCATTTATAGGATGATTCGAGAATACTTCAGTAAAAATGCATTGTGCCGGCGTGCCGCGCGGGTCGATATACACCACTCGAACGGTTTCTCGGATAACGGTCGGGAATTCACCGCATTCGGTAAATTTTCGATGGGATCTGGCGAGCTGGGGGCGGTGTAGGATAGATCGCAAGCTTCCCGGAAATTTACTTATGCATTCTGGCATTAATTTGACTTCGTTAGAGCCGAGGCAGCTGCTCCTGACAGACGTTGTTAAACACATCGTAACGTAGATTTGTTTTTATCGTGTGATGAAACTGTCCTGAAATTTTCGAATTCTTTCACGAAACTCGTCTCGCTCCGTTAAAATTTCTTCCCGGTTAAAATCGACGTGCATGCGTTCCGAAACGAATTTCCAATTATTATTCCAGAGCATCGTGTATTCTTAATTCTCTCAGCATTTCTCTCAACGTTTCATTGAATCAAATTGACTCATTTAAACTTATTTATTATTGACCGATATTAATTCATCGCAATGAAAAAACAAACAAAATCAAGCCCATGGCAGAGTAAGTGTCGTGGATGTGCGAGACAGAAGTTGCACGTTACTTATTTCATGAAAATTAATATACAATGTGAGACGAAAATATAATATATAAGATTAAAAGTTCGATAGTGAAAAGTTCGAAAGGCTCGAGACACTTTTGTTTCTATCCTATTGATTCGGCAGAAGCGTTCGTGGAGAGTTCGTGACGCGAGCGAGGAAGAGAAGATTCTATTAGAAATCGATTGATACACGCTGCAAGTAGTACGAATCTGTCGGCAGTCAGACAGCTTCGTGCGGTCATCGTTATTAATTGTATCATTAATTAATTACGACAGCTTTGACAGCTCAACAATATTCGCAATAATGTTATTGTTAACGTTAATATCAAAGTCCATACATCAAATTACGTGGTATTATTTTATTCGACAGACTCAAGAAGAGTATAACATTATTTCGAAAGCTATTCGCTCTGCATTATTTCTGGAATCGAAATAACAAAGTGATATTAAAATAATTCTATTAATCAAGTAGAGTGTAAAATTATTCGGAAACACTATTTATTCGATCTTGGCGCAAAATGAAATTATTAACAATGAGATAACGTTGAAACGATTCTATTTTATTTTCTGAAAGGTGAAATAGAGAGAATTGCTCGTCCGTGAGCAGGCAAGTGATGCTGGTCAATGACTAAAACGACCGATCGATTTATTTGCCTGTACATTACAGGGAATCTGTGCTTTTAATTTCGCGGAATTTGCATTTTAACAAGCGAGAATTCTTAGAACCAATTATCCGGTGGTAAATATTTTTCCGTTAACAAGCAGAATTGCTTGAAATTAAAATTGTAAATTCCCTTGCACGTCGTAAGCCGCCATCGAGCGTTTTCGTGAAACAATGCCGCTTTGTTATTCCGCTGGTTCGTTTCAAATAGATTTCACTGGATCACCGTGATTTTTAATATGAAATCCCATTAACCAGTTAAATCTGGTATTTAAAGGATATTCCGGAAAATGTTCCGTCATTCTACGTATCGATGTATCGCATTACAATACAAATTCTATACCGCGTGTTACAAAAGATTACCGTTTCGTCACGTCTGCTAATCCTATTTCGCGCGTTACGAAAAAACGAAAACACGCTAGCACACATTTCACGTTTCTCGTCACGATTATTCGACCGTGAGAGTGAACGAAGAACGGGAGATGAAAATTTTGTAAACGGGCTTTTGTTTTTCGAGGGAATTAATGAAACAAACAATCAAATGAAAAACGACGATGAACTCGGCGACGAGCGAAAAAAGAAAATCTTTAAATAAATTTCGCCAAAAAAAAAAAAAAAAAAGAAAACGAAAAAAAGGTGAGAGAACAACGAAACGATGATATTGGGGAAACGTTATTGGAATATTCGCGTTAACGAAAGGAAAAAGAAAAAAATATTAAAACACTGAACAACGTCTGAAATAACTGGTCGAAGCTGGCATGCGACGGGAGATATACTCGATTCGTAGAGCTGCGGAAAAATTTGAGAAATTCGTTCAAGGCGAGTCTACGTTCGAGCGACTCTCGTTCGCGAAATTTCTCGAAATATCTCGAGTAGGAAAGAATTTGTTCTCGGTGGCAAATATTTTGCGAGAGCAACGAAGTGGAGCAGAGGTTGCTCCGCAATTTCAATGCAGCGATCGGCAGCGGCGAAATGGGACGCAATTTTTTTTCGAAACTCGATCCTCGCCGGAACGCTCTGCGTTTCTAACGTTGGAATTCAATTATTTCCGCCACGGCGGCGAACGGCCCTTAGCTACGGGGGAAAATGGAGAATAATACAATTAAGTACGAGGCTATTTTTTCTTCTTTTCGCGTTAAATCGATAAAAATGCAAATATTTTCCGACCGTCGCTGAAAGTCGCGCTAAAGATTAAAAATGAGGAAAATATTGTGAAATTGGCACGGTGAATGTAAAAATAAATAACGGAACAACGTACAATGGTATAAATAGAAGAAATGTGACGTTTCATACGTCCGTGTCAACTAGAATTTCCACGATGAACGAAAGGTTGCAAACAACCTCCTGTTTCCGTGAAATAATTTTCCAACAACTCTGTTTGCAAGAGGCGACTGATCTAGTTCCATTTATTAACAGATTAATTGACCTGTTTCGTACGTGCGCCGATAGAATTAACGCCACGGTTACTACGTTCGATTCGCAACGCTCGTCACTTCCCAAGCAGCGTACGATTCGCCGGCAAACTAATTGCTTTCTCGCCCCCTTCCTTCAACGTCGTCAGAGAAGAAAAACGATAGAAACGAAAAAAAAAGAGGAAAAAAAGAAGAAGAAAGAAACCAAGCCAAAGAGCATCGTGAATCTTGGAAAATTACTTTTTTACATCTCGATCGAGAAGTTTCCCCCTTTGATTCGAATCTCTTCGCAATTTTCCCCGCCACGTGAACTCGGCTCGAAAGCTCTTGGAAAAAAGTTTCCAACCGAGGAGAGGCCAGGTACCGAATTAACTGGCAATTTCTGATCCATCGACTGACATCTTTTCCCCTCCCCCTAACCAGGAACAGAACTACGCTTCCTGCCGAACGCGGTCGTTACGAAGTTTCCCCAGTTTGGCTCGGCTTGCGACGCCCGCCGACATTTTATTTCGCCCGGTTGGATCGGCTCGGCCGGATCGCCAATCGACCGTCGAATCGAGCAGTTATCCGGCACAGTTTTTCGGGACGATGCTCGTTTTCGTCGAGATAGAAATCACCTGGTACCTGCGCAGGCAGTATCCAGCGGAAAGTGACTTCAATCGTCAGATTTACGACCGATTCGAGAAGAGATTTCTAGTTGTTACGTCTATTGTCTCGTTTATCGTACGTCGTTGGAAAATCAAATCGAATTCGTACGTAAGATGTTCGATTCCCTCGTTTCGGCGAAACTTTCTCGTTTTCGACAAATGTCGCCGACTTTTTTGGCAACTAAACGATCCTGAACAATTTCTCCTGTAAGCGATGAACAACACAAACTTCAACCTACGTGATTTGAAAATAATATAACGTGGGATGGGCAGTTCTGGGAAAGGACCCAGGACTCGATGATTGCAGATGTCCCGAGTGGTGTAGCATAAACAATAGAGAAAGTTAGGCCTTGAGGTTGTTTATGGCTAGCGTTTGAGACACTAAGAGTATGGATGCGTTTGTGTGCATGTGTGCGTGAATTACGAATTTTGTGCAGTGACGAAGAAGGCAGTGAGTGTCGAGAAGCCAAAGGGAACAGAGTGAGTGTCAACGAGAGCAGAGTGAGCGAGCTGTGAAAGAGAGAAGACAGTAAGCTGAGAGAAGTTGCGCGAGAGAGAAAAGAGAGTGAACTGAGAATTGCGAGCCTAGCAGTTAAGAACATAGTGTAAAACGTCCTTTATCATTATTAAACGAATTTTCCCTATTTAACTTCAAATAAACAATGCACATTCTTTCATCAAATTCCTACAAATTGGGATCTCAAGCCGGGATTCCTACAATAATAAATAATATAAATAAATATAAATATGAAGTCATAAATTTGTATTATAAATGTAAATGTTAATTTAGAAATTAACGAGATATACTGAAGAAGTTGGAAGAACACGACAGGCGATGACAAAAGATACTAATTGTAAGCTCTCGCTAGATTCTGATACCACACTCGCCATAATTTTCTCAAGGTCCGTACACTCTCGCGGCTCGTTACTCTCTGTATGATAGAGAACTGACAGAGAACTGAAAAATGCGTATATCCTCTGTTGGATGTTATCTGGCCAACAAGGTTTGCGTCTTTTATTCAAAAAAAAAAAAGAAAAGTGTCGTCGCTTGAGGCTGTCGTTCGCGATTCGACGTCGAAATATTCGTTCTCGACTGCAACAGGATCCGGAGGGCAGCCAAGGCCAGGCACAGAAGGCTCTTCACCGATTTCAATTGCGCGCGCGCCTTTGCCGCCACATGCCGTAGGATTTATTCGCAGAGAGAGAGAGAGAGAGAAAGAGAGAGAACGAAATGAGATCCGTTTCGAAGGCGTAGGTTCTTTGCCTCCTTGGTCAAAGGAAAAATTAAATCTACGGCCGGCTCTCCTCTCCTCCAGCCGTCGTCTCTGCCTTTCAATTCCACACTTCAAAGCTCCACGGATAAATAGGGCGACTTCCATTGTGGAAAAGCGAACGCTGTTTCATCGTGTTTCATCTCGGCTGATCCGATCCCCCTCCGTCAGGGGGCAAGATCTCGTTTATTTTTGCGGATGCTCGATTGTCAGGGGAGAAACGGCGAGACTTCTCCAGGATCTCCAGCGTAACGTAACACTCGAGGGCTGGATTCCTCGTGTCGAGTTGTTATCGCTCGTCCCGATCGTCGACACTTTTTTTTTTGAATACTGCTCTACTCTGAGAAAAACGAACGACGAACTCTTCTTCGATCCTCTCCACGGTTTCTCAATTCGGTAAACTATAGGATACAGGTTTAGGTTAGGTTAGGTTTCCTCGAGTCTCGAGGAAAATAACATCGTTCACGATAGAGGCGACTGTGTTCAAATTATTTATTATTATTTATTATTATATAGTTTCTGTATGTTATTATGTTTCTATTTATGGAAAAATAATGTAGAAACAATGAAGTTGTAAATTATAAAAACAAAGAACAGTTTAATTTATTATTATATAGTTTCTATATGTTATTGTGTTTTTATTTGTTTACGGAAAAGTAATAAAGTTATAAGTTAATAAATTATAGAAACAGGAAATAGTTTCTATTTGTTATTACGTAGTTTCTACATGACATCATGTTTCTATTTACTTGCGGAAAAAATAAATGAAAACCATAAAGTTATAAATTAATAAATTACCAATACAGAAAATAGTTTCCATTTCTTATTACATAGTTTCTACATATTATCATGTCTTTATTTATTCATGGAAGGAATGTCCTCGACGAGACAATCGATACGCACGTTTGTCACTAATTGATTTTCTAATTGCGCGTATCGTGACCGATGGATACTAAGTGTCGCCGCTATCGCGATCGTTTGCAGCATTTTCGCATTTCGTTTATCGGCCTGATCTGAACACCGCGTTGCCTCGCGTATCGCACGAATCATCGCAGCATGAAATCTAGCAGCCAGTCCAAACGTAAAAAACGTATCGGATTTTTCTTTTTCTTTCTCTTTTCCTTTTTTCTTCGCGCAAGCAGAGTTCCACCCGGGCTTTTCAGCCTTCCTTGGGGATAATTTCCAAAGCACGTTGCAAAGTGCGGGACGATTCTGAAGAGAGGGACGGACGATAGGATCGACCGAGCGATCGGGGAGCGATGGTCGTGCACAGCAGGGTAAAAGTAGTAGAGTGGGAGGAACAAAGCGCGCCAGTGACAATGGGACGTCTATAGTCAGACGCGCTTTGCATCTGCTATAACCAGCCCCTATTCTTCTCGGCAACTTCAGATACGCGCATTATTTGGAAAATAGCTCGGCGAAAGTTGCCCGGCTTAATAATACCTTAAAAAGACACTCGAGCGTTTGGCGATTCCGGCGGCGTTCGATGTCTTCGTTCAGCGAAAGACGCGGCTGACATTTTTTCGTAAACACGCGGAAGACACACTTCTAAATGGAAGATGTACTTTTATATGTGTGTAATAAATATTTTTTCTAAATAGAAAATTGAAACACGAGCTACATTTCCAGTATTGTTCGCTACATCATTTGATAACAAAGAAATTTAACGTTTCAACAATTTCGTTCAGACTGAATACGCTTTCGACTGTTTTCAATTTAACACGTACACACTTTTGAACTAAACGAAGCAATAAATTATAATGGAGCAATAATCAAACGATTGTAATCAATCTAAATTTTGTCGAGAATTTATTGAAATTCGTATAAAAGTAGTTGTTAATCAATAATTAAATGGGTACCTTGTGTCTTGTTACAATTTCATCAATATTAAATTAACAATACACAATGTAGTATGATTCTATAATCGTATCAATACACATTGGATGTGTATTTGTTATTTAATATAAAATTTGCCCAATTTTGATCGAAACGATCACAACGCGTCAAAGTATCAGTGTCATATACCGCTTACTTTGTTTCACGTTTCACGCGGTTTCACGGTAAGATAGAGTAGAGTGGGCAGTCTCGATTTCAAGAATTGGTGGGGATAGTGACGCACTACTGTGTAGGGTGAAAGACTGAATGATAACTTTTACAAACACGTGTTTTCTAAATTTCCTATTATTCCATTTGGAAATGTAATCAATATAATTAACCGACCAAAAAAGAAAATAAAAGAGATTGAAAATGAACAAGTTATTCAACTTTTTCAAACTCTTCAGTTTTCCTGTGACCACCTTGTGTATATATATGTATATATTTATACTATACATATTACACTATATTATATTATATTTATAATATTATATATATATTTAACAATAGCTGGCAATAACTAATTAAACTTAATTTCCGAAAATTTTGCACGAAACTGAGAAACACGAGACATGTTTTTGGTTTGGTTTGCAGGAGCAAAGTGGCGGCCGCGCTTTTGAACAAGCATCTGCAGATCAACGGGATTTCGGCGGGTCTGGCCACGCTGCCCACCGTGGATCAATCGTCGCCGGATCCACAGCCGGAGGATCCACCGATCACCAACAGCAGCAAAATGAGGAGGGAACGAAAGGCTGCGAGAACACTGGGGATCATCATGTCGGCGTTTCTGGCCTGCTGGCTGCCCTTCTTTCTCTGGTGAGTCTTTCGTTCGTCCTTGAACGCTTGAGAAATTGCCAAAAATTTGCAGACGCTCGTCAACACGTGACGTCACTTCGTCGCGTGACAAATCTTTGTTATCGCATTCGGCGATAGAGACGTGACAGAGCCAGGCAAAATTTAATAAAAAATGAATGAAATTTCCAGCATCCTCCGACGATGATTTTCGTGACATTTAAAACAAAAAAAAAATTTGATTGTCCTTTTGATATTTATCGAATGCAAATGCGTTTAATAAACAGGATGGAATACGATGCTTTAAATTGGAAATTTCAAGGCAGTGGGGGTGATATCAAATCACGTTCAGACATTTGCGCAAGTGTATAATTTAATTAATAAAATCAAATACCGTATAGTTCGTTTCGATTGGTTTTTTTTTTTTTTTTTTTTTTTTTTTATACTGAAATTTCATCGTCATCGTTTATCGCCGTATATTTGTCTTTATTAATTAATGTTTCGAGCTCGAATTTTGAGAAGCAGTAATTGACAAACATATTTCGAGATTAAATTTGCATCGCTTACGGAACTTTCAATTATCTTCCGAATATTTCGAAGGTTATCGTAAAATTTAGATTCGTGCAGATGAATCTTCGAGGAACTTTTTTTTATATACAAAATCCTTATCGAAGATACCTCACAGAAAATAGTGATATACTGTCTGACTTTTGAACAATTTCCCGCGGCTTCCTTATTATTTCTAATCGAGTTAAGTTCGTTTTAACGAGATCTAGGAGAACACAATCCAAGTTTAAGCGACTTCTTGGTAATTAGGGAAACTCGTTTGAATATATTAAAACGCGTGGAACGAGCATTAAACGACCACGTGGCTTATAACGACTTCGAAACTAGCTCCGCCAAATTAACCGGAATGCGATCGACGACATTCTCTTCTCTCTTTCCCTCAACGCCTTGAAAAATTACACCTTGTCCAAAAGAGGAAGCGACAGAAACACATCGTACGAAAATAATTAATAAAATTAACATTATACGGTCTGTTCATTAAGAACATTGCCAAGGAAATAGAATTTAATTAAAAATGTCCGGATATAAACGTGACAGGGGCGTCGCAATTTTTCACAAGGTGAAAATTCTTCTTTCTTCCTTTTATTCTCTCGTAATGAAACGCAATAGCTTTCCAATGATAAATTATTCGAACGAATATACGTTTCACGTGCGTGTGGAAAGAAATAACGAGTCGTCGAGCCGTTAAAAGCGAACGTGTCACCGTGTTTGTCAATGGACCTTCCAGAACGGTAATAAACTCCGTCGGTGATATTCATTTGCAGAACTTTATTCACAGACGGCCGCGAGATCAGCGCGAAACCTTCGACACGTGAAATTCAGTTCTCGGCTCTTTAATGTCGCGGCAAACGACCTCGTATCAATCGAGCAAATTTACCGCCAATTTCCAAGCGAATTCTCATCCGCCTCGCCGACGCACCGCAGAGATTCAAGCACGAGAGCTCTCCTGCACAAACTGTACATATGGGGGTAATTTTAGGAAGTGCAAACTACGCGTAGTAAGCTCACTGATATTATCGTGCTGAATCGGGCAACGTCGTCAATCGGTTCCTTTTTTTTTTTTTTTTTTTTTTATATGGAGGTTCAGAGTCGCATCGACTACGAGGTCTTTACTACGTGCTGGAATTGTTTCTTTATATCTGGTCTAGTAGTTGGGTCTCTTTTGGGTAGTTGATAACGTTTTTTTTTTTTTTTGTTGTTTCTGGCAGGTTAGAGTTGAATCCGTATCTACTTCTTGGGTTTCGGTATTTTCTGCATTCACGTGGCAGGTGTTGGTCGCAGAAAGGTAGTTCTGTTTTGCTTAGGAGGTATTCGTGTGTGATCTCGGAGTGTCCGATTCGAAGTCTAGTCATAGCTATCTTATCTTTTCTGCTTATATTGTTGTTTGGTATCTTTTTGGTAGAAATGGTGTGCTGTGTCGTGTATTTTGGTTCTTTTTGTCCCAGTCCAAATTCTGTTCCATTCTTCTCTTTCCGCTTCGGTCGTTGAAGTCTTGGTGTGGGATTTGGGATGTTGGCTTTGTTTGTTCGGTCTGTTGTTGCTTCTTTGGCTTTTTCGTTTCCTTCTGTTCCTTGGAGGCGAATATTATTTGTTTATGATCGTTGGTAAGTTCGGTGTACGTTTTGTATGATTTCGTGCTTTTCGGTGGTATTGATGTTTGTTATCGCGTTTATCGAAGTCAAGGAATTACCGCTGATTGGTATTTGTTATCTTGTATATATCGTAGTGCTTCTAGCATAGCGTATGTTTCAGCGGTCAGGATGGATGTATGGTGTCGGTCGTTTTTATTTGTGACGTTTCGTCATAACGATGGATCTTCTCCAATAGTCTTCGCGTGTCTCCACTCGATTTCTTCGATATTGAAAAAGTTTTGGAGAGAGCAGAACAAATAATAGGGTTGCAACAATTCAGCTAACGACCAATTTTCACTTGCTATTGACATAAGAAACTTGGCGTTCTTGGTTTGTTGGAAATGCGGTGTCTCTTTTATTCTGGAATATCGTCATTCAACGATTACGTGTAATTTTTTAGCCGAAAGCATTCCGGCATGATAGAAGAAACAATCGAACTTCTCTAATCAAATATTTGCAATCGCTATGTTTCTGCAGGTGCCTTCGTTTATTGATTCACGATATAAACCTGCATTTTCTCTTTTGCCACGACATTCTACGAAATTTTATTTCCCTGTCAATTTTCTTCCTTTGTCGATCGCTAATTGTAATGGGTGGAGAGAAAAGTTTGTCCGTGGCATAGATGAATTCTATACCTTCGGTTTGATGAAAACACATCTAAAAAAAGCCTGTCGAAACTGACACTGGCTTTGATCTTGAATTTCAAGTTCAAAATTTCATTCTTCTTTTGCATCGTGTTATTCTACTCGTCACGAAGGCAAAAGCCTAATAGTTCATTTGAAAGATGGTCAAAAAGATTCTTCATCATTTAACAGTGTGTTCTAGCAGCGACTTTATGGTTCTGGACGCGTGTATGTCTATATTACGTAATGTTTATAATTCGGATAATGTCAACGATTAGTCATTTGATTATTCAGACTCGCATTGATGCTACACCTACCACAAATGTTAGTGAAACATAATACGATTTTCTTATTGTAAAAATAAAGACGCTGTTAGCACGCGCGTATCCCTCTAGTGTTAAATGATTAGTGAAACTTTGTTCAAAAGAACAATCAGATTCCTTGGGAAAGTTTCACCTTTCTGACGAGAAGAGAACATTTCTTTTCACCTTGGAATTCAAGATTAAGCTCAATTTTGCAGATATTTTACACGTATCTTCGTCGAATTAAAGATGACTATGGAATTCAACTATATGATAGATACGCAGAAACAAATTCACGAAGATTGTTCGTCATTTGCCGAACAATCGACAAACTTCGCGATTCGGGAAAAGGTTTTACAATCGAAACGTTGCCATTCTTCTCTGAAGATCTCCTCCTCGAGGCGCGCTGCGTGGAAATTCCAGGAACCGGCCTTTAAACTCTCGCTCGAACGCCCTAAAGGCCACTTTTAAAATAGCGGGACGAGGGTGGAAGAAAGTAGGTCCTCCTACCGGTTCACTGGAATTTCGATGGGCCCATCGCGCGCTCGAGTGCTTTCGATATTGCGGCGGATACGAAAATTCCTAAGGGCTTAAGGGTGTAGCATGACCGCTGGTGGCTCGGACAGGGCTCGATCGATAGTGTCTCGAGGGCGAAAGAAGCCAGCATGCCGCCTCTCGCCGCGATCTCAACGTGGTTTGCACAAGACTCCGGACTCTAGTCGTTGCACACAGAGTTCCCTTACCATGTTTCTTGATATTGCTCCGCGCCACGACCGCACTGACCCTCGCTGATTCGCTTTCGCCTAATTGGCCCCGATGCCTCTTTCATTTTCCCCATTTTCCGCGCGGAATTTCTCGTCAGATTCGGACGATTTTCGAACAAAATCTCGCGAATATAAACAGCGTGCTCTTTAATCTGTAGAACATCGCGTTTCGCCGATATCATTTTACAGAAAATCAAGCCCGACTTACGACTTAATTGAATTCTCGAGTGGACAGTCTGCAAACTATTTGCGAGACGATTTTGGACGAAGATCTGTTCACAGCGAAGTGTTCTCGCGAGTGTATGTGTTTGCTGGACTAACAACGAACGAGCTCTTTAATTAGATGTAACGGAATATTATGTTTCTTCGATAGATATTTCCAGACCGCGTTTCACAGAAAATTACAGAAAATCCAGCTGGACTTTTGATTGAATTCCCGAGTGGACAGTCTGCAAACCATTTGATTCTGGATGAAGATCTTTCAATTGGAAGGAGGAATATTTGTAATTTATAAATTCTCGCGAGCATAACATCCTCTCTAACTTGTAGAATATTATGTATCTTCGATAGATATTTCCGTTTTATAGAAAATTAATCCTGGACTTTTGATTTCTCTAGTGGGAAAGTCCTCGGTCGAATGGAAATTCTCTCCGCGAATTAATAACTTCGAGCTTGTCGTTGACCTCTTGCGCTGGAATGACGCGCCACGAACGTCAAGAACTTTTTGTCCCAAAATTGTAATAATTGTAATTGTATTTTCCCAGTTTTAAGTATATTTAAAAGGAGGTATTCTAGTGTGAACTTTTGAAAAAATAGATTTTTTTTTTTTGCATATTCTTAAAGGACATAGTTTCAAAAATAAATCTCTGTAACGTTACATGTGAACTCCTAAAATTAACGAAGTTATGGTTGTTTGAAGGACGCGACGACCAGCGTCATTGTTACCGCAATACTAAACTTTAAAGGCATTTTTCTGGAAACTATGTTTTTCAGAACGGTGTCCATGATATCACAAAATCTACTTGACTCAAAATTTTAAGTGTGCATTTAGTACATGTGTGACTATAGCCCCTACCAGAATCAACCAAAAAATTTTATTCTTTTTATTCTTTAACTAAAACATGCAAAATTCGATAATCGAACTTCAAAGTATCCCCACTTTTTTAATTACCCATTTTTTTTTCGTTTTGGTGCCTGCTATAGCAAAACTCATACCAATTAAAGAACATTCGCGTTCTTTTATTTCCGACAAGCAGAATGGCCGGAATCATGAACACCGTGAGACGATCTTTTTTAAAAGCGACTATGTTTGAGAGTATGCAGTGCCGCTAACTTTCAATATTTTTCGTCCAAAAAAATTTTAAAACGTCGTTGAAATACGTACAAATAAACCTCGTCAATTTGACTGCAAAAGGTATAATAGTTTCTTTGCCAAAAATTCCCTAACAAAATTAAAAAAAAAAAAACACGCACTTCACGTTAGAATTGTACGCTAGAATTTCACAACCCCTTAAGTAAAACAAAATAGGCGAAACAAATAATAAATTTATTACTTCTTAATAATTTCTATCTATCTATAGTGATATCATACCGACGAGTTTGAAAAGAAAGCGACGATTTATTGTATACGGTTTGGTCGCTCGTTATGGTCCGCAATCAGTTGCCAACGCAAGTGGTTAACCTCTTGCGCTGGAATGACGCGCCACTCGTGTCGAGAATTTTTTGTTCCAAAATTGCAGCATTCTTCCAGTTTTAAGTATATTTAAATATAACCCAGACAAAACAAGTAATAAATTTATTACTTTTCAATAATTTCTATCTATCTACGGTAATACAATACCGACGAGTTCAAAACGAAAGCGACGATTTATTGTATACGGTTTGGTCGCTCGTTATGGTCCGCAATCAGTTGCCAGCGCAAGTGTGTTAAAAAACTGGATGTTCAATTTTTCTCGTCCAATTAGCTGTTGCGGCGGATTAATGTTACTCCCGAGTAACATTTCCCTCCATCGACCGCCTCTCTCCGCCCACGTCCATTCATCGTCCGATATATACTCGATATTCTAGATCACGAAGCGACGCACATGCGGCGAGTGTATCGTCGGGGCCCGAGTGTATCTCGGTTCAAGAAGCGTCACGTCAACCGTACGTCGAGCGCGTACGTCAGGAATAATTTCTGCAGTGCGCATACCAGCCACGTCTAACACGGTACAATTTAGCGGCTGTGCAATGCCGGAAATGTCCCAGCAATTCTGACAAATGTATTCTGGCCTGTTATCACGGGACAGGGGAGCGCCGTGGCTGCATACCAGCCTCCCCAGATCTCGCCATCCCTTTGTTTATCGAATTTTCATTTGAAAGCGCCATTGTTGCGCGTGTTTCCGCTCTCTACGTGCAACGATGTTCGGGGTTTGCCGGCGTAGCTTTTAATAGAGAGAATGGTATAGAGAAAGAGAGAGAGAGAGACAGACAGAGAGGGGGAGACTATTTCTGGAACGAGCGTAATAAAAGCAAATGACTGGATGTTTCGATGGAACGATCGTTTAAAGCTTGATTCATCACTAGGCAGGGTTCAATGTAGGGTTAATGTCGACCGATTTTCTGCAATGGTGGAGAACTAGGTAGTGTTCTCATTGCGTACGGGTTTTTCCCGATTGCACTTTCTTTCTCGTTGTAATTGATAAACACGTGTCAGAGAACTAGCTTCTCTTTGAACGTGGAATAATTTCACGTATGTCACGCGAATGGATCGGACAGTTAAAGCGGTGGTTGGATCAATTTTTAATATTAGAACTACGATTAAAGCATAGAATTTTTATCAGAGACATTAAAGTAAAAAAAAATAGAGAAACTTTATAATACAATGACGGATTTCACAAGCTCCTATTTGTATATTTTCTCACGTCTATAGAGTATCTAACAAAATATTATAATAATATAATATAATATTACAATATTAGATATAATATTGTAATATTAGATATAATAGGTTTACAGATTATTATATAATAATATATTATAATATTGTACTATATTATACTACAATAATCTAATCTAACAAATTATAATCTACAAAATATTATAATAATGTAATATTGATAATATGAAATTAATAATATAATATAATATAATATTATAATATTAGATATAATATGTATAATATAATATTACAGATTATTATGTAATAATATACTATAATATTATACTATGTTATAGTACGATAATCTAACAAATTATAATCTAATAAATTATAATAATCTAACAATAAATTGATCATTTTCACCAGTTTGGCAGTGTTCGCTTCGAATTACATGCGACACACAAAAGATCCAAGCTGATTTTGGAAGTGTCTTTGACAGAGAAAACAAATGTTTCGTCGTTAATTACCGAACAACCAATCAGGTTTCGAATCCCTCCGCGTCGCAACGAAACACGACAGAGCATTTTCGATTATCGGCGCGTACGTCGGGCCGGGCTATTTTTAACATTCTTGTTAAGACCCCGTAAGTTCAAAGCAATCAAAGCGGTAATTCATGTCCGGCTGAGCGCAATAGCAGCGGCGTATTCTCAATTTATTGCCAATGAATATTCGATTGCAGCATCGATCGATACCTTCGGCGAATTGATTGGATCAAACGTGGTCATGCGAACGGGCAATCTTTTAAAAAGCAATTACCCACGGTATTTACAAGATATTTCCCTCTCTCTTTTCTCCTTTTTCTCTTCTTCTTCTTAATCGAGAGAAACTAGCGAGATGGTGGAACAACCGCGGCTAATGTCCCTCGATCGGGAAAAATCGCTTGGACACCTGCAGCGAACTTTCTGATTGCTCTGTTGGATGACCAACCCAGACAACATTGAATCTATGCAAACACTGACAACGAGCTAGCAACAGTCCACGTAAAAGTGGACTGTGAATAGTTAGTGATAAGGGCAAGATCCAATACTTGGTCATCCATGCTCCTTCCCCTTCCACTTGATGACGATAACTAAATATATATATGTAAGGACATGTTTTAGAGACATTAGACAGAATACTACAGAATACCATAGCATAGCTCAGCATAAAACATTCTAAATCATTCGACATCATATTCATTCTATATCGTTCTACTTCATACACAACCACGATTGTAACAAGGAATAAACTCTTCGAAATTGTAAGCGTGTTGACTTCATTACACGGAATCCAACAGCTCGACGAATCATCATCTAGTCTTGATCCAAAAAACGATGCTTAGGAGCATTCTAAGTCGAAAGAAAAAGTAACAACGTGAGGAAACTCAGTTTAAATCAATTGACTGATCGACAGTTTCTCGTCTTTCTCTCGAAATCTCTTCCATCACTTCGAGAACTTCCTCACGAGAAATCCCGTGTAAATGAACAGAAGGCACGAAAATATTCACGGTTTTCGGAAAATTGCACGGGCATTAACGCAGCCATCGCGATGTGTCGCGATGTGACACCGGAGGCTAATATCCAAAGTTCATTTAGTATGCATGGAATTAACCGTGCCACGTGCGCTGAATACGTTGGCTTTTGTCACGAGCAACGAGTCGCATTGAATATTTCCCGTAGCCAGTAACGCAGAGAGTAACTGGCCGTCCTAGCTGTTTCTACGTTTCAACAATTTTTTCCCCCCTCTCTCTTTACCTTTTCTTCTGCCCCCTCTGGTCGCTCTGTTCAGAATCCACGTGTGTGTACGTACGTGTATTTTTTTCTTTTTCCCAATCTTTTCGACGATCTCGATTCCTGGCTGGAATCCCACGGAAACGGGGACGTGGCTGCGTGGATTTGTCAACGGGTCATCTTATGGAATCCGATAGCTCGCCAGACGGGTCACCAGGTTAATCCTGTCGATAACCGATTATCAGCTACGAGGCTAACGGTCCGTGTCACAGCTACCAACTTCGCTCTCTCGTGACGTCGTTATAGTTATAGTTCGACGACACGTGTTTTCGTTGCCTTGGCTTCTGTGACAAAGCCACTGTGTGTGCCCATCCGGATGCAGAGAAATACTTTTCGCCAGCTAACGTGGCACGGTATCGAAAGGCCAACAACTGGTAACAATATTTTTTTCAAGGTCATTCTTTCATACAATTTTATATATATATATATGTGTGTGTGTAGGAATCCCGGCTTGAGACCCCCAATTTGTAAGAATTTTGTTAAAAGATGCTTGTTTGTTTAAGGTTAAATAAAAGAAAATTCGTTTAACGATGATTATAAAGTGACGTTTTACACTATTTTCTCTTAATCGCTACAGTTACACTCAATCTTTGCTCACTCAAGACTCATAATTCTCTCTGACTTCTTGAAACTCACTCTGTTCTCTCTCTAACTTTTCGAAGCTCATTCTGTTCTCTCTGACTTCTCGAAACTCACTGCCTTCTTCCTCATCTGCACAAAATTCGTCATTCATACAGCCATACACACAAACGCATCCATACCCTTAATATCTTAACCCTTTGCCGTCCGTAACGCTCCAGAACGCTCGATATTTAAACCCACGGTGCCTGGCTAAACGTTGTAAAACGCTGCTCCAACACGCGCTGTATCTCAATACGTTAAAAGACATGTAACACTATCAGCAGAGGTCCAGACATCTTAGAATCAAAGTGCAAAAGGAATTATATGTTTAGCTTTCTTTGTTTTGTTAACATCTTATTTTCTTTGAGGAGGTACACTTAGATAGCTCTGACATTGAAAATACCCAGCTTAAAAACGCGATTACTGCGGTTGTGCTATGGTATTTAAAGCGGCAATGGGTTAACCATAAGCATTCCCGAGGCTTAACTTTCTCTATAGTACGCCACTTGTGACATCTGGTTACAATTGTTGGGCATTGGAGAAAGTTCTGGGCCCTTTCCCAGAATTTGCCCATCCCACATATATATTCATTATATCGCGTAGTTTGCAAAGATATACGTGAAAAACGTGATCTTGAAAATTAATGTTTCCATGCACTAATTTTTCCGGCCCGTGTTTGTTAGAAAGTTTTTCCACATTTCGGCGAGTACTATCCTAGAAGCTATCCTACCCTTTTTTTCTGTTCACGTGTATATTGTATATTGTATATTTCGCTAGTCGGATGATTCAAATGGACACGAATAAAATTTGTGAAAACAGTTCGCGGCGTATTAGAGCGTTAGATCGACGTATCAGATCGACGCGTGTGACACCGGTACAAATGGTGTTTCATTTATTCGTACGTTATCTATTTATTTGTTATCTGTTGCACGTAACGATAAAGGGGCCATTTAAAATGTTTGCGCTTGGTAAGCTCGTCATTTGCCATCGACGTGTCCGCAAATGCAAAATTCTGCAGTGTTACGTCTCGCGTAAACTGATTTTCGTTTTGGTGTCCATTATAGGTGGATCTGTCAGTAGTTTAGGAACATTCAGAGGTTGAGAAAAAATTCGCGACTGTGAAGTTGTTGTGGGAAAAATTTGCAAATTAAACCCAAGATTTAGGTTAAACTGAGTAAACAAGAAATATTAATTTTCTCAAGACCTGCACACTATCACCACTCGCTACCCTAAAACCTCTGTCTTTATATACATTTCACACACTCACGTACACGCAACCAGACGTTTTTTGTACATAGTGAGCCAAAAGCTTTTTCCTATCTATTATTTTTAATAAAATATCAAACCATAAGAAACAACTGATTTTATTAACTTTATACGATAGGAAAGTTACGGATTTATTTTCGTACAAAGTGATTTCTCCGAGCGGAACAATTTTCTCTCGCGTGAATCGCGGCAAACATTCGTTTCCCCGGTGTTTTCAGACTGTCTCGTCGAATCAAAGGAAGTTATCGCGCCACCGTTCGGTTTCTTCTCTAAATCCGTCCAAACTCGTTCTCACTCGTTGCGCGACACCTTTTTTCTTCGCGTGACTTTGTTCGCACGTTGTTCCTCGCTAGAAGAGTTGCACGCCTAGTGGAAAACGTACTTCCCGTTTCGTTTCTTTCTCGTGGAACGTGCGGATGTGAAACAGTCGCGTGAAACTTTTTCCAAAAACTGTCCTCGACACGGACTGGCATCTCCCGAAACGAGATGCACGGATTCAAGTTTCTCTCACTTTTTGCAAAGTTTCGCTCGCTTTGCTCGCTGTCCCGTCGATCTCGTCAGTCAAGCAACTGTGGTAGTGATTGCCATAAATGAGTGAAAATACATGATGTTTGTATGGAAGGATGAGTATGGCGAGAGTGAGAGTATAAGAGTGGTGTGGTGTGATCTGAGTGTTTGAGATATTCCAAGGCAGAAGAAAGAACGAATGAGAGAGATGTATGCGAGAACAGTTGAGCGCGAGCATGGTGACGAAAAAACAAATGTGATCGGGAAGATGCCCAGTCGAGAGTTGGATAGACGCGAGACTTGAATGTAGCAGAGTATGAGAGTTGAAACAGAGTGTGAGAGTTAAATAAATGTATTTCGTAATTTCTATTAAATCTATCTCCAACTAGTGTGTTTATCAGTCCGATCCACTAACAGCAACTGTCTGACGTTTCAGTGAGAAGTCGCTCGAAAGTATCACGCTGCGGGAATGTTGCGTATTTTAATTGCAAAATTTTTGAATCGAAACTCCACAACCGTCACCGAGCACAACGCGTAAAATAATTGCAATCCACCGATGATCGCGAAGAGCATCGCTTATACAGGCAAATACATCATTCGGATGAATCAAAATTCGCCCATCGAAATTTCTATCAATCTCGCTTTGTAATAGCCGCGGGATCTGACACGTGTTGAACGTCCGTTCCAAAAATAACCTCGGTCACGAGAGTCCTAAGTTCACGATGCACGTAGAATTCAGTTCTTTAACAGCCCGTGATTTTGTGAAAAATCACCGAGTGCGAGTTAAACGAAAAGAAATTGTCGAGAAACTAGTCAAAGTAACCGCGATAAACGGGACTGCTGTTGGATTCCGTGTACTGGAGTCAACACGCTTATAATTTTGAAGAATTTTATTCCTTGTTCGTGGTCGTGTATGATGATATAGAATGATATAGAATGTTTTATGCTAAGCTCAGCTATACTATGCCATTCTGTAGTATTCTGTAGTATTCTAGTCTGTCTCCTTATATATATTTGATTATCATCGTCAAATGGAAGGGGAAGGAGCATAGATGACCAAGTACTGGATCTTATGACTAACTATTCACAGTCCACTTTTATGTGGACTGTTGCTAGCCCGTTGTCAGTATTTGCACAGATCCAATATTGTCTGGGTTGGTCATCCAACACTGCTGCATGTGAAGCACATGTTCGAACAAACGCGTCACCTCGAAAGAAAAAGAAAACGTAAAATTTCCATCACAGTCAGAAAAAGTAGAGAAATCTTACAACGATACAACGTATATAAAAAATTATTTAAATGTTTAATAAAAAATAATGTTGTTACGTCTGTAAAATATCTAATAGAAATTAGAAATTGGTCATTTTTGACCACTCTGGTAGCGTTAATAAAAATCGGTATACTCGTTTCTCAGCAATTCTGTCGTTTCTCGACTATTCGTCGAGAAAGAGAGCAGTCCGAGGTGGATGTTCAAACACGCGAGAGTCGAAACGCGACTCGATTGCTGCCTGACGGTGTCGAGAGATCAAGGAGCGAAAAAGGGAGGAAAGGGGGATGAACGAGTTAATAAAGCGAAACGTACACGGCCCGACACTCGGCCGGAGAGAGTCCCTGTGCATTTTCCTGTCGACCCCTTGTTCTTTCAGCCTTTCATCGTCCTCCTCTTCTTTCTTTCTTTCATCCACGTGCTCCACGTGAAATAATTCTCAACCGAGGCGTGCGACTTCTCCCTCAGCTCGTTCGTTTGCTCTTCCTCGCGTTCTCGCCCGATTTTTCCTCCCCGACTTCTCCCTGCGATTCCTCCTCCCTGTTGATCTTCCGCGTTTCGCCATTCCGCGAGACGCTGTACAGTTGCAGCGTAACGGAGGATTTCTTGATTTATTTGAACAGAGTTACTCTCGAATCGGCGTTCAAATATTGGATCGCCGGTGGAAAATTTCGCTGGCTTTTCGCTGAAGGGGGGGAGGGGGGCGTATCTTCGGATCGAAAGAAGAGTAAAATACTTATGGCAACGTTTTCAAATGTTGGTGGACAATTTTTCGTTTCAGTTCGATAAAATCTATAATCTATAAATTCTACATTCTTTAATGTATTATATATATATATTCTTCAATATATTTAACGTATTCAATATAAAATCTGTAGTATATTCTTATATATACATATATATAGCATATGTAGTATATTCTTATATATATATATATTCTTCAATATATTTAACGTATTCAATATAAAATCTGTAGTATATTCTTATATATACATATATATAGTAGTATACATATATATGTAGTATATTCTTATATATATATATATATATATATATATATATATATATTCTTCAATATATTTAACGTATTCAATATAAAATCTGTAGTATATTCTTATATATATATATATTTGCATACCTGAAATAACTTTGGAATTACGCGTCTAATGAGAGATTGTTTCATACAAAAGTTGTATGTGGTTCTAAAGAAGGCAAAATATGGTGTATCAATTTTCTATGGGTTTCGAAATTTCCAACTTTCCGAAGGTTTATATCTTTTTCATCATAAATTGGAAAAATATCAAATTTAAAGTAAACAAAAAATTATTAAGCGACATTGGTTCTACAGCCTAATGGTTAAGGAGATATTTTACAATAATTTGTCTCGGGCACGAAAACCATTTGCTTGCCACGCATTAATATTCCATGGACGTTGAATTACATATTCAACGTAGGACGATCCAATTACGTATATATGTAGTTAATAACGCGAACGAACCACGAGAACTAACGAAAGTGTTTGAAAATTTTTAACTTGGCTTGGAAGAGGCTTAATGTAATCGTTGCAACTTAATGTAATCAGAGAGAAAGTTTCTTGTTCCGCATTCCCGACGAATATCCATAGCTTTACATTCGACGAGTTTGTTCGCCGTAAACGAATCCTCCGTTACGTCTTCTCCAACGAATAAGATTTTTCATTACGTTCAACGAAGTTAGAGGGATGCATTGTTCGGAGAAACTTTTTCTGTTTTCTTTTTTCTTCCTTTTGTTTTTTTACGAGCTATTTCAATTTTCTTCGGTATTTCTACCATATCTTTAAAGAGGATAATTTTCTTCTTCTTCTTCTCCTTCTTCTTTTTTTACTATTTGCGAGGGAAACATATTTCACGGGGGATCCATCTGGCGGATCTTGCCATTTTCTCTCACAGACCATATTTCACTATCCACGAAATGCTTGAATACCTAGATTTATCGTCTCGATAGTTCTAGGCGAGCTCAGGCAACAGGGATGGCTGCTTTATAACCCTGTTGACTTCTCTTACTGGAGTACCTGTCCAGAATTTCGAGAGCGGTCCTTTGAAGGATCAACAAATTACGTGTCAACTTTTACGAGCATTATTATTATTATTATTATTCTACTACTACTAACAACCAAATATTTCCATCAATATTTTAAAATTTGTGGTTAAAATTAAATAACAATCTTGACAGTTTCTTACAACTGAACGATACATTATTTCATTAATGTTATATAATTGCTTCTTTTTTAATAGATAAACATACGTATCTCGAAATATAATTAATTCCATTTTAAACCGCAAGTTCATTGCGCAACACGGCAGGCAAGCTTGATTCAGAAAGAGAAAATGCACGATAAGTCTCGTTAACAATTGTTTCTGTTCTTTTTTTTTATCGTCGATTTGGAAAATGGAAAATCAAAATGCTCTGTTACTTTCGAGAAGAACACCATGCAAGTTCATAAAAAATTACCTAACGTGTACGGCGAAGAAGCCTTAAAACTGCGGCAGCGTCAGAATTAATTTGCTAAATTCTACTGTTGACGAGGGTATCAAATTATCCTCGTTCTTGGAATTGTCTTCTTTTTTTATCGAGAAAAGTAAAAACGTTTTTTGACCGCGGAATCAGGAAATTGCCCGAAGCAAAATGTGATGGAACAAAATGGACAATATGTTGTATGAACAATAAAGTTTCTATTTCTCGTGAAAAATTCGCCTTTCGTTGCACACACACACACACACACACACACACACACACACACACACACACACACACACGCTTGTTCCAAATACGAAGAAAAAAGGAAATAACACAACCTTACGAACTCACTCAAAATGTTGCAAAATAAAAAGACCCCGGGAAAAAAAGCCTTTTAAAAAAAATTATACCATTTATAGTCATAACTGTAAAATTTATCGTAGTTACTAATAACCCGAGAAGATGGATGTGGTCCTAAACACTCAATTATAAATAAATAAATAAGCTTGCAACTTAATAAGCTTGAGGCAAATGATTGTTACATTGATTAATGAGAAGCTTCGAAAGCTGAGATACATGTATCTCAAATATTGAGGGATAGAAAAGCACAATTATTTCCCGACCTGTACAAGCAAGATTTCAATCAGGCAAAGGTGGTAAATTGGTAAACTCGCAGCGCATCGAGTTATCGAAGGGACTGTTTTAAAAAGTCCAGCTCGTTACGACGAAACGCGAGTCAGCCCTCGATGAGGGGAAAAGGGATCGATGGGATGTGAGGGATGAAAACCCGGACGATTCCGAGGGATTGGTAAAGTTCTTGAAAGCACTCTCTCTCTCTCTCCCCTCTGGCAAAGCCTCATTGGGTGTCACGGAGAAGAAGTCGTTTAACGAGCAAACCTTTTCTTTTTTTTTATTTTTCTTCGCTGGCTGAAGGATATCCCGAGGCGTAAAGGTCACCCCTCCGTGGCGAGCGTGCATTGAAATCGCTTTGGATTGAAACGACGACTCTAACAGTATAGATCACGCTCCCGCGGAAAATCCCGAGCCTTCGTTTCCGCGCTGGAAACGTGCCTAACCTCTTGCGCCGATATAACTTGCCACGGTACGTCGAGAATTTTTCGTGAATTTCCTCAGTTTTAAGTGTATTTAACCACTTGCGGACCGTAACGAGCGACCAAACGGTATACGATAAATCGCTTTCTTTCTGAACTCGTCGGTATGATATCACTGTAGATAGATAGAAATTATTAAAAAGTAATAAATTTACTTGTTTTGCCTGGGTTATATTTAAATATAACTTAAACCTGAGAAAATGTTGCAATTTTAGAACAGAAAATTCTCGACGTGCCGTGGCGCATCGTTCCAGCGTAAGGGATTTAACCACTTGCGCTGGCAACTGATTGCGGACCATAACGAGTGACCAAACCGTCGAAGGCAACTGATTGCGGACCGTAACGAGTGACCGAACCGTATACAATAAATCGTCGCTTTCTTTCTGAACTCGGTATGATATCACTGTAGATAGACAGAAATTATTGAAAATAATAAATTCATCACTTGTTTCGCCTATTTTGTTTTAATTAAATATACTCAAAAAACTGAGAAGATGTTACAATTTTGTGACGAAAAAATTCTCGATGTGCGTGTTATTATTCCAGCGCAAGAGGTTAAATGTAATCCAGGCAAAACGAATGATAAGTTTATTATTTATTTCTTAATGGTTTCTAGTTAGTGGTATCATACCGACGAGTTCGAAAAGAAAGCGACGAATTGTTGTATTCGGTCACTCGTTATGGTCCGCGAACCAGTTGCCAGCGCAACGGGCTAAAGCGAGACGAAGGAGCCGAGATTCTTCTCAGCTCGGGGCCTGAGACAGATAGACCGAAGCTGCACCTTCTTTAACCATCTTCTGACTTTCGTCGCTTTTGTCTCTCTCTCTCTCTCTCTCTCTCTCTCTCAGAGAGAATACCTACTTTGTCCTCTTCCTGCAATTTCAGCTGACGTTTCAACCGAACCATATCCCTATATATCCAGCAGTTTCTGAGCCACGAAACAGACTGAAAGGCTCCTTTGTCACATTCTAAACAGTTCCTTTCGCGAATCTTGATTCGCCGCACGGAATCATCATCTACTTGCTTTCTACGATCACAGTTCTATAGCTACACTAACAGCGGTAAGAGATAAGAGACGGTGCTTAAAGGCACGCTTCACCACCGTAAGAAAGTTTGTACTCTTACTTCCTGAATCTTTCTGGAATCTTGTTGGAGCTTGTTTGATCTCAAATATCTGGTATGGTAAAGTACATATGTATATATAATTACATACAATTTCGACGTTTGTTAAAACTTCGTTTCGACTCGTTCGTCTTGAATAGAATTGGCTCCCGTGTGTCATTTGTAGACTTCAAATAGCACCTTTATTCCTCTTAAGGATCTCGCTGTTCCTACAAGATCCAAGGATGCTTCGTGTCTGTTTTATGTTTCTCCTTCAACGTGAATTTTACGTACTGCTTAGGCTTGATAATATTAGCTCAGTGCTAACAGACCTCTGAAAGTTATTCACAGAGCAAATTTCAGTAGTTGGTAATTATAAAAAGACGTGCTAGGAAGGAATGAACATTCTTGACCACGGGTTAAACGCGAACAAACTCTCTCAAACCTATAAGTTGTTATTCCTTTACGACATCCAACAGTACCACCGACTTTCTTCGACATGTCTACCAGATTGATGGATCGTTAGATTTGTTGGATTCCGCGTAAAGAAATAACAAGTTGTAGGTTTGAGAGAGTTTGTTCACGTTTTACGGTGGTGAAAACTGTTCTTTCCTTCCTAGCACGTTTTTTTATAATTGCCAACTACTGCCCAAATTTGCCCTATGAACAACGATGACACTTTTACTTTGAAGAAGTTGAGGTTCTACAAACAATTGCAAAGGTCTGTTTGATGGAAAAGGGTGTTCTTCTTTTCTTGGCACGTTTTTTTATATTTTTGTCTGTGTGATATCGAAGCGTGGACGTTGGCCACCCAACAGACAATGAAATGGAGCAGAAAAAAACTTTTCTAGCGAAAAAGACTATCTTTGAGAGACTGATTTCTTCGCACACGGTTGCTTGCCTCTGCACTCGTGTGATCGATGCATCAATCGTGTGCACAAGCTTGGCTACAATCCGGGCTAAAATTAACCCGACCGAAGGGTGAAGGTCGATTCTTTTTCAGTTTGCAACTGGTCGGACTTTTCCCTGGTAGAGAATCGAACCGGATCCACCCCCGTGTTCAGCCCGCGAGTGTGTTAATGTTCGAATCGTCTGGGGAACTTTTCCCTCCTCCCCGCTGTTAATCGCGTCGTAGTCGTTTCTATTGGCTCTTTCTTCCTCTCACCGTGACGTAACCATTGTGACACAACGCAGTCTTGTATGCCTGAAAGCCTGCTTATGTCATGCACTCGTCGATCAACTGTTGCCATCTGCTCGAAACTGCACCGCTCGTTGCGTCACCGGATCTTATAGTTTCATTATGTTTATATTTATTTCATCAAGATGAGAATAGGAACACGCTCGGCACGGAAGGTTATTTTCAACGTTTTGTTCCTTTTATCGACTCCACTCGTACGTTTATCGACTCCACTTTAATACAGTTCTGTGAAATTCTTCCTATCGACCAATTACGTGGTTAGTTGCTATTGATAGATAATAAAATCTAATTAATATAATTCTAAGGTAATAAAAATCTGAATGATAAAATTCAGGCCGGCTTTCTCTAAAGATTCCTTTTATTTAGTTTTATATAGTTTCTTTAGTGATTAATCAACCATTATTATTCCATTTTTTTACTGCTCTATTATGTGCATAATAGTTCGCTTTTGAAAGGAATCATCATTTGTTATTTACGACGCCAGCGAAAAATAGCAACGGGACGTGGCAAAGCGATGGATGAAAAATTAACGAAAGAGGGGACCGAAATCGATGCGCGATTTCTCGTTAAAGAGCACGCGAGGCAACAAACTTTGCGGATGTAGAAGCGAGTACACGATACGTAACGCTTCTCACTTGCCGCCTCATTTGTCAGCGATGCGCGAGAAATTAATGAGCCGGGGAAAAAAATGGAAGAAAATAACATCGACGAATGAAACTTGCAGTTGCACTCGGTTTGATTGGTTCAACGAGAGACGAAGAATGGCTAGTCAAATTTTTCCGGTGGAAAAATATGCGAAACCTGTGAAAGAGAACCAAGGATCGCACGGTCGACGAATATTTCAAATAACATCGTACTGTAAAAAGTTACAAGTTGCAAGTGATGAAAAAGTAATTCTTTCTTCAACGTTAAAATGTTATTTAACATCGAACAGAGTGAAGACACAAATTTAAAGCTTTTTAGGTCTACGTTCTTATGCCACAACGCTCTGCTGCAATTTTCGGGGAACTTTGCGAAATGGTGGAAATTTTATTGCTCTTAATCGTAGGACATGTGACACGCGTATGACTAATTCCTAGCAACGTGATAGCAACGAGCTTAAATGAAATCTGGAATGAAAGGATTAATGAAATATATACTGTCTCATATTTATTATATAAATTTGAAATTTTAATGAAAATGTCAAAATTTCTTTTTATGGGACGATAAGACCCCATAGAATTTTATATTTAATATAGTTAATATAAAATTTAATTTAATATTTAATTGGGAGAATTATTAAATCTAATAAATTTTAATTAATAAAAACTTTAATTTAAGGAAAATAATTTGATTTATAATTTATAATTATTAGATTAAATTACCTTAGGGATGATAGCGTTATATTTTTCATAAATCTCATAGAAAAAAATGATTGCGACCTCGATGTTGAATTAAGGTAAATTTTAAATGTAAAAGTTTAATAATTAAGTCTGTTCGACTTTTAAAATCTTACATGATTTGAGTTCAACGTAAGTCAGATTGGTTTCTATCTATAAAAATTAATTTAAATTATTTAAATTATTTGTACCAAAAGGACTATAATTTAGAAATTATTTATTCACGGCTGAGAAAATGAACTTTCGCGAATACATGCGCTTCCACTTTGTCGGAGGACCGTTCTGGAATTCACGAGAAAATCGAGGCAGCGAAATCACATGGGACGAATTCGAATTGAAAGGATATTTCTGCTTTTCTTCGGTCACTGACTGGACGAGCGGGGAAATACTCGATGGTTTCATCGTCCTTCTCGACGAAACTCAATGAAAAGAGAAGAGAGACGCGAGAGATTTGCAACAGCTTTGTTTTCAACGTTAGAAAGATAGCGATTGTAGAAATTATTCAGGTTAATATAACGCGCAGTGAATCACGTATGGTCATCAATCACTTTACACGCTCCGACTTGATCTTCGCTCGGACACACCTATTATCCACCGTGACAGATGAACAATTAGAATACATTGATGAAAATTAATCCCAGGTACACACGTGCTACAAGTTACGGTTACGCACGATTTAGAACGAAAAAGCAGACCGCAAATTCTGTGAAATTTTCATTCGACGTTTAAATATCATTTCTTGACATCGAACGTTAACAAGCACAAATAAACAAGTAAACGTCTCGACTGAAATGATGTTACAGCAAGTGATGCTCGTCCACGAATATTGGAAAGAAGATTGCGAGGCAAAGGGTTGAATTTATTACAGATTGGATTAAGCAGCGGGGGATAAATAACTCCGTAGGCAATTACATCCTGCCACGATCGTCGATAACGTCGACCCTAACCACAGGATCAGGTCCTGTATTTTATCCTGCGAGAAACATCGGGCACTCGTGCCCAAGCTGTATTTAATGCCGCGACAGGTGAAGAAAAGAGCTTCGAGCGAATCCTTTGTAATGGAGTCGAAAAGCGCACAGGCGTAGAGAGCAAGAGACAGAGAGAGAGAGAGAAGTCCCTGCAATACGTTCTAAAAAGTCCTGGAAGAGTGGAAATGTCGGAGAACGATCCGCCGATAACGGAAGAAGCCAATAAATCTGTTCGAACGCCGTAACAATGGAAACAATTTCGTGGCGAACTCGCGGTCCAACACTTGCGAACAGCGCTCCTTTAGAAATGGAGATTAATAGAGAGCACGCAAGGTCCGTAGAGAACAGCACCGAGTTGCGATACGCTTTCAACGACCAGGCTACTTAGTATGTAGTTTCGTCTGGCAGTTGCTAGATCGTTTCCCAACCGAGCCGATACACGATCGATTTCAGAAGTTTCGCTTGTTCAGGCTGCCACTAGGAATTTACTAGAATCATTCGCCACACAGGTGGGAGTCTCGTTGAATTCCAAAAGAACAAATGTGCGATAATAAATACGCGCTAGTTTGGCAGGATCGCCAGAGATTGTGTTGCAAGCATCGACTGGTCGGAAGAAAACAATTAACGTAGAAATCTCGCCAACGATCAACGTCCAGATATCAAGATTTACGCGTAGGAAATTATATTCGGAAAAAGTGTTTTACGTTCTTGCACAGAATGGAAAGAAAAGTTTGTCGAGACGAAAATAGATGGAAATACACGTAAAGAACCAGCTGCAAAGTTGACTTTTATCGTCAAACAAATTTCTTTTCTTTTTCTTGCATTGTATTCTACCCATCTTTCCCTGATCATTTAACATTGCAGACGCGTGCGACTTGATTTTTACGTAATTTTCGTATTAGGTGAATTTGATTTGTCATAGTTGTGGCTAAGTCCAAATAATTATAATGCTTACTGCGGCCATTTAATTACTCATTGGGCAGATTGACTTAAAATTATTTTCAATAAGACATGTGTTTGATAAACAGGTGAATATAATTATTTTGCCTGATTCTTCATATTTATATAACATAATTAAATATAATTTACATAAATTTTATTCCTAATTTAATCATTATATCATTTTTCAAATAATTTAAAAAATTCTTTTCCTAATAATTATATATATATAAAATTTAAAAATAATTTAATTTTTAAGTATTAAATAATAAATTATAAAATTTTTTAAATTATTAATTAATATTAAAATCATAACTTCAAAAAATAGTTTTTATATATTATATATTAAATTTATCCCATAAATTTTTTATATAAAAGAATTAATATTTTATTAATTATAATTTATATATAAATTAAATTTATTTTAAAAAAAACTAGATATCAATAAATACGAAAAACATTTAATTTCCAAATATATATTTATTTTTTTTATTCAACGAAAATAATATATATATATATATATATATATATATATATATATATATATATATATATATTATATTTAGATCATTTATTTTCGAGATTATTAAATTATTAAAATATATTAATTAACCCTGATAATAAACCAAATGATAAACCTGACTGTTAATATCGTTCGAAATATAAATATTCTGTAATATAGAACGCCCACGCGTCCAGAACCGTAAAGTCGCTGTTCGGAAGAGAAACTTTTTCGCCGTTTCTCAAAGGAAAATCGTTAGGTCACGATTTATGGAAAATTTCGTCCAAATTCACTCTCACTCGCCTGCCAAATTCTCGCTTCTCTGCCAAACACTCACGCTTGCTTATTTTTCTCTTCAACAGGTACATCATCACGTCCCTGTGCGACAGCTGCGAGAGCAGCGACTCGGTGGTGGCGGCGGTGTTTTGGGTGGGCTACTTCAACAGCGCGCTGAACCCGCTCATCTACGCGTACTTCAACCGGGACTTCCGGGCGGCGTTCAGAAAGACGCTGGAGAGCTGCTGCGTGGCGCTCGGCCCGGTCCGCGATCTTCGCCAAGCGCACCGGAAGCAGGACCTCGTGCACAGCAACGCGTCCTCGGAGTTGCACGTGAACAATCAGCTGAGAGCCAGCGAGATGACCAACGTCCACATCGAGGCGTGCATTTGAGTTTCGAACGATGGCCCCTCGTCCAACATTGGCGCCTCCGTGTCCCTTCCAACTGAAGAGGACTGTTTCTGAGAGGGCTTTCTTTCACCGCGGACATCCTTCGAAACGTCGAGCGTTCGATCGTCGAAACTTTCAATCCGTGCGAGACATCGCCTGATCCTCCTTCTGTTTTTCGTTTTTTTTTTTTTTTTATATCTCTCGATCGGAAATCAATCGACAGCCAATTAACAGCGAGAACGCGAGGCTCGACTCGCGAGGATCGTTTCGATGGCTAATTAACGAGTAAAAAACAGCGCGGAAGACCATTCCTCGATCGCCAATTAATGGCCGAAGCGCAACAGTTGAACGTGCCGCCTCTGACCCGTGAGCGTAATTGAAACTCGTTCTTTGATCCGTCGACCAAAGCGGCGAGGAGAGCGCGAGCTTGAGTCACTTTTCAGCGCGAGCCAAGGGACACAACTCGACGTTTCGGAAATATGTTTCTACGATACGTGTGTACGAGCGAGTTGTCCTTCAAGAGCGTGAAAGTGATTTACACCTAGAAATTGACTGTTACTTTTCGCCTGGCTTTTCGGTTTTAGTTTAGGTTAGTGTCGCGGATGAGATTGGACGCGAATTCGCACTTTGATTGGGAAAAGATTTCTTTCGTCTGACAAATATGTATTCGACGATACGTACATACTTTTACACGTCACGTGTATTTATAAAAATCCGCTGACCAATTACAGATATTTGAAACGCGTTACCACAACGTTTCTCCTTCGTTTGTTCACCCGTCAAAATATCAACATTCGAAACAGCGACCAAACAAGCTTCTACGGCTACAAATTTGAAGAAAACTGAGGAGACATGCTCGCGATTCTTTTGACGTATGTACAGGGTGGAAAGAAAAGTTTGTGACTATCATAGGTGAATTTTACACCATGAGTTTCAAGGATTTTCGAAAAACTTTTTTCTTTACAGTCTACTCGTCACGAAGATAAAATTTTTCCAAGGAAACAGTTCTACAGTTATGTTTACCTAACAGTTCTCTTGAAAAATGTTTCTTAATCATTCAACACTGCGCGTTTTAACAGCGACTTTACGTTTTCTGAACGCGTGAATGTAACGTAATTGAATAATATCAGGTTAACGTTATCGTTCGATTATTTAGACTCACACTAGTGCCACAACAATTTCATATCTATCAAATGTTAGCGAAACCATGGTCCAGAATACCATAAAGTCGCTGTTAGAACGCACGCGGCTGCGGCAAGTTGATGCCGCCAGATAACGCGTTATTAAAAGAGAGGTTTATTGCCCGAAGCAGCGCGCGCCCCCAAAGGAAATTTTCAACGCGGTCAACCTATTTTAAGCTGGTTGCCTACCTGCCAGCCTCTGTCATCTATTTCCACTGCGTGGCGTTTTATCAAGTCCGTAAATAAGGCGGCCAGCCGGCCATCCAACGGACGAATGATCCGATTTGAGTAACAATTTAAGATTGGCCCGATAACGTTTCGACTCTTTCCACTTTCTATGCAATTACACGTTCTACCAGCACGTAATGTGATTTCCCATTTTTCGTAGACGCGCAGTGAAAAATTCAGAAACTAAAGAAGCGTGCTCTTCTGTTTTTTTCTGTTTTCTCTTTTTTTTTTTTTTTTTTTTGGTAGCCCTTTTTTCCCCGTTCTTAACCCTTTCCAACTTTTAAACTATTCAAATTCAGTTGTTCCCGTTGAGCCGGATAAAAAAGCTGCGCATTCCTCGAAGGATGCGAGGCGAAAAAAGCACAAAGGGCAACTAAGAGGAACGAATTGCAAGTGAAACTAGATCCAGGATGCGCGCGATGCGTTTAATTAAAATCTGATTAAATAGGGAG
Source organism: Tetragonisca angustula (assembly GCA_036937485.2). Classification (NCBI taxonomy): domain Eukaryota; kingdom Metazoa; phylum Arthropoda; class Insecta; order Hymenoptera; family Apidae; genus Tetragonisca; species Tetragonisca angustula. The sequence goes on along the minus strand of JAWNGG020000237.1, from coordinate 303,876 downwards.
CTTGCCCAATCGAAAGGAACGAGGCTTCCACGAGCCAGTCTGACGATGCGAATCCTTCCGTGACGAGTTTATTAAAGTCAGGCCAGAAAGTCGGGACCGAGGAAAGTAGTATAGCTCGTGAAAGAGAGAGAGAGAGAGAGAGAGAGAGAGAGAGAGAGAGAGAGATTGTGGTCGGCGAACATGAAAATTACCTCGAGTGTGAAAACGCTCGAGCTTGATGTTGACACGAGGAATTAAAGGATAAACGCGGCAAACGCGAGGATTACTTGACGGAGACTGGGCGAACAGCCGTGCATTTGAACCAACTTCAATGTAAGAAATCAAAGCTCCTCCGTTGTACAGTGAAAGCAAAAAGGTGGCAACAAACACATGAAGGAAGGAACGTTCCGGTGAAAACTATCGCTACAGGTAATTTCAGGCGAGCTTATTTCGTCGTCGACAAGTGGATAAGTAAATGAAATTTGTCTCGTTCAACTTTGTAAAACGCGCTTTCAACCCTCTGCAACTCCAACTTTTTCTCAAGTGTTACCTTACGACAACTCCGATTATTTTGGAGTTTTTTTTTATTTTTCTTGCTTTTTTTAATGTAGTTTCAATGTAATTCAGTATAACATCGACGAATATATTTTTTGCAAATAAATCTGCTTGCCGCGTAATGGTCTCTGTTCGAATCATTTGTATAAAATAAACAAAAGTGTTTGAAAAGGGTTCGCTCAAACTACTTCTCCGTGGGCCAGGCACTTTGGATCCAGTTGAAAAATTAAAACGTTGCGGGAATACTACAGGTCCTTCGAGGAATTCTCACTATGCATAATATTACTTTCCTCGCAATCACTGGATTCCTTGCTTTCTTATGTTTCGGTAGAATGTCACCAGAATCAACGCTCAATGTCTCGGAACAATCATTATTTTTATATCGATCAAAAACAAACTCATCGTCATTATCTTCAAATAACTCGCTTTCTGTTTTATATTTTGTCACGACGATTGATTGTGCAAATGAAATTTATCGACAATATGCTACTTACAATATTTTCTTGTTGGCGTGCAAAGGGTCACCGACATCCGATTCTGTCGATTCATTGATTTTCTCAATATCCACTCGCGCGTTTCGAAATCGTCAATTACGGGTTGCGTTACAGTTTCTTCGAATCGCGAGCTGCCGAATCGGATCGTGGCGTTACTATGCCACCAGGACGATTACACTGTCAATTTAATACGAGTACACGCGTAACGGCTGTTGTACGGCCAAATCCGTGCACACCGTTTCAAAGGAAATGGGATACAACGTCCGGGAACGACGATCGTTCGAATAATAGAATGTACGGATAACAGGGTGTTTGAACTGCGCGGCGTTCGGATAATGGAGGTTTTACCTCCCGTCGTCGACGTGTGCACGAAATTCAAATTGTTTTGCCCCGAGCCAAGTCAAGCAGAGAGCTCTCTACAGGGACATCGGAATTTCTGAAAAATTTACGGTGTTTCGATCGAGACCGACGAAACGGACGATTGATCCCGTTAATGAAAACAACGGGCGTTTATTCACGATTATTCACAGCGAAAGAATGAATTTGATGCCAATGTTCGCGAAGAAGAAGACGAATGATTTCACATCTGTCGGAATATTTGTCATTTAACAAGTAAATCGTGAACGTTAAAAATTTCGCGAAAGAAATGTTTGAACTCTACACTTTCAAAATTCTTTTCTGTTCTATTTTACTCATCACGAAGATCAAACTTCTCCCCAGCGAAACATTTCTTTCTGTCATTTGATACTTTACGAACGCGTGCCTGCTGCCAGACAATCGTCTAATTGTAAGCCAGAGTTGGCTAACTGGCGGCTCGGGAGCTTTTGCCTCTACCCCCTCCACTGCACCGATCTCTTCACTTGCTTAGTACAGACTGAGAGAGTGGGGGGTCATCGTTGAAGTGGAAGGGGTAACGCTAGCGATCAGAAAGCAGATGCAAAGACCCCGCGGGCCGCCAGTTAGCCTAAGCAATTTTATTCAGACGAATGGATGATTCGACTTTCATTCGATTTCAAATGTTGGTTTATGGTGAAATTGCAGTCACTTATTTCATACCGCTAACAGTGAACTGACCACTGTTCGACGACAGAGTAAACTGCAAGCCACGGAATACCACTTTCGGACCGCAGACACAAACGTGGAAATAAAAATAACAATAAAATAATAATAAAACGTTCCTTTATGGCGAGTTTTCAAAGGTTGCAAGATACACACGGACAGAGGCTTTCATTATTATATATATATATATATTTTCAGGAACGTTTGAAAGAAAATTGTAAAGAAAGTGGTCGTTTTCAAGAAATATTTCGCAAACAACGGCGATATCTTTGGAGAAGCGAGGAGAATGCCAGCTACCGGATAGGGATTTACATCGAATCCCGGGGAACGAACGGATTCGATAAATTTTTCACGGAACATCAGTTGTTGTTTCCAACATAGCTGCTGCGGCGATGGATCATGCAGCGGTGTTTGGCGTCGGCGGTGAAAAAGTTCCTTGTGTATCCAAGTCCAAACGATCCCTCACGGCTTCGCCTTATCGCGAAAGGTACAACATGCAAACGCAACAGGAGTTGCAAACATTTTATCATCCCTCGTCCTCATTCTCTTTCACTCGGGAACAATCTTCCCGCGTTGTTCCCGAGAAATATATTTCATCCCTTTAATGTTATTACAATGTATCAAGAAAGACTCAACGGGGGCAGGATTTTCTTTTGTATTCCACGTATCTTCCAGATATTCCGTTTCTTGACTATGCAACGTTACGATTCAATTTCTTTCCAGAAGAAAGCGTTTCCATTCGCGTGAAGCGTTTAGGAAGATCGTGGGTGGAAAAATTTCCTCGTCGAGTTTTTGCCTCCGAACGCTGAAACGTTAAAATTTTTAACGCGATTACCAGCTTCTTCGTTGAAAGCATTGTGTCTCTTGGCGTATCGCTTTCGCTGTTCGCGAGAGTGTTACGTTGCAGAATCGGTGCTCAACAAGAAAGGATCTGGAAATATCTTGCTGATTTTACGAACGCTGGCGCGACGCATTAAGGAGATTACCAAACGGTCTCAATGGAATCGATAACCGCTGGCGAACGTTCGTCGGCAAATATTCTACATATCGCGGGGAGCGAATCAGAAAATGAAAGCTGAGACCCGAGAGAAAATGAAATTGAAGTTTCGATGTTCGTTGCATGGCTCGGAGAGAGAAATTACTATGAAAACACTGCGGATACGGCGAAAAAAAGTCTCCAATATTTTTACGCCGTCCTCTGTCCGACTGTTAGGCGAGTTTCGCCGCGTTCGACTCGAGCTTTGTGGAATTAATGGAGTGCAACGCTCGTTCGCGATCCCGAACTTTGATACTTCGGATGTCCGATTTGTTTTCGCCCGGTTTGATTAAACGGCACTCATGGTGATCATTTTCGCGATAATATTAGTTTCCATTGGTACTGCATCGTCGAAAGAAAATTTTTCTCGTTCCAATGAAAGCAAAGAAGACAGGTTTCAAGCAAATTTTTTTGTACTTTGTTTTCTTCTACAAACTCTGTGCTTACGTTAATCTACATGTATGAATAAATTTTAATTATACTGTCCAAAATACTTCGTGTCCACGAAGAGCCCGAGCTTCATCACGTTCAATCGATGTAAAAGTATTATTAATAACTAAACGATGCTTCGTCTGCCGAACATGCAAATCCCAAGGAAGCCTCGAAATCCCACGAGTCGATTTCCAAAAGTTGCAAGCTACTCTCGTATTTCGTTCTCCGTTTTTTTTTTTTTTTTTTTTTTTTTTTATTCTTACAACGAAGACTATTATAGTTTTTTAGATTGAGTAATAAAAACGTTGTCGCAGGGGTGAAGTGATCAACTTTACATTCGAAAATGTTTCATTCTTCTTTTACAAATTTGCTAAAAACAAATTTTATTAACTCTGAATTGTCCGAAATTTCGACCGAAATTATCAAAATTCTACGATCTTTCCTTGAACTTTCAGCGCCAAAGTTTTGCTCAATGGGTTAGGCGCAACAGTGGCTGGAATTTTTTAACTGCACGGAAAGACGATCGAACTTTTTACTCAATCTAATAAATATCGAATCACTACGTGGAGATCACTACGAAAATCTCGGTTGCAGAACAATCATTAACCCCTAAGTCTCACGTAGCGATTTCATCGTTCTGGCCGACACACCAGCCATTCGAACCAAGTTCGATCTCTGGCCAATCGAATCGAGGATCCAAAATGATCGAGTACGTGGCCCTTTAACCATGCACGACAAACGAATCCCTCTCCCATGATAAATATTTAGAGAGGAAATTTGATATTTTCGTTGAAACAGCAGCCTTTCCGTCGACTATTTGCCGATCAGTATCGAGTTTTGCTTCTTCCGACATCTATTTATTAACGTCGAAGAAGTTCGTAAAGCGAACATAACATCGCACAGAGGAAATACGATGCGACGATCGTTCTTGTTGATTTTCTGATGGATAAATATCATACCTCTGGAACGATATACTGTCTCGATCTTTCGTCTCCACAATTGGAACACTGATTACGATACAGTCGCGTGTAAAAGGGCGACGAATTTTATAGACATTAAATCGCACGCTTCGCAACGTATTTCAACGAATTAACATTTTTCACACGTTGAATCGACGTGTAATTCGAGAATGTGGCCCGTTACCCCAGAGTTAACGCGATATAACATTTAAATATTGGAAAATAGCAGAAATCTATGGAAATTTCAAGAGTGCGATGAAAGAAGAAACTGAGCTTAAAAATCCGAAAGAATGTTTCATCACTTCGAAGCACGCGCATTCTCATTCTCTGTTATCCACATATCATTATTTATACGTGATTTTGAAATTTAAAGAGAAATGACTAAACTGGCTGTGCTACGTTCTCTGGTCATAAATTATGGACATACCCAAATGCGAGGACTGTGATATTTATTTGACGAATAATTTAACTCATTGTTTTGTGTGCAGCGAGCCTACGTCTGTGGCATTCTATTCGATAATGGCAGATTTGTGTTTCAAATCTACGTAGAATTCGTCCGAATTTTAATTTCGCTCTCCCATTTTCAAGTATGTACAAATTATTGCTTACGGATTATTGAGTACAAATTACGCATAGTGCTTTAATAATAATTATATATATAACTTGCTGCAGTAGAGATAATGTTCATTTGAGTGATTGTTGGAAGATCTGTCAGAATTAAGCAGTGTGCTAACAACTAAACTGGGACGATGCAAAATTTTCCTCTTGTTTGTACTGTTGAATACTGTAATAACTTCATAATATGTATCACTTCATAAGATGTACAATGCTGTGTATAATGACATTCATTTATCATTCCCTGTCGCTCCGTTTAGTGTTTCAGTTAGTTCTTAAATCCAGTACTATAATTGTGATTTAACAAAATTGGAATTAAATCGTTGCGTACTCAAATGTCTCGAAAGGACACAATTATCCGACAATTTAGTGTATTTAGTATATTTGTACGAATATTTTCATTTTAAACTGAAGACGGTTTGCCCCTATCTTCCCGATCTCTTCACTTGCTTGGTAGGTATAAATCGACAGACTGAGAGAGTGGAGAGCACGGCGAGGAAATTTTAACGTAGTGGGGGAGATCGATGCGGTGGAGGGGGTAGCGCTAGCGAGGAAAGTGGGGGCAAGGGCCCGCGGGCCGCCAGTTAGCCACCTCTTGTTTAAAACCGTATATACCACGAGGTGCATGGTTAAAGGCTGGAACGGCGTTCGACACGACATTCACCGATTCGTTTTACAGTATCGCGTTGTCTATCGATTAGAGATATAAAGCGAGCTAGTGACTTCACTCATTAACGTGCAACGTGCGGAGAAAGCAAAGAAAATCGTTGTTACCCGCGGCGTTATCAGAAAACCCCTTGCAGAGATCGACGGACCGTCGCTTAAACGTTAATCGAAAGCAAGACTCGATGCTTCGTCGTTGTTTTTATCCTCGTTCGGTGAATAAGGATCGAAAAGAGAGAAAGAAAGAAAAAAACAGAGAACAGGATATAGTACTCAAACGACAATAGCGGTCAGAAGAACAATTATTTTATTAGTTCGACTCGACTAATTAGATAATCGTTAGTCGTAAATTGGCGATCGCGTGCGTTATCACGCGGGACTGGTGTGAATGGCGATCGAAGTACGCGCGCCGTGTTCGATCCTGTTTTCTTGTAGCGGCAGATGATGTTATACACGTAAAAATATATATACACGAGAAACAAATATGTATACAAAACATGTATAAATATATCAGATGGTCGTTTGAAAATGAATGCGCCGAGCTACGAGCGTAGGGCATTAATAATAAAATTTTAAAAAAAAGTTACATCCCATGGCGTATCTTTCTCTCATTGATCCCTTTGACTTTCTCACTCACGTGACAATTGTCCAAAATATACCAACGCCAGAGCCGAACGAAAACGAAAGGAATGTTTTCGTATCGTTGACGCATTGACGACGGAACCAATTTTCAGCTTCAAAAGCGCAAAGTTTCGGTAGGTTCGAGTTTTACGAAACCGTTAGAGAAATCGACGATGCTTGCTCAAACAGTTTTGTGGGATGTAGCCACGACTTCTGAAATCCCACCTCGCTTCGCTGTTTCAACTCTCAGCGTTAAACGCGTTGCTCGGCCTCGCATTATCTTCGGGGGTTGTGAATAACTAACCTCGGGCAAATTGATTATAATTTCAAATTGGAAACTTATTCAACCGAGCAATATTCAACACCGAATCGATCATCGCGCAGGTTTCATGGACAGGTGTCAAGGGTGTGTTAAAGTTCACGGAATGTTGAAGTTTGCGCGATATATAGTCTGGTCGTTCGGAGCTTCGACGCTTTAATTTTTCAGTGCTTCGATATTCCAATATTTGCAACAGCATATATCCAAATACTTCAACACACCGATCCGCGACTACTTTAATACCCCGATAACTAAATGCTTTAATACTCTGCAAGTTCAACGCTTGCACATTTTCGTATTCCAATGCTGCTGAATGCTCTTTATATTCCCGATACTTCGATATTTCAACACATTTTCACGCTTAAACATTCCAATAATTCAACGCTTCCGGGCTCGTTCTAATGTTCTAATACTCAATTAGCAATCGAGAGTCGGCGGTATAAACCTCGATATTCCAATAATCTAATATCTCAATAGTTTGTCGTTGCAATGCTCGCGCCAGTATCCTAATACCCTGTTATCTCCTTCAATGCATAAAATTTTCCTTTCATTTGAAATTATCAACATCTATTGCTCCCGGGATCTCCAGCGATCCAACTGCTTTCAGTACTCGGTATCTTTCAAGTTTCGAACTTCCGGTACCTCAAAGGGTCTCGTGTCTCGGTTCCAGTCGCTCGATATCTCCAGCATCTCCAAACTATTATTAGGAACGACTCGAGTAGTCGAGGGCGTTCCTAAATTTGCCAATTTGGTATTAATCTCTCGATCGAGATTATTAAATCGCTGAGACTCAAGCGCGAAAAATATGTATTCGCTTTGGCTAAATTATCTCTCTGAGATTTGTAAAATAATCGAATCTGACTTATTCTTAAACTGTAGACACCCGCCGAACGATTCAAACCTGCTTTACTTGACAAAACGACGTACATCTAACTCGTCGTCAATTACGTTCCTCTAAAACAAATAACAAGATAACTTGTTTTGTCGGTGTTAGTTTAACTAGTGGCTCCAACTACTTGTTTGCAGAGGGACTGTCCATAGGAAAATCACAGAAGAAGATCTTGCAAGAAATGGTTTTCGTAGTTTATTACTCTGTGAATGTTGTAGGTGTACATTCTTCTCTTTCTTTTCTTGATAACATATTGTAAATGTACATTGACAAATAATAGACAAAAATTATACGTTTCTTTTCAACTTTACTCGACAATTATACGTTTCAATATCGACTTCACTTCTTTTATGAATATTTCAGGGATTTGTTCGAAGACTAGAGTTCGATGCAGAAAAATTAACTTTATTTCGAATTATTAGAAATCGGCTGATAAATCTCAACAAATTGTCCGTTCCCTGGTGTATCAGCCGGCCAAGAAATTGAGGCTGTTTCACGTGCTGCCCGACGCGTATCCAGTTCTCATGGAAATGCGCCTGCCTCGCAATTCCCCGCGAGATTTGGGCGCAAAGCGGGCTAAGAACTTTGCCCAAACACCTTGTCTGTCCGAGCTGTTGACTCGTCGACCGGTCAGCCAACCGAGCCTGAGCTCAGCTCGCTTTTGTACGCACGAGTCGTGTGACACATTGCCCCCGCAGAAAGTGGCGCAATTTCGCCGCTGGTCTAGTCAAACCCTCTGGGGGCAAGCCTCTTTCTGCGTGGGAACAATGAACGACTCGCGCCTGGCATTGTTACGCGTTGCGACACAACGCTGCATGTTAAGTTCCTTTGCTGTTATCGCGCCGGAATTTGCTGCCGGATAGCGAATGGAATAAGACCGCCAGGAGAAACAAAGAGGGAGAGACTCGATTCTGTTCGCGCGCGAAAATCGGAGCTAATTTCCTGGGATTTGCATAATTTCCCCCTCTGTGTTCGTTGTTCATTCTTTCTCTTTTTCTTTTTCTCTTTTTCCTTTTGTGACAAGAGAGAAGCTGACGTTCACAGGGGATGGTAGTTTTTGAAAATGAGCGTGACGAGTAATTTGGGGAATTGGGTTGCGTTGAGATTTCCTTCGGCTTTCGGTGGAATTAAGGTTGTTATCCATTCAGCATGTTCGCAAGTGGTACGTCGAAAGCAAATAAAAAAATATCGTCGACCTATTACGGTCTACAAAAAAGGTGACAAATACACGAGAGAAATTGTAATTTCTCTCTTCTTTCGCGAGGGGAAATTGAAATTGTATTGCTCGGGAAAAATTGCGAAAATATCGCCTCTCAGGCGCATCGAGGCGTAATAATTAAAAAAAAAAAAACATTTCGTCGCAAACATCGTTGCAGTCTTTCTGCTTTTTTTTTTTACATAAAAATTTTGCGCATCGCTTCATTGATCGAGCGAAATTTTCCCGATTTTCAACGACGTACGATTACAGATTTGTTTTGTGAGCGTGCGCGAGCCTATTTCATTTCCATCCTTGATTAACGAAAATGACCAATTATTGATTTTGCCGTTAATAATACGCGAACCGAGGAAAACTGGAGATATTAAAATTTCAGCGATATTGAGTTTTCGATTAAGAGATTTTAGTCCCCGTTGAAACGAATTGCACGCTTTCATTATTTATATTCAGGAACGAAACTAGCATCTAGATCAGTTTTCACGAGAGGTCGTTCTCTCAAGTATTTGCGATTATAAAATTATCCAGCCGCTTCCGTAATTGTCCGACGTTTGTTATCATTTTAATAACAAAACCAACAATTAAAACGGTCTTAAAATTAAATTACATCGTTCTGGATTCTCTTTAGCCAATTACAAAATTATCCCCGCGAGATCTCCCGTGGTTTCGTGCCATTAAAATATACAATTAGACGAGTTCGCCCCAAACTGCGATGCTTTAATCCTGGTCCTCTGAACCAGTTTCCGGTTACAAGCTCATCTGCACGGTACACACCGTTTACTTCACCGTAATACGAAACTAACAATTCCCACCGACCGAGGAAATGAACTCTCAATTCTTAGTCGAGACAGCTTTTGGAAAATACGACGCGTGCTCTATTCTTTGTCCACGACGTTTCAGTTACCTCAAGTTATTTCCACGACCTGCCCATTCCAATGATGAGAAAACTGAAGATTAATTAACACAAAGACGAAGCAGCTGACTTTTCGTTCACTTCGTCTTTAATACGAAGAAACGTCGACGACCGGAACAATTTCGCGTTCTTCGCGAGAAGATTGCAGCGAAGGAACGTCTGTCGGACGTTTCGGGGCCGTTTCGAACACCGTGGTCGCCGTTTTTCGAGACACCGGGCGTCACAGTCCGTGCAACTCCCTTTTCACCCCACAGATCCAGGTCACGCAGCTGCTCTACCGTTTCCCCGTTTCCGTTGCAGTCGTTTATTAAGAACGTGCATACACACAACGAAGTGGGTGCGCCGCGGGTTCGACGAATGGAGCGTTTTGTCTCGTTCGGTGGTCATCGTCGTCGTTTGTTGCGGACTTATCCTCGTGAAAATTCACGCGAACGTTTCCCTCCTTCCTTCCTTCTCTCTCACCGTCATAGTTTCGAGGTATATTTGCATTTTCGGTGTTAAACATGTTTGCAATATCTGTAGCAGGCGTATTTATACGTAGGTGTACGTATGAAGGTGTATTTATATGTAAGCATACAGTAATGAATTTGCTTGACCATTTCGCTGTGATAGCAGACGGAGGCAAAACATTGATCGAATCATTTTCCGAGTTGATCCGTTTCGAAGTAGAATCTTTTTTCAATTTCCTGGCGTTAGAATGCCTTCTTTTAAAACAAACCTTAATTCTTCAAACGAAAATCTAACCTGACCTAACCTAACTAAAATTCTAACCTAAAAACTAGCCTCCAACCTAAGTTTTTAAGAGATCAACAGTTATATCTATATAGTCGGTCTTTTCCAAAATGCAATAGATTAAGAAAGATTCTTTGTTGCAATAATTTCTCATAGTACAAACGCGGAATGAAAAGGAAAAGAAAAGAAAATAGAAAAAGCTGATTTTGACGGTTAAAGTGTAACATGTATTTCTAATTTCTATGTGATTACTTTAAAGTGCGTCCGGTGATCGTAACGAAATGATTGAAAATCCAGTAAGAAAAAAGTTTTCAGTAAGACACTATGACGTATGTAGGAAAATAAATCAGGTTTGCCTCAAGTTGGAATGAAATTTCCTTTTTATTCGGTCAACATCTAGCGAGAATGCCAGCCTGGCAAACGTTAATACGCCTTAATCCAGCGCGTTAGCTATCGCTGTAGCGGAGAAACGTGTCCGTCTCTTTCGTGGCAACCGTCTCTCGCATAAATCGAGTTAGGCGAGTTGGTCCACGTTGATCCCGCTGTTTGTTACCTGATTACGCGTCTCACCGGCCGTTCGTTTGTTTTTCACGTCGCTTTTAATCTCTCCGTCTAAACTGAATTCCCGCGCGTTCTTCTCGCGAACTTCGCGGATTGAGAGGAAATTGGCTGGCAAAATGGTCCCGTATTCTGTATCATGGTATTGACACAATAATACAACTCGCCAGGTGCCAAACTCAGGTAATTTCTTTGACAAATTTCTCGATTTCGTCACTCAGTCAGAGTAAGAAATGTACAACTCGATGACAAAGAAATCTCACGATACGTTAACAAACATAGTAGACACTTGCAACGACATCGACATTTTTTTCATCTTCGGTTTCAATTTATAGATTTGATCGATTGTAGTAATAATAATATCAATCATTTACGGACGAATGTAACGATTGATGTTTGATATAGAAAATACAAAGCACCTCGTTTCTACTTTGTATTTTCACGGTAGTCATTGAAATAAAGCTAATCAACTTTATTACTGTAAATATCGAGATAACGTAGCACCCGTCGTATTATATTTGAATTGCTGGATTTTTATCGGCGAATGCCTCTGAATAATCGAGACTATCTCCTTTGTCCCATTTCTCCACATATTTTTATCATGTCGTAATATCTTTATCCGTTATCTAAATTTCTTCCCAGTTTTTTTTTTTTTTTGTTTTCATTTCATTCGTTTCACACACGACGCATACGTACACACGTTCCTCTCTCATAAACTTTCACCTCTACTTCATCCCTTTCACATCTTTCGCGCCTTCCATTCATTTCACATTTAAATAATAAATTTTCTTTCTACACGAGGATTTCTATGAATTTTAATCACGAAAGCTCACTTGACAAAGATGTATAATTAATCGGAGTCCGTTCGTCTCGCTTGGTAGAAAAAATTTTTATACTTTTCTGTGTTACATTAATTTAAATTATGGTTGATTCATTCCACGAGTCATCGCGCATTGTACATATATATATATATATATATATATATATGTTCATATTTTATATCGCTGTTTCCTTATTTTTATTTTTCTTCGACCAATGTTCGCTGACTTATCGGCAGTTTAATTTCGTTTAAAAAAATAAGCACGTTAAAGAAATAAGCTACTTGAGAAGCGCTTGGGAAACGCCTATATTTAACGACCATAACCCAAGAAAGTTTCATTATCGTTTTTATTATCAGACGAACGATGTCCTCGGGTAACACCGTGACTCTTTTTGTTTATTAATTTCTGTTTAAATAATGACATCCGGGATTCAAGAGAAACGACGAAAGCTTGTGAAAGAACTCATTCTCCCACGACAGCTTTCGACTTTTTCTTCGACTCTGTAACCGTAATTCGCAAACATACACATCAACACACGCGTCACAAGCGTGGAAAAGTAACAAAACCAACGATTCCTTATTCCAAGTATCTAGAAAAATGCGATATTCCGACTTTTCCTATCGATTCAGTCAACTGTACGATACCGTTGTCGAATTCACATGTTTATTTCGTCAACTTCACCGAAGCACAGGCAGTTTCGAGTCGTCAGTTCAAAACTCCTCTCGAGAACGATAATACCGGCACGTGGAGAAGCCTGATCGCCTCGATCAACGATTAAACCGAGAGAGACAAGAGAAGCAAACATGAAAACAGTCGGTGAATAAATTGCTCGAATCAACTGGCCGCTGTTTCAGCCAATGTGATGGAAATAAATTGGCCATTCTCTTCTCTGTTTCCATTTCCGCGCACGTGCGTCGCCGTTCAACGCTCCGAAAGCGACGAAAGGTGAGAAAGGAAGAGGGACAGGAAATAAAAAGCGAGAAGCAACGGCGAAACGCATACGGGTGAGAAAATTCGGGTCGAAAGGTGTTGTCGGATCGATTCCGAAAGATCTCACGCAGCACTCTCGCCGCGGGTTAACTGAATCTCTATCTTAACGACTAGGCTAACGAGGTCGTAACCTACATTCCGCATCTGATGCTCCGGTAAATTAAAGCAATTATTGTAATATCGTATTGGACTATATTTTAGAAAGTCGAATGGCCAACGGAGGTGGTTGATCGAGAAATTGTTTGGACAATCTGTTTGCGGCGAAGGAGGATTACGAACGGAGCTCGCGAGTTCAACACGAGTGTGCTTTCTTTTTCTTTTCTTTTCTTTTTTTTTTCTTTTTTCTAAAGTTGTGTCGAAACGCACGATGCAGATTAGTTGATACATAATTTAGATATCATTGCGTGTGCACATGCCAGAAGTCTTCCTATCAGTTTCAAAGTTTCTAATCTCGCCGACAATTCAAGAATGAAAAAGAAAAAAGAGAAGGAAAAATGGATAATTTCAGGACAATCAAACACGCACGTCTCCCAATATAGTTTAATTTCTGTCATACAACTGCGAGTTCGCCTACTCTTGATAAAATGTAATTTAGTTCAGGGAATTCCAAACAGGAAGATTTATCTGGTTAAAGGATTACGCGGCGACCGACGCGAGTTTTCGCAAGTTTTCCCAATTTACGATTATGCTCCCCTATCTACTAAAAGACAATCACCATAAAACAGACGCTATCTGCAGCACATTACCGCGAGGAAATATTCCATTGGCGATACGCGGAGGAACGACGCGACAGTGGATTTGAAATTCACGTCGGTGGATACACATTGTAAGGACTTTCAATCCGCGTGATTCCTTTCGAGAGAGTGTGTGAGAGAGAGAGAGAGAGAGAGATAGATAGAGAGAGCGAGAGTAAGAATAGACACGAGTTTCGCAAAGAGGCTTCGAACAGGCTTTCGTTACACGGCATATAGGTCGGCGAGGTCACGACCTAAATTGCATTTTAACGTATTTGTTAGCATGGACAAGTCAGCGCGATTAATACGCACAAATGGCGATGGTGAACTCGTGCGGTTTTTGCTTGAAGGCTGATGGTTCGAAAGTCTCGCGTCGTATTCAACGACGTAAAAAATCGCTGCCACTCGTGTGTTACTCGTTTCGCGCGCGTGGTAACCTTTAACAACCCTTTGAGCCGGGCCGTACGAAGAATATTTTGTCGCGGTTTGCTTTTGAAAAGTGTTTGACACGGCGAGACTTTCTTGTTTTTTTTCTCTCTTTTTTTGTCTTTCCTTTTTTAAAACAATCCTTTGTAACCGTGTCGGTTCGATTTACGCTGTGTACGGGATTAAAAAGTGGGAAAAGTACGTCGGATATCGCCTCGTTTATTTTTCAAAATCGCATCAGGCGACTTTTCAAGCATTTAAAAATATTTCGCCGACGCTTTTCAACCGTTGAAGTTTCTCGAACTTTTATTTTCGACATATTTTAACAGCGTTACCGTTCCAAGTTTTAATTATATAAAACGCCCGAGGCAGTGGAAGAAGGCAAGTTAATTTCTTTCGACATTATTAGCTACGGTTTGCAAAAAGCGTAATTTAACGCAAGAATTTTCAGCTATGGTCGTTTAGCTTTTTGTCGGGTGGAATGCCGCGGGAATTATTTCTCTTTTTTTTCTTTTATCGCCAAGCTCATAAATTTCTACTTCGTAATTAGATAATCGTGGAATTCCTTGTTCAAAGTCCAAGACCAATCTTTGCTCTGATTAATTGTTTTCCAACCTCAGTAACGACTTTTTTTTACTACACCGAAGTCTAATAGAAGTCTAGACTTTCTACTGTTATTATTGCGAAAAGAATCTGAACTACAATATGAACTTCAGAGGTACGTCTAAAAAGTTTTAAAATTTCTATGTGAATTCTATATGAATTTCTATTTGAATATTTCAAATTGATCATCTTTATCTCCTTGACAGTGTTCTAATGTTAATTATTCATCGAATAATTTCTATCTACAAGGCATTCGTAACGATATTAGTAAAAAATTCCAGAATACTTCTCGCAGTTCCTTATCCTTTCAAGAAACGATGAAACTACAGTTGGATTTTCATTACATAGCCGTTCTCTTCATTTGTTTCGCCATTTTCCACGTACCAGTGATTTTGACAAAGTACCATTTCCAGGGAAAGAAGAGAAGGGGGATCACTGTAAATCTTCCGTGGCGGAAAATGCAAAACGATTTGAGAAACGGATGCAATCCAGATATTTCTTTGCGTGGCGTTCGACTGCCAGGGTAAATAGTAGAAAATTTGTAGGGATTCAAAGTGGATCCGCTTCTTACCGCGCAAGTCAATGGGGTCACAACCTGACCGAATGCATTTAGCTTTCGAAGCGTTGCTAAAATCGCGAACACGCTACATTTTTTTGCAATATCGAATAACGTATGTCAAAGGGAAGATTCGTTGAAATTCTACTCACGAGTCTCTGCTAATTCTATTCAACGCGATATCACATTTCATCAATAAGTCAGCAACAACAGAATATCCTGAACCATGTTATCGATGATTTTAGTATTGCTTGATACGAGAGATTCGAAGAAATGGATATTGGAATTTAATCGAAATTATTGTAGTAATATGTGAACTATCTATTGGTTAGTAAAGTTTAATTCTTTTATATTTTAACTTGATTTAAATAATTTGAACGTATATGAATTTGGAAAAATTCGCGGAGAAGAAAGAATGAAACCTAAAGAAGGATTTAGTATCTTATCCTATAAGTCGTATTGACCTTTGGCTCAGAGTTCCTCGAAACTATTGTATAATACTTGCGATCTTCAATCTAAAGACTGTAGTTATTTATATTAGGTCTTTCAAACTTGAGCTTTTACAAAGTTTAGAATTCGTTGAACTTGAAGTTGAGGTATGCTCCGGTGTATTTACAAATCAACTACATTTTCTACAGACAGCATATATTTTTGTTCAAGATATTCATCAAATTTGCACAGAAAATATTTCTAGTTTATCTTTCAGAATAAATAGTCTCGTTGAATTATTTGCAATCTACAAGATTAATTTTGGAATTCTAGAATTTGTACTTTGTATTTTGTGTGATAAATATCATATTGTGTAAAATGCAGATTGTAATTGGCAATTCTTTATCGAAATATGATCGACCACGTAATTTATCGTAATTACAACACGTGAATTGATATTTTCGCAAACGATCATAAATGATTGGATAAATCAAAATTGGAGAAAGAAAATATTTTTATCAACTGAAAATTAAATGAAAATTTATACGGAGAATTATCAAACTATGATAAGATCTTTAGTAATCGATAAAAAGCACCTCGTCTGTAGGGTAAAGAAGTACGACAGTAGGTAAAGTGGAGAACACAAGGGGGATCAAAATTGAAAATGTATATTATCATCTGTGACACGATGTACCACAGATTTCTACCACTAAAAGGTAAGCTTTTTAGCCACAAAAGATGATTCAGGAACATATTTTCATGATCTCAATGCAAGGTCCCTTTGGACTTGTTCATTTTATGCACAACATTATTTAAAGACATAGCAATGCTTACAAATGCTTATAAATATATAGCAACGCTTGATAACATTAACTTGAAAAATAATGGAAAGAACTGGAATAGAAAAGTATTGTGATACCAATTTCTGAAATCAAAACAGTATTGTGTCCGTCTAAAAGAAAAGCCACTTCAATTATTCCCGACAAATCTTATAATTTATAACATTAAAGCAAACACTCTCTAATTCAAACGAAAGTTATCTATTTGCAATTCTGATTCACAATGTGAAATCTTAATTACATTGAAACTTCAATATAAATCGTAATTATTTTCTTGAAACATTAATAACAAATCCGCGATTGTTCAATATGATAGTGGGTCAACATTGGTAGAAATGAATATTATTACTACATACTACAAATACTACAAACGAGGATAGTGACAAAGTATAAGTTTTCCATACTCTGGATGGATTTTTTAACACACTCGTCGTCACTATGCTCGTTAAAAATTCTACGTAATGCAATCAGTCACTCGTGTTGATTCGAATCTTTCATTTTATGACATGATCGACTCGAGGAATGAAAAAGTATGCGACTCACAATTAGGTGCGAAGAACGGCCTAAGAGAAATCGACGTCAAATCCCATGGTAAAAGTGAAGACTGGAAAAAATCTGCAACAAAGTATAAGGTATTATAATTTGTTTTTAATCATAAAATAAACAAAATTTTAATAAATCCTAATTTAAATATACTGAATTGTAAGAATATGGAAAATTTAATTAATATATTTAAAATATTTCCTAATGGTGTTAATCAATATTGTCTATGAATATTCTGTCAGTAGAGTTTGAAGTATACTTTCTGTTAATCAAATATGACGCTTTTTTGAAGGTTAAATAAAACTACGCAATACGCAAACGCAAATTGTGTTTAAATGCGATATGTAATAGCGTCCATTCCCAAACAAAATCTGCCTTCCTTAGGACAAATCAAATGTTATCGTATTTCCGTAAAAGTTATAGAATTAGTCATTAATTACCGTGGCGTCCTTTTGAATTTCATGGCGTCTTTCAAATTTTTCACTTCTTTCTTCAAACCACTGGCACATCTGCACAAAAGAGACATTTTCAAATAAAAGGACAAATTATACAAAAATGAAACAATGATCAAGTTCAAATACTGTTTTGTAAGTTCATTATAAGTGCTATTAGTAAACGTAACAACCACGTAACAATAATTTAGTAAGAAATTACAATAATATTCGAATTATTGAGAAGGTACGTACACTAATGAAACGTAGTAAACAGTGGCGTGGATAAAAGTGCTGAGAAGATGTCAATAGCGATGACGACGAAAGAATTATGCAATTCACAAATGTTACACGGAATAATACCGTCTTAATACCACGATTTTCAACGATAAACTAACCCCTCGCGCAACAGGTTCGCGTCACCAAATTAGTGGGGTGGGGATTCGACCGTACACGAATACGATTCGGTTGGTTTATGGAAAAACAAAACGTCCTTCAAGAATATTTTGAACAGTGACCGTACCACATACTAAATTGTTCTAACTTGTGATTCTAATACACAAAATATTTCGTTGAATCACTGCAGTGTATATGGAAATATATATGTATATTCAATTCTAACCAACAAAGAATATATGTACACATTGGATTGAACATGTAATAACTCTGAAGATGTGTGTAATGCTCACTGTTATAAATCGTAGGTTACTCGGTAATACGAACAAATGTTTGAAGGTTACTGACTTTAATCTCTATCTGGTTTAACTTTTCGATGATGTCTTATGTGCTTCCCGCGTAAAACTGATAATTTTACGTTACAGTTCAATATTGTAGATGGAGTGCGAGAAATATCGATTACGTTCGAGAATCGCAGTAAAAGTATTCTGCATTTCACCGTTTCATTGGCGCTGTGGTCGCAAACTATCGAATGGCGCTTCGATATAATGTAAGCAAATAATTTCTATTGTGTTCAAAACAATTTTCTATTATAAATACTATATGCTTATAAATTTGAAATTATTATTTCGATTAGCGGTTTCGTAACAACAATAATACTATTGATTTTATTGTATTAATATTCAAACCATCATTATATCGATAAAGTCGGACGTGACACGAAAATGATTGGAAAGTGAGCCCTGAAATATGGCACACGATAAATTTGAAAAATGTCGGAAAATAAACAAAAGAGAATTTAAAGGTAAAATTGAAGAGCTTCAACTATTTGAATTTTTCAATTGTATAACTTATCTTGAAACTCAAGAGAGAGTATATTTTCTACATATATGGTAGTGGTATAGTGGCGCTGCATTTCTCTTACCATACTGCGATACCAAAACTGCGATTAATTCAAATTGCATTTCGATATATTATAGATATTGATATATTATAAATATTCTGATTTATAACATTGTATAATTAAATAAATTAAATGAATTAAAATGAAAATTATATAATTACCAACTTATTTTTAACGACATCTTTTACAACTGGTAAACTATCAACTCATCACGTGACCATGACGTCACGTAGTCAAAGTTTCCAGTTTCCGTTTGAAAATTAAACATGGAGTGCACGCGCCGCGTAACTCTATGGAATTTTATACAAATTACGTCGCGTTCGGGAGTTAATTGTTCGAAATTCTATAAAACTCGGGTTTTGCAGCGTACCGCGTATTTCGCGTAATAACTTGTGTTCGAAAAGCATCGATTTAAGTAACAGAAAAAGTGGTTATATAATAACGTTCGTTCGAAAGTAGAGTACGATTAATTCGAATTGTATTTCGATATATTATGGGTAAGTATATTATGAATATTCTGAATACATCATATGATTAAATAAATTAAATAGTCAAACAAATTAAAATGAAAATAATATAATTATTAATTTATTTTTAGCGACATTTTTTACAACCGGTAAACTATCAACTCATCACGTGACCATGACGTCACGTAGTCAAAGTTTCCAGTTTCCGTTTGAAAATTAAACATGGAGTGCACGCGCCGCGTAACTCTATGGAATTTTATATAAATTACGTCGCGTTCGGGAGTTAATTGTTCGAAATTCTATAAAACTCGAATTTTGCAGCGTACCGCGTATTTCGCGTAATAACTTGTGTCCGAAAAGCATCAATTTAAGTGATTAAAATGGGTTATATAATAACGGTTGTTCGAAGACAGAGTACGTTTTGAACTATTTCATTTTGTGAAACAAAACAGAAGCCTGGGATCTTTAGTGGTGAACAGAACGAAAATTTTTGGTAAGTTTGTTTAGTATCTGCTGTTTAGAACGTCTAAATTCAATATTTTACTTTTTTCCGACTGAACTTTTTACCGACCGGTAACCCATTAATCGACTGCTTATCAACCGCTACCGGTCGGTAAAGTTAATAGGGATAATAAAACCACATAGAAACTTTTTGAAATATCGAAAAATTTAATCCATGTTTTATCATTCTGGTAAATGTTTTATGGTTTATAAGGAATATTTTTTATGAGAAAGAATATTTATAAAAAATATTTTGCAAGATTACTCTGATTATTAATATGAATACATGTATACAACATGTCGTATCGAGATATATCATATCATATCGTGTCGTTTCGCATCATATTCGTTATGTCACTTCATTTAAAATAAAAATAACGATAATTACTAGGTATACACAAAATACATAGTCCTGTTTCAAAAATACAATCTTTTATTTTGTATCACCTTGGCAAATTATAAATTTCGTCAGACTTCGATAGATTCAGTTCGTGAGTTTTTCGATTCGAGTTGACAAGGTCAACGTTGCTGGCGGGGGTTGACGATGGCGGCGAATGCATCGATTATGCACTCGTGACCCTTATTCCGCTCGTACCAACGCTGACTTTGCCAATGACGAGGGTAATCGGAAAGAGGGTCCATTGCCAGCGATCCGCCTGGTTCCCGCGCAGAAACTGCATCGAACATCCTCTGTATCCTAGGGCTCCGGTCGTTCAACGCCGAGTTCCCTACGTTTCCGGTTTATCGACGAGTCCTTGCAGCGAATATCAAGGACTTCGCGTGGGACGGACATTAAGAAGTTTCCGGGCAATGTTGGCATATTGAGAGTGGTATTTTTAGAAATTTAGAAAGAGAGAGAGAGAGAGAGAGAGAGAGAGAGAGACGAATTTTTCTCACGTTAATATAGTAGACGAGGTCGATACCGAGGCCAATTCCATTTCGTGAAATATATTTCCCTCCTATAATTCAGAGTTCTTAAATAAATTCTCGCTTACGTGGTTCTTTCTTGTTCTTGAATTTTTAAACAGTAACCTTCCGTTTTGTGTTATTTCGTTTTCTTTTAATCGAAGTTGTTTATAATTTTTGAGGGCGCACATAATTGTCGCATAGAATCCATTGTCAACAATACATACATATATAGCAAAAGGTGTCTGTAGTGTGTCTTTTTTAAAACAAACTTCGACATTTCTTTTGCGATACCGCGTGTTTCTTGAATTTTTAAAAAATATCATTGCGTTCTGTTTCGTTTTCTTTTAATTGAAGTTAGTTGTAAGTTTTTCAGGCTGCATGTAATTTTCACGTAGAACTTATTTTTAGCTATTAAATTGTATAACGATATAATATTTAGCAAAACGTGTCTATCATGCATCCTTTTTAAAACTTCGATGTTTCTTTTGTAATACCGCATGTTTCGCACTGAGCATTCGTGTTTTCCGCCCCGGTCAACCGATGTCAAAGGAATTATTAGTAATGTGCAACATTTAAGCTGAAAATTTCCGTCGCCTTTGGACGTGAAACCAGGCGCCACCTTAGTGCTAACTTTGCTTCCTCTGTTTGTGTCATGGACCTTTGTTAAGTGCGAAATAGACACTGCTGCTACGTGCTCGGACCAGTTGCCACGACTCCGTTTTGTTTGCTTTTCTCATTATCGCGCTTAACGGACACCCCTGATTTTCTCTCTGACTTCTGGCTAACTGGCACTTTTCCTATACCCTGGACAATAGCATCCGTTTCCCTTAGAATTTCCAAATATATTCGCTATCAAATGAAATAATGTCCATTCGAAAGAAAAACGATTGGTTACTATTTATATATCAAACTGTATATTTTCCCGTGCAGAATATGGTAGAAATTCGATTAATACAGAAAATAATTTGATTTTCATTCCGCGGGACTGTTAGAATATTCATCAGTTTCACTTTTGAACTAAGATTAACCACAGTAATATTTAAAATGTTAAGAGAGTAAAGTAAAAATGAACGATTGTAAAAATCCAGGATTTCATTAAAGTAATGCGAGAGAGCATTCATATCGATCACCGTTTCCGCGATGCACATTCACAAGCACGAAGTGATACGTTGTAAGAAAACATTATCGATCATTTTGAGTCACGCACAAGCATATTTCTCTCTGTGGTAACGTCGGTTTCAGTGGACCACCGACGTAGTTCACTTCCGCAAATCGATTTATCAAATCGCACACGGTGTCGGTTATTAGATTCCAGCGTGTCAGAAGATTTATAGAACCGTGCGGAATATTTTCTTGCGAAATTTTGAAATAATATACCATCGTCGTGTCGATGGTCCAAGGAATAACATTTCAACGTCTTAGAAAATCGTTTTGAGACAAGTTGATTTTAAAATAATCTCAAATATGAAAATAAACGAAAGATTCAAATTTAAAATCAAGGTGACTAACCACGAAATCGTCGATTCAGCTCATAAAAGTGGAGAATATCGTTTCAACGTTTGAAACTTGGCTTATCGAGAATAATAATTTCGCGTCTCATGTCGTGTCGTCGGTCGAGCAAATTTCAAAAAAATGTTCCGCGGCAATACGATTTTCACTGGTGGGAGGAAAAGAGATCGCGGCGAAAGTTTGATGAGCTTGCGACGAAGGTAACTGACTGTTAGCCCGGGGCGGTGGAAAAATAAGCGACGAACACTCTACACGATTTTTAGTTGACGGCAACTCGTCGAACTCGTACGAAAACTTTCTGATGAAATTGAGGAACACCGCGGATGATTCCTGGTAATAACATCGTGCCGGTCACTCCGACGGTGGGAAATAAGAAAACTTGAAAATGAGCGGAGATAAATTTTCCGGAAGAAGACGCCGGAAGGAAAGTTGCAAGGATCAAATATCGAGTGAAATGATTTTGTTCGAAACTAGTTTAAAAATAGATACGGATAGAACTTGCGCGAGATAGAAATTTCACAGCTTCGTTTGCCCTCCCCCCCCCCTCATTTTTCGTGTAAAGTTTGTTAGTGTTGGTGGTACGAGCCAGTGATTCAGTCAGACCAGTTGGTTTTTCAGGAAAAGTAGCGCGAGGTGAAAGAACAAAGTAGCCTTAATCCCTGTACGCGTTCGCCGGGCTCTAAAGTCTCTGAAAAGCAGCAGGACGATTGAACTTATGTATGTACATCCTTCGGGAACGGCTCAAAGCAAAGAACACAGAAAATCCTCGTTGTGACAAATAAAAAAAAATCCTCGAAAGCGTTCTGTGTAATCGACTTAATTCTGTCGTTTTTCCTTAGGACAAGTATGTCGGTTAATCGAAGTGATTTATAAAAATTTGTTTTAGAAGCGAAAATGAAACGATTGTCGATAATGCAATTCAGAGGTAAGTAAAATCTGACTGAGAATACGTTGCAATATTTCTCGTATTTATCGAGTAAAACTCAAGTTATTTGTTACCTTATTTAAATTTGAAATTGATTAAATAAATTCATAATTGAATGTGAAATTAAATATTGATATAATTGATATCAATTTACAATTAAATATTTTGATAAAATAGTTCTCGGAGATAGATTTTATCCGGCGGTCGTACGTCATGTGCTTCTTTCTCGAACACGATTCATTCCGCGTCCGCGTTTATGTAAATTTAATGTAGTTGGATGCTCGACGGTCATCTCATGGATAATTAACGAAGATGAAAAGTATTGCTTTTCACAAAGCGATAATCCGTTTTATGAACGCTTCTCGTTCCGCGAACGATGGAAGCTTAATCGTTCTTTGTAAATTGATTTCAACCAAATCTGATTTATAAATGATTTATGTGGAATTTTGATCAAATTAACTTTCAACGGCGCGAGAAATGATATCGAAAGGAAACTTTCACGTTATTTCATTCATTATATAAATAACACTGTGAGATCGTCGCGATATGTGTATCGATAGAACTCGAAACGATCGACAACGTTACATTTACAACACTTGCAAACACTTGGTGCTTGGTAATTTATTCTCAACTCAATCTACACATATTCTCGATTCAGACCAAACAGCATCTATCATTGATCCAAGACTACCTTATCGTCTTATCTATTGCCTAAATAAAGAAAGAATCGGTAGAAAGCGAAGATCTCTCGGAAAGTCTCTCACCACGGATCGTCTGTTTCGACAGCATCCGACAGTTGAACTGTCGGCTGGCTGAAGAAAAATCATCTCGGTCGCCTTCTGCCAATTAACCTTGCACTTGTCAGCGCGACGCTTATCTCCGCGAAGAGGGTGGCACAGCCCTTCCACCACGGCCGCTGGCCGCCCCCTCTTTTTAACCGACAACTTGGTGCATCGCACCTGAAACTCACGGAAGGGGTTGTTTTCGACGTCGGTGGCGCCTTTCGCGGCGGTTGCTCGAAGCAATCGGATCGGTGTCTTCCCCGAAGCGGACAGTGCGCCCTGACCCGCTGAAACAAGCGGCCGGCCTCGCGGTTCTATCCGCGATCGCGTTTTCTACGACTGTGCGCCCGAAACGATGAATGAAAATGTGCCGTCGCGCCTCTTGTTCGTCCCGAAACGGGTGGACTCTGACGCGTTCCGTTCACACGATCCATGACCACGCGTCCAATGCGTTTCAAACTCGACGAAATTCTGTTGGAGGTTGATATCGTTCGTGCTCGTTGATACGCGTCGTGCGGGGAAGCACGACGCGAGCACGAGTATCAGAAACTAAAGGGCTACTCTCATTCGCTCGAGGGCTCGTTCGTCGTTCTAATTGAAGAGGATGAACGTGCGGTTGGTCGATGTTGTGGCAAGCGACGGACGCCGGCGGGAAGGTCAGTTGCCCGCTTGAAACGCGGCGAAAGTGTTTTTGGAAGGGATGTTCGTCGCTGCTCGGACTCCGAAGGGTGTTTTTTTATTCGTGTTTAAATCTGGGGGATTTTGGTGTATGGTAGTGTTGTTGGGGAGGTGGTAGCCTTGGTGTGGATGCCCCTCTGCGGAGGTAATGCGGTGTTTATCACCGAGGTTTGAGTTTAAACGATGGTTGTAACGTAAGAGGCTTTCGGGTTATGATCGTTGCCTGTTGTCGAGAATCCGGTTTCCCTCTCCGAGTGTCTTTTCGTCGACGGTAAATGAAGGTTAACTGAGAAGTTCTTCGTGAAAAAGCTAGACAGGTCGTTTGGCGAATTATTATATTTGATAAAATTTGGAAATGTTGGTGGGACAATGTATTAGTAAATATTCTCTCGCATATTGATTGCAAATTTCAGGAATTGTTTGGAGGAATGCCATTGACATTGTAACTTTTAGACAGATCGGTGTGGCAAATAAACTGTTTCTTGCAAAGGGGATGAATTTTAAAAATCGCCGTACAAATTGTTTAGAAAGTCGTTGGGAATTATATATATCTTGGAAAGATGGTGTGAATATTTTGTCGCAGAGATCTATCAACATTCTCTTTTGTCCATTTCTCGAGTTTATTCATCGCAAACCTTAATTTCACTCATCATCTTTCGGAAATTTGACAATTTTTTTACAACGCTTGAGCAGAAATGCGCTCTAGCATTTATTCCAAGCAACGAAGGATCTGTCGGTCGTCATATTTAATGCTTTAAGCCTTTAAGGCTACTTAAGGTTTGTATCTGGTGGATGAAGGCTCGTGTAATTTTCTGGGTACACTGGGTACTCTGATGCTCTTCAAGTACGAAACGTCTCTCGCAAGATCTTGAACAAAATTCGAACGTAGGACGAATTATTTCAAGTCGTGCAAAGTGTCTCGCGACTTTGTCGGATTTAATCCAGCAGAAGTGTATTATCTTTGCACAAGTATTTCCCTTCGAAGAACTTTCGTTCGATAATGCAAATTATAGGAGACTTTTCCAGTCTCAAATTGATTTTCGAAACTGTTCTTTCCGAATGTTCCAAATTTTGTCTACCGAAAATGGAGACAAAATTTCTCGCGATTGTACAACGCTGACGTTACGATGCAAAGAATTTAAGTTATTCTTCAGTGCTATCTTTCTTAACACGTAATACAAATGGAAACACTGGTAAAAAGTAATAATTACATTCATAATAAATAAAACAGGCAACGATAGTCTGGATGTGAAACATTTTAGTTGAAGACAAATTTGTAATATTTGTACATGGTTGACAGACATGAAATTAATGATTAACGAGATTGAAACATCTTTAGTAATCAATCGTCTTGAACAAATAAAGTTAAATATTTTTCACTTTCAATGCTTCTCGATGCTTTTTTTTTTTTATTAAACTTGCAAGGTTGGCTATTTTGCGACTCGCTTTCGAAGAACGTAGATCGGTTGCAGACTGCGAATCTGTGTAAAAAGGTAGCTGTGCTCGTCATTTTAAGACTAGTGACGGGTGTAGGTTTCGGGGTTAAGTGTCATTGTTCCTCGATTTTTCTTCATATTTATCTACCACGAACGACCGAGACAACTGTCGCCGCCAGAAATCGCGGCTCCGCTTTCACGAGATGAAGATAGGATGCCGAGAGAGCGAGGAAAGTAACGAGGAATCTATGTAGTTCGAGGGCAATGAAGTTTTTCCTCTTCTTTCGAATGATTTTCGACAAGCTTCGACACCTTTTTCAATCGGGAATTGGGCGACAAATTACTTTTCACAATTGACTTTATCGCATCCATACTACGACAGTGCATAAAAATTCGCTGTTTAATTACCAACGAGGGACGTCGTTTAGAAGCTTTTACCATCATGAGCAATTTATTGGATACCATCAAGCGTATATGGTATACGATGAAGTGTAATTTGATTGATGCATCAATTCCACAAGGGAGATATAAAATCCAGGAAGGGAAAGACAAGCAAGTGGGACGTAAGGGAATTGGTCCGTCTGTTGTCAGACATGTTACAGATCGGCGTGGAAAGAAAGTATGCATTTTCCCAGCTTTTCTCATTATTTTAAGAGTTGCTTCCACCAAAAATGTTTCATCTCTTCTAAAAAAAAATATTAACGAGACTTCATCGTGACGAGAATTGCGCTATAATTACGTTACACGAAAAAAAAAAAAAAGAAAAGCAATCAATTTTGATCCTTGCTTTGAAACGAAGAGAAATTGGTTGTTGCGTTTGTATCGCGTAAAAATTTGAAAGGAAGGAAAGTAGGTTTGTTACGTTTATCTGGATGACGGTGTAATCTCGATTGTTTGGTGGATGCAATGGAGGAAAATGCAAGCTAGGGGAGAACAAGGTCGATCCAATCGGTAATTGTTCCGGTCCATTGCGTAGCCAGTAGGCGTTACGCACCCCCCGTGGCGACAAGGGTGCTAATTGATCGCGGTAATTAGCGTTGGATTGTAAAGGTTCTCGCAGTGCCGCTCCCACAAATCTTTCTCGCACGTCATTTCTCCGTTTCCCGGCTGGACACACCGTGGAAGAATCGCGTTCCGTGAGCGCAAGATGGCCGTAAATAAATCCATTTTAGAAGTAATTGATGACACAGTTCTCGAGCTGGTCGGGTATTTATTGAGTTCTTGTTGTTTCATTGAAAAGTACTTGAAATCAATACTTGACAAGTGGAAATTTTACTAGCTAGCTGAAAAATTTGTGAAATTTCCTTGCAGCACTACGATGAAACACGATTATCATGATTCGAGATAATTGTCGGGGTTAGTTAACATTTATAATTTTTAATGACAATGCAAACAGCGTGCAGAAAAATTATCCACGATTACACTTTTGGAATGTTTTTTTCATCTTGTTGAGTATCCGCAGAGCATGGCTGTGCAACATCATGAAAGTTGAAACGGCTTTCAACGCGCAACGTGGGGAACGATTTTTATACGAAAATTAGAGAGCGAACATTTCGTATAGTGGATGGAATCACATTTTCGTTCGCTGCTTTTATTTTATTCATACATGTAAATGTGAATTAACGCGAGTGTTACGCCGACGACCCCGCGCGATTAAGCGAAAAGAAACACGTGTCGCAGTTCTCCAAAGTCGAATTTTCTCTCATTATAATATTATTTATATAAATATATATTATTTATATAAAGTATAAATATTATTTGCACAATCTTTGTCATCCCTTCTTGTATTTAATATGGTGAAATAATGTTTATACTTTATATAAATAATATTCTTTATATAAAGTATAAATATTATTTGCACAATCTCTGTCATCCCTTCTTGTATTTAATATGGTGAAATAATGTTTCAACTTTTACGAACGGTGCAATATTTGAAACGTCCGGTATACGATAAATATTTCTTACGTTGGGATACTTTTGCAAGGCAAAGTTTGTCAGAGTACGCTAATTATTATGCGCGATGAATAGGGATGAGATCAATTTCAATATTTACTCAGGACTCCAAGTCAACTCAAATAGGTTGGTTACATTTTGTGGAATTCAATTACTATTTAGAAGAGGTGTGGTCATTTTCGTGTTTGCAAAATGCTCGAACTGTGCACACTCGGATTTCGAGTTCCACCTGTTCTTCCTACAGTGTCTATCTCCGCCGCTCGAAAATGCATTTTCAAGCACATTTCGCATGTTACTTCGAGCAACGTGCACGTTCATTTTTTGATCGTCAAGCTTGCATCTTAATCTTTGCACTGGCAAAGTTTGCCTGGAGGAACCAAGTAACACACGGTGTACACACAGGATTTTCATCTTTCCTTTTTCGCGAGATTCGGACACGTACGCGTGTAACGTACGCGAGGAGGAATGTGAAAGAACTGGAACGTTTGTCTTGGATTAAAATGGAACCGGGCAGAAGTGCTGTTTCGTCTCGCGTCGTTTTCGTTCACAGAAGCAAATTACCTTGGGCTTGAATGCTGTAAAATTGAAATTGAATTCTCGCTGGGTCGACGTTAATTAACACTCTGTTCATTTCGTCCAAACGCAGCCAACCTATTTTTCCTCGAAGAAAAAGAAAAGAGAGAGAGAGAGAGAGAGAGAGAGAGAGAAAGAGAATAAAATGCATTCGGAATAAATTGTGTCGTTTGCTGTATACATATACATACATATGTATGTACTTACGTGTCGCTTGGATCTGAAAGAAGTGACGCAAACATACGACGATCGTGTTTTGTTCTCGCAGTTTACACTCTTTTCGTAGTTCCCCCTATTCTTTCACGAAAAGGAAATCATTTTTCTTTTCTCGTTCTCTTCCCTCTTTTTCCTTTCCTCTTCAGTTCAACGCAAATCTTTTCAGACACTCGTACTTTCTTCCGAAGTTCTCTGCAGTTTTAATATTCGAGTTGATCGTTCTCATCTTTCTCGTCAAGTTTCAAATATTTGTAGTCACATTCAGTTTCGCAGGTGGTAGGTTCTAGTGCCTGATTTATTAAAAAACTGGAGTGTAAATTTCACGAGAATCGGGAGATTTTCCTGTAACGAGACAGTCTTGGATGTTTATCATACCAAGTGCAATATCTCAAAGTATGAACGTCATACGAGAAATGTCCAACAGATAGTCCAATATTTGTAAGTTCCATCCCTCGCTGCGAAACTTCAGTTGTATCTACATACCGATTTAACCCATTAATTCTACTCATCTCCATATTCCATCTATCGAAACCAATCACACTCTGTCTGAAATTCAATTCATCAATCTTGTGCCATGCCGTATCGTACCGTTATTCAGAATCGCGGGTCAATCAAGTTGGAGCGCAAGCGATGAAAGAAACGTACGTTCGATTCCGCCTGCATCTCTTCGTTTTCGAACGAGCTCGACAACAAGTAACTTCGATCACGTCGGTTGTATGACTAACTAGTTGATTCGTTTATCGTAAAAAAATATCTAACAATCAGCAGTTGGTAATTACAGAACTGTTTCAACGATTTTAAGCTCGAGACGTTTCGACGAGGAACGAGGCGTGTCCGGTCGCGTAACTGGAAGAGAAGCGGGCAAAGGTCGAACTTGGGCATTAGCCACGCCATGGCGGAACGTGGTCATCGGTGAAATTGTCCCACGATCTGTTCCGCGTATTTTATACCCCGAATCACTTCTATCGATTGACACACATTTCGTCTGCCTCCTTTTCTGATGTCCACGTACCGTGTAGGCGACGTGTTCCGCTCGCCTTTCACGCTCTGTCTCGACCACTTTCTCTCTTCGCAAAGAGCGAGCTCGCGGTCGACAAGATTGGATCTCGCGCGATTTCTATCGAACGAAATTTTCACCGGAGTGAGTTCTCCCGAACCGTTTTCAACGTTCGAGTCGTTTGATTCGAGGTATTTTACTTTATATACAGGGTGTTTCGTAACTTGTGGCACCCACTTCGGCAGCTGATTGTACGCCTAAAAGTAATGAAAAAAAGCCATATAAATATACGTCCTATCTGTCTTTGTTTATGAGATATAATGAATTTTATAAACAGAGCAAACTCTAGTAAGCTAGTTTTACCAGGGATGGTATATTCAATTTTCATAATAATCATAATTGTGATGAAGAAAACCCACGTGTTATTGTGCATTCAAGACATCGACACCAGTTTAGTTTAAACGTATGGGCAGGAATAATTGATAAATTTTTAATTGGACCTTTTTTTCTCGACGGGAAACTAACAGACACAAAGTACGTTGATTTTTTGAGCGCGCGTTTACACGAAATATTAGAGGAAGAGTTCCAGTCGATGTTAGACTTCGTTTGCGGTTTATGCATGATGGAGCTCCGTCGCATTTTAGCCGAGTGGCTAGGCAATTTTTAAATCGACACTTTGCAAATAAATGGATTGGTCGTGGAGGTCCTATTGCATGGCCTGCTCGTTCTCCGGATTTGAATCCATTAGATTTTCATTTGTGGGGACATTTAAAATCTATCGTATACGCAACGTCGATTGAAAATGCTGAAATACTATGAAATAGAATAGAGCAAGGCTTCCGACAAATTCGAGAAACACCAGGAACGATAGAGAGAGTAACCAGATGGATGACAAGACGCGTGCAGGCTTGTCTTCAAATGCAAGGTGGTGATTTCGAGCATCTTTTGTAAAAGTAATCAAAACAGAGAATTCATTCTATTTCATAAACGACGACAGATTGGACATATATTTATATGACATTTTTTCATTATTTTTAGGCGTACAATCAGCTGCCGAAGTGGGTCTCACAAGTTACGAAACACCCTGTATAATGTATAGACTGTATATAATTTATTTTCAAAGTTAAGCAAAGTCTTAGGGAGTTCAAAGGAATTCTTCTCGATTCTCAAATTCTCGCGTGATTTTCTCGAGTCACCAGTATCCCAGGTTAGGCAAAAAATATTTTTGAAAATTGTCTCGTATGAAATCGGAAGCGAGTCCAGTTTGAACTCTTGTTGCATCGAATATGCAAAACGTAGTGTCTAATTATGGCACGACTGAAGGCGGCAATTCCTCTCGACTTGCCGTACAACGTAATTCCTTTGCGTTGAATATTCGTTCGTAGATGTTTAACCCGTTTCTTCGTTTAACGTGGCCGTAGCTGCGCGTCCTTTGTAATTAAAGGTTTGGCGAACTGGGCGCAACAGTGGAGAGAATTCGCCTCTTTCGACTTTTTCATTACATCGGGTGACATGTGGGAAATGACGCGCTGCCTCGTACTCCCACAGTGGAATCCAGGCGACTTTTGACAAAAAAATCAATCTTCTCATTTTGACATTTTGGTCAATACCTATTGATTTCTAAATGTCCACCAAGCTCGAAAATGAAAAAAAAGATTAATAAAAAATAACAATAATCCTGTGATTAGTCGACACAGACGCATAAAGTTAGAAATTTTTAAAAATCTCGATTTTCATCAAATAATTTGGTTCTTCCATGTGTTTGAGATGAGACGAGTGAAATAAAAGATCATTTTCGTTTTATTGAACATTGAAAATCAGAAATGTGTATTAAATTATTTCTGATACTATTCAAATGATTTTTATTTTAAAAATTATTGTTTGCTACTTGTTATTTAAATAAAAATTTGTCCAAATGACGTGGATAGTCGATACTTTGGAACGAATCAGACAATCGATCATTGTGTTCAATTCTTTATCCTAAATTTTTTCATATTGTCGATGAGACAGTTACACGATATAATATATTTTAAAAAATATAACAAAATATTTACGTCATTGCGACATCTTTCACATCGTCCACGTAATTCAAAAATGTCGCGTGAATTCTCAATTCCGGTCCACCTGGCGCGACGTTAGAAAGTATATTTCATCGTCGCTGCGCCATCGTAATTCCGCCGCGGCCCTCTCGTAATCTTCTTCGCAAATAGCTCCATCTTCGTGCAATCACTTTTTAACTGGAAGCTACAGCCCCGCCAGGTGGCCAACTTCTCTCCATCGCGACGACGTGGAAACTCTCGTCTCGCTCTCGTCGGGAATACTCCCGACACGCGCGGCGATTTGTCATCGATGCAATTTGTGCACGGAAGGATGAAGTTGTCGCCACGCCGTACGAACCATCTTCGTCGTCGCGACCTGTTGTTGCTAGTAGTAACACCACGTGCAGTATCTCGCTCCCTACCTTCGATTCCTTTCATTCGCGTCTAATGGCGCGGCGTTTTTTTGTTCTGACGTGTAAATAGGACGATTTGTTTCACCGGCGTTAGGGTTGCCGCCTTTGAAAATGAAGATTTCTTCCTCTGGTGGGGTCTTCTCGTTTAAGGGATATTGCGGTTCTTTCTTCGACCAAATTGTTTCAAAATGGATGGCTCCTTTTTTACTTTGCGTGTAACTGCGATCAACGGGACTCGCAGAATGATTGATACGATTGCATTTTTTTTTTTTCTTTCTGTAAAGTGAGATAAATTACAGACGGTAGCGTCTTCAGAGTACAAATTCGAGATATTCGTATCGAAACCAAATTTCTTCAGAATCTACGAACTAAATTTTCAAGAGAGGAAAAGTTTGCGTATACTTCTAAATTTTCGTCGCGAAACGAACGATCGAAACATTGAAATCTCGATGTTATCTCGACGTTCGTCCGAGCATCAGATGCAGCGGTGGAGATGATCTTGATGAAGGATGCAAGCCAGCGTTTCCGGTTCCAACTGTCAGCTGGCTCACGCTGCACGGATTATCTCGCTTCCCGTTTTACGTATCGTTGTTGTTTCCTGGAAGTATTGCGGCCCGTAGACCCGGTGCAGTTGCCAACACGCAGCTGCAGCCTCTCCTTTCGTTGGCATCCATATGGAATTCGGTGATTAATATTTCGGCGTGGGTGTGAGGTTCTCCGAATAGAACGGCGAACATTGAAAAGCCACGGTTATTGAAAAATCTCCATTGACTACGCTTGACTCTTGGAAACGTGACAGAAATATTTGCACACTTGTGTTATCGATGGCTAACTAGTTTCTAATTACTTTAGTATCTATGTATATATTGTGTTATACCTCACCGAAGATACATATCATTCTCTTTCTTTTCGTACACTTGTACAATGTTCTCACAGCTCTCACAACTTCTAGACAAACAAATAACTTTAAAAAATTCTCGTCGCTTAGGAATAAGAAATTTAGAAATAAGTAACATGATCCATTAAGTACTCTTCGTCTGTGATTTATCGATCGGATATCTCTGAATTGCAGGGACTACGCTGCGAATCAAAAGCAAACGGGATTGAGCTAATAGCGTCGTTAGCCTTCGTTTA
Source organism: Tetragonisca angustula (assembly GCA_036937485.2). Taxonomy (NCBI): domain Eukaryota; kingdom Metazoa; phylum Arthropoda; class Insecta; order Hymenoptera; family Apidae; genus Tetragonisca; species Tetragonisca angustula. The sequence goes on along the minus strand of JAWNGG020000237.1, from coordinate 270,635 downwards.
ACTCGATAAACAGCCGCCGCCTGTACAACGCGAGTTCAGCAGTACAATCCCAGATATTGGACTCTAATCTGCTCCGTGTGATTCGCGTTTCGTCGCGGAAACGAAACGTTCGACTCGAAGAAGGAGAAGAAGAAGAAGAAGAAAAAAAAAGAAAACAGCGTCTCGTTAACAGAGACAATCTCGAACGAAAGACCTACCGACTTTGAGCCAAAGTAACTTTCTCACAAAAGACATCGGAGAGCACTTTGGTCAACAATGGACATTCAACGATCGTGGTTAATTACCACGAGTTCACAGCCGTTGAGGAGGATCCCAAGTCACACTGGCAATTGTGTCAAAACTGCTTTCCGAAGGAGGTCCCACTCGAGGGTCCAGAAAGTACGTCTACTCTCCGTCGAGGAGTATCCCGAGTAACCAGATCGATACCAACCATTTTTTTTTTAAAACACTTCAATCTGATAGAAAAAAAACGGGCGGACAGAATCGGACAAACTCGTCGACGCTGTCCGATCAATTCGTTACAAGTGCAGACTCCGCTAAGCAGACAGGGACCTAGACCTAAACCTAGAGTTCGAGAGAAACGCCAGCGAGAAGTGAAAGAAACTCGATAGAGAAGCTCGAGAACGCGAATACAAATACGAACAGTATCGTGGTGGTGAGCCAAGTGAGAAGGGGCACCGAACAACAGCGGCAGACATGATCAGCGTGGCCGGGCACACACCACGGCCATGACCGAGTAAAGTCGAGCCATTTGACACGTGGTCCACCATGTTGAACGTAATGGCAGCGGTGACGACAAGCCTGCCCAGCCGAGTGGACCCGACCCCGACGTCTTCCAGCAACGCCAGCACTCCGTCGAGCACCACGCCGAACAACGTGACGTCGGTCCCCGTGGAGAACCCGACCGTCGAGAACCTGCCGGAGAACGTGAACGTGTTCGTGGTGGTGATCAAAGGCATCATCATGGGCAGCATCATCACGACCGCTGTTTTGGGCAACGCTCTGGTGATCGCCAGCGTGAGGAGGCACAGAAGATTGCGCGTGGTGACGAACTGTTACGTGGTGAGCCTGGCGGCGGCCGACCTGCTGGTGGCCATGTGCGCGATGACGTTCAACGCCTCGGCCGAATTGTCTGGCGGCAAGTGGTTGTTCGGTCGGTTCATGTGCGACGTGTGGAACTCGTTGGACGTTTACTTCTCCACCGCGTCGATACTTCACCTGTGCTGCATCAGCGTGGACAGGTACTACGCCATCGTCAGCCCGCTCGAGTACACGGTGATCATGAGACAGGGGACGGTCGGATGTATGCTGGGCAGCGCGTGGATCCTGCCGGCTCTCATCAGCTTCATACCGATCTTCATGGGTTGGTACACCACGCAGGACCACTTGAACTACATGGTGAAGAATCCGGAGGTGAGCTCTCCCCTTCGTCTCCAGTTTTTAATTCAAAGCGAATTGACCCTTTGCCCTCGACAAGCCTTCTTTCGCATCGTCTACCTATATCCTATTTACGAAGCAAATAAATTACACTTTAAATAAAATGACACAGCATCGGGAACAATCAATCAAATAATATTCGACGCGAAATTTTCTGTTGAATATATCTTTCTAACGTGTAGCTGATATCGTTTGAGTGGCGGGTTTGCTGAAACGAGTATGATATCGATAGGTAGTTTTATTCTCTGGAAAAATAATATTCTCCACCGTTTGTTCAACTTCTTTCGTAAGAAGCAACAAGAAGTCTAATTTATGTGAATTATTGAGTGTCAATCGGCTCATTCAGGGACTCTCTTCTTTCTGAAATTCTTTTGTTCTTATGTCGTTGTTGTAGCTTTCATTTCTAGCCGCCTGATATTATATTTTTTTCAAATTTAATAGATATTCCCATCTAGTGACAATAATTCAATTTTATTAACTTACAAAATAACTTTATAATTTAATTTTATCAACAATAATTTAACTATTATAACACAATCTATATTCCAGTTAAACATATTGACATTTACTGTGCTCATTGTCGAATTACATTATAGATTAAAACTGTATTAGATTTTTTAAAGAACGACATTACTTGTGGTGTAATATATAATGTATACGTTCGTTATAATTATCAGCGGCTTGTAAAAAGAGAAAGGTGACAGTCGAGCGCAAAGGGTTAAACATCGAGAATTGATTTCAACAAACGAGAGTAAAGATTCGCGATCGTTGCTGGCTGTTTATTTTCTCAAGTTCGACCGGCATCCGAACGAACAAGTGTGTTCGCACGCGATACGTAAATAACACGTACGCGGAGAGAATACACCCTCTGCGTGTGACAATCGTTCGATCGATCTCCGATCTCTCCTTAAACGGCTAGATACCGCAATGTGTCTACTTAATAAGCTGTGCCGACCTGCATACCAAATTGTGACTACCGACAATAATTCCTCGGGGATAAGAGGATTTGCGCGAGGCTTTTCCCCCAATTTGCATACGCATACGGTCGAATCGGACCAATCACGTCCGTCGTCTGGCCCCACGTAACTTGCCCCATTGTTTCCTCGATTGGCTATAATTTGGTTATGCATAGTGGCCGACGAGCATCACGGGAACACCGTCGCCGTGGACGTCGTCGTGGCCCATTGCGGATTCAGAAGTTGCGCCGATTTCAAACCACGAAACCATCGGAGAATTTACAACGCGAAGGATCAAACGTGATTGATTTACGTCACAATCTACTAATTTAGAAATCGTCGTATCCGCGGCAACGATCCGTGGATCGAAATCTTCGTCCCGCGAAGATTCAGGTGGGACGCGGATGTGTTTCACGGATGAAAATTGCATTACCGTAAATGGAATTAGTCGTTCATCTAATGGAATGATTCCCGCGCCCGTGATAAAAACGTCAAGTGTCGGTCGCCGTTTCGCTAATTGGACAAATCCAATTTAAACGGATCTTCGGTCGGTTGTAATAAAGGGAAAACCAGCGTGACATGGAGGAGTCGATGCTCCATTTGCAATTGGTGGACGATTGGACGATGGGAGAAACGCTATCCACCAATATTAAATTGCTGTCTCAAGTAATTTTAACGAACGTCAGATTTTCCGAATCTGACGCGTCCAAAGATTTATAGATTAACTCCTTGCGCTGGCAGCTGGTTCGCGGACCATAACGAGTGACCGAGCCGTATACGATAATTCGTCGCTTTCTTTTTCTTTTGAACTCGTCGGTGTGATATCGTTGGACAGAAATTATTGAGAAGCAATAAATTTATCATTCGTTTTGCCTGGGTTATACTTAAAACTGAGGAAATATTGCAATTTTGGGACAAATTCCAGCGTAAGAGGTTAACTCCTTGCGCTGGCAGCTGGTTCGCGGACCATAACGAGTGACCGAGCCGTATACGATAATTCGTCGTTTTCTTTTTCTTTTGAACTCGTCGGTGTGATATCGTTGGACAGAAATTATTGAGAAGCAATAAATTTATCATTCGTTTTGCCTGGGTTATACTTAAAACTGAGGAAATATTGCAATTTTGGGACAAATTCCAGCGTAAGAGGTTAACTCCTTGCGCTGGCAGCTGGTTCGCGGACCATAACGAGTGACCGAGCCGTGTACGATAATTCGTCGTTTTCTGTTTCTTTTGAACTCGTCGGTGTGATATCGTTGGACAGAAATTATTGAGAAGCAATAAATTTATCATTCGTTTTGCCTGGGTTATACTTAAAACTGAGGAAATATTGCAATTTTGGGACAAATTCCAGCGTAAGAGGTTAACTCCTTGCGCTGGCAGCTGGTTCGCGGACCATAACGAGTGACCGAGCCGTATACGATAATTCGTCGTTTTCTTTTTCTTTTGAACTCGTCGGTATGATATCGCTTGACAGAAATTATTGAGAAGTAAAAAATTTATCATTTGTTTTGCCTGGATTATACTTAAATGTACTTAAAACTGAGGAAATATTGCAATTTTGGGACAAATTCGAGCGCAAGAGGTTAAACGTGGTAATTTTAAACACAGAAAAAATTGGTCGCAAATAATTACGAACGAACTTATTTTCTTTAACGAGTTGTCTCGTCACTTTTCATCTAGCAATTTCGTGACAACTATTCTCGTTGATCGGTTACAAAATCTCCAGGTTTGAAACGCTTCATCGTTCGATCAACTCGGTTGGTTCCGCCGTTGCTCAGATTTAACGCACGTTAAAAATACGGTTTCGAAATGAGGTTTACGTAAGCGCGGGGAAGGGTTTCATCTCATTATGCACCGGAGGTTTAATATAAATTCTGCATGCACAACAGAAACTGTCGCCGCGAGGCGAAATTGAATTAAAATAGTCCTGCCTCGCCGCGCGCGACAAAAATCGAAATCCAATGATCGAACAGCGTTTTAATTCACGCTTTTATTCCTCCGGCGATGCACGACGTTTCCAATGTAACGATCTCGAAGGGATGATTTCGTAGGTTTGTAAATGGAGAAGTTGTCGTATTTTTCGCGATACACGACAAAACGCAAGTTGAAAGCTTTTAATCCCGTGGCACGCACGTATTGTAGAACGAGCGTTACGCGACTTCGTACGGAAATATTTCGCCGATCTTTATTTGCTGTTAAATCGAGGTATTGCGAAAGATAAAAGCTTTCATTTCGTTCAAGTACCGCAGAACGGTGGGAATCGAATTGCTCCGCGATTGAGAGCTAATAAATTTTTAAAATTTCCGGAAAAAGACCTGGTGTTCTCGTTGTTTTCGGGTAATTTACTCGAGTTCGTACTATATACAAAAAAAAAAAAAAAAAAATGGATCGACTTTCTGGTTTCTGCACGTTGAATTTCGAAAAAGAACGCGTAATTGCTTTGAGGATATCCTGAAAGGGGAATATAAATCGAAAGCTTCCCTCTTTTTTAATCGATCCAATACATCTTTTATCACTAATCTGTTAAGCTGAAGAATGCTGAAAGTGTGTAGCGTACAATTCGCGGGACGAACGTAAATTCTTCTCTTCCCACTGGCACGTATGTATGTACGTCGTTCGAGTTTTTACTGTAACTTCTCAAGCTGACAGCTTCGAGATATTGGTAAATTCGAGTAACGAGTTTACTTGTCTTTCCTAGTTAACAAGTTAATAGGCCACGGTGTAATTTATCCTGTTCGTTATCCCGCGGGACCTGCAAGCACCGGAGGTGGAACGTTGATTATGAGATATAGGCGAGAGAGCCTGCCGCTACTCACAAGTGCGCTGTCTCTAGGGGGTACATGCAACTCGTAGCAGCTTCTCCTGCGCAAACCGTCGTCTATGCATATAAAAAATTGCAGTTGTGTCGCTTGAAACAAAACGAAGAAGTATTTCCAATTCACTCGTCTCGCAACCGTGCCAGTTTGGTTACTAAAGAGTGTGTAATTTTTAAAACACGCGAGGGAGATCTTATCTTGGCTTATCGTCATTTCATTATTTTCGTCGTTGAAAAGATACTCCAACAAACTTTGCAAATCAAATTCTTCGTGGATGCACAAATATTCGTAGTTTGATCGGTAGTTTCGTCAAATCTCAGACATCCCATCGATGGTCAGCCACGTCTGAAAATGGTCCTTTGTCGGGGCGAAATCATGCATCGATCGGTGGAGAGGAGGGGGAGGTAAAATTGCATGGGATCATAGAGATACAGCGTATCCGTGTCGTTGCAGGTCTGCTCCTTTGTGGTGAACCGGCCGTACGCTGTGATCAGCTCGTGCGTCTCCTTCTGGATCCCTGGCTTGGTAATGATAGTGATGTACTGTAAGATCTACAAGGAGGCGGTCAGACAGAGAAAGGCGCTTAGCAGGACGTCCAGTAACATCGTGCTCAACAGCGTGCACCATCACAGGTCCTCGACCAGGCAACACCATCACCAGCAGATGCTGCTTCAAGCGGCGGCCGAAACCGGTGAGTTTGCACTATTACACGTACTACGTTTTAACGCGGGCGGCGCCGCTTCCGGCCTCTGTTTTCCGGTACCACGGTTAGGATGGAAACGTCTGCCCGTTCTCACGGCAGAGTCATTTATTTTTCGACACAGTGTCGTTTCTCTTTCTGACAATCATTTTTGTACTCTTTGGATTAAAGGTTCCCTTTAGAGCGAACGATAATTCTGGCCATAGAGCTGATCTTTTTTTTTTTTTTTTTTTTTTTAGAACGATTATATTGTGGTTGTACAATGATGATGACACGAGTATAACGGGGGTAGACGTAGAACATCGCTCGTAATTATTCGAACAGTTTTTACATTGTTACTCACTGCTAATTTCCATATTGTTACTTGGTCCTGTTTTCTACATTGTTACTTACTGGTGACAGTTTCCATATTGTTAAATATCGTTACTGTGGCCTTCGTTATTACTGTAACAAACGTTGTTCTGTTGTGCTACAATCGTCCCTCTTTTACAACTAAGGAGGCACACTTTCCTCTCTATATTTTCTAACCGGTGTCATTCGTCATTCCATTGTGATTTCCATTATATTATTGTACTCTATAGTTTATTGTCTCGTTGTATCCTCCATTATTTCACCGAAGCTTCCTCTATTTTGTTACGTCTTCTGCTATTCTACTACATTACTATTTCACCGCGTCCTCAGTTACAGCACTGTGAAATAATTTCATTGTTTGGCTATGTCCCCGACTATTCATAATCTTAATATGACCTTATCTGTTTCATCAGCATTACACTACGCTCTTCATTAGCGAGCCCTCGATAAAACTTCCTTTTCCTTCGCTTTCTTTTAATTGCCGTAGCATTCAGCTGCATTACAAATTGACTGCAAATCGTCGATATCTTAAATTTTAATTATTCATGCATTAACTCTTGAATAACAATTACTCGTTCGGATAGCTACGAGCGGTGTGGGTCTTCGAATTGAGCTTCGTAGTTAGCTTGATATTTAATTGAAAAAGTGATAAACGTTTGGTTCGTAGGACGAAGGCGTATCGGCCTTCTTTTTTCGAAAACTTCACGCCCATTAAAAAGTTCCAAACGAGTTTTCATAGGGGATATTGTTTAATTTTCATCGGGCAATTAAGCCATTGAGGCATTTAAAGTATCTGAAAGCTTTTCAAGGCCGCTGAAGAGCTTCCATTTGGATGATAAGCGAGTTCCCTCGGCAACCTTCGCTTTGAGCTGTCCCCGAGGCGGTAATGGCAAATAAATCAATTTTCTACTGGCACGAGTATGCTTGATTTAAATTTTAATTACCGTCGCATCGAAGATGAACTTTATTCGATTCAATGGAGGGAGCTTGATTAGATGTATGAATTTCACTCGAATTGCTAATCACACGTAAACATCCCAATATGAACGTTTTCTCTTTCAACGGAAAGTGAAATGCCAAAAAATTTCTGAAAAAATATCAAAATATTTCTCAGCGAAGAGATTTTTACATTCCCCTTTAAACAGACTTGTCGAGACGAAATGAAAAGTCCATCGCAAAGCGACTCTTCGTTCGAGGATTTCATTCGCGTGGTTTCGTCAGCGTCTTGCAAATTATTAATAATTACACGCCGATCGTTCCCGGGCGAGCCGCGCGCGTCGAATTTCACTGTACAACATCGATAATTAATTGCAAGGGTTTCGAGTGGTATCGGTGCTCCCGAAATGATTAATTTTTGGCTGCCGATAATTACCGGCGATTGAACCGGAAATATTCGAAAAGCACGTGGACAGGTCTCGCAACTCGGTAGAAAACGCGAGTGTTAATTGAAATTGATTGAGAATTCCTCGACTGCCCTCGTCGTCAGAACTTTTTATTAATGGCACCGATGGTGAAAACGTTTCCGCCGAAAATCTAATTTTTCCGCGTATTTTCAACGTCATCTCCTCGAAAATGAAATTATTGCCAAACGATTAATCGAAAAGGAAGCTGGCTCGAGATACCTCTGCGAGAATCAATGAATTTCGCGGCACTGATGCACACGCCGATTCCTACTTTTACGAATTATAATTTAAAAAGTTTCACGGCAGAAATCACTTTACTTTTATATTTTTGAATATTTTTTATGTTCTGCGCTTTTACGTAGCGTCGAATCGTCTGCCACGCATAAAAATCCGCAGTTTATTATCAACGTGATCGGACATGATGCGTAATTTATGGTCGGTGAATAACGCTGACGCGACGAGACGCATAAAATGGCGGTGGATGTGACGAAGGGCAACCGGAACTGCATTTTCTTCCTGGCATTCCTGGCACGAGCCACGCTGGTATCACGACTTAACAGTGTAAGAGGATTCTGCGAGAGCGTTGCTCTCTTTTCTCGTTCATCAACAGAGAACGTTGGCCATGGAAACGTAAGAGCACGATCGCGAAAAAATCGCGACGCTACTGGCCGAAGACCTCGGTGACACGCGATTCCTAAGACGATTAAGGCCTGAAAGAAGGATTACGTCTTCCATAATCGAGTTAGAACTCGTCGATAATACGAGCAAGGAGATCCATCGACATTTTCCTCGCTAGTACTTTCGAACACAGCGCTTTAAACTCATTCGTGGTTGATTTCGGATACGATTAACCTCTGCTTTGGAAACGAAATAAAAAGGAGACACTCTCGAATAAATGTCACGTTTTAATATTCCTGATCTCTCGAGTAAAAACGAAACTCTCGAATGAACGTCACGTTTCAACATTCTTTAATCTGTCGATTAAAAATGAAACTGAAGTAAATGTCACAATTTTAATATTTTTAATATTCGCCCTTCTCGATTTGCTTCCAGAAAATTGTAACAGACACGGATCGAAAAGACGGTTTAAAGAGGTTTCAGTGTTTCACGAGTTTTCGGCTTTTATCCACGAAAAACACATAAACGATCGGAGTTTACAATTGCATTTTGATCGTCAGGCATTGCGGTTTACAATTAAGGTCGCCGATTGAAAGCGGTCGAAACGGTTGAACCGATTAAATGGGATTTCGCGGTCTCCTGATAAAATCGTGGCTTTCGGCTATTTTCGTTCGGTACGGTAGACAATCGGTTCCGTATGGCTTCCGGTTATTATAGATGAATGGAAAAACCTCGATCGATTTCGGAGGCCATCAGAATGTGGCATCAAACGGCGGAAGAGGCAGATGCTAGAGCATGCTTTTGAACAACACGAATCAAATTTCGTCAGTCAGTTGCGAATATAATTAAAAAGATGGTACTCAGCTAGAAAATTGTTTCACCTACTATGTTTTGGACTCTAGATTCTAGACACGTTTTCCACATTATTCGTTTTCAAATACTAATGTTGATAGTACCAAATTCTTTGAAATAAGTTCTATTTAAAACGTGGATCGAGTTGAAACTTTCTCCAAGAATGTTCTCAGGTAAATAAATATTCTCAGAAATAAATGTTTCACACAGAAGTTGATAATATAAAAATAAAAAATATAATATAGTATAATATAATATAATATAAAAATATAAAAATAAAAATTTTCCTGTCGGAGAAAGAGACTGTTTGTTCAGTATGAAAAAAAAAGTTCTCGATATTTGTAGCAAATACTGACATTGAATGCTATTCGATGAATAGTATTCCAGCGCATAAACGGATTTCTAATTAAATGTTCTAAAATTCCACGGAAATTTTATTACACGGATTCTGTTCTACGAGAACACTGTTCAAAAGTGTGACACTTCTTTCTATAAAAGTTCAACAAAAACAGATACTTCTTTTTATATATATATAAAAAAAAAAATATACACGAACTTTTTTAAAAACGAGATATAAGAATTTTTTTCGAAAAACGGAAAGAACCTTCCAGTTAATTTCTAATTAATTTTAATTGATTCATCTTTGCTAGCTAATAAGTCAGAAAGAATCGGTTTGCGCACTCGTGTCATTGTTTCGACATTCTTGAGCTGGCTGCGAGCGCGCAAACGTCCCGGAAGTCCTCTGGAATGAAAGAACATATATATACATATATGAATGGTATTCACGCACGATGAAACGAACGAATGTTTTGTCTTTGGCTGAGCTGGAAAGCGAGAGTGGTGCTCGAAACGCCAACGATACAATGGTCCGTGCGAATATTCGCTGATCAAACGTGGGTGTTGAAAGATCGGTCAATCGAAAAAAGCATTAGTGTAAACTCGAGCGTGCGGTCGTCGCAAACGCGTCCGTAAAAAGTCGAAAAGTCTGAATGGCCACCTGCGTTTCGTTCTCTGTTTTTTACCTGGTGAAAAATCCTGGTTAAATTGCTTTCGAATATATGCGTTCGAATCGTTGGAACGATTTCATCGATTTTCCACATTTCTTGGTCCGTCATCTTTTTAACAATTTCGTTCCGTTTTCCCTCTTGTAGATTTCAAGTTCTCACGTCGATCGCTCTCTTTTCGCGAGATCGTTGTCAAAATTTAGCATTTCGTTTCATTTTTAAATTTAGGTATGCCTGGTTGGGGTTGTGATACAAATTAATCTGGAATTTCCCTGCCTCCGAAATAATGATTTCTTCTCATCTCTTTCGCATCGAGTTATATTCGAGAGTTCGTGTCCCTTGATAAATGAATCCTAATTAGATTCGTTGGCCGGAGTCCTAATTAAATTTAGCAAAAAGTGAAAGCCTCCGTGCGTTTCCTGCTATTCTTCAAGATTAAAGATTCCTCATTCGAGCGATTGTTAAAATGACATTGTTGTTAAAATTATCCGAGTCCGATTATCGGACGATATCGAAAAGAGAGACATATAAAATCCTTTCGCTTCATTCTGTTTTTTTTCTTTTTTTTTTTGTAGAGATTTAAATTTAAATTTAAATTTTCGTTACACATTTAATACAAAAAGCGTGCTTGTTAAAAATCTCATACCACTTTCAGATTACTAGCGACTGGTATCTCGAAAAACTTTTGCAATTTTATACCTCTGAATTGGACAGACGTGCTAGAATGCGATGCCCTTAATGAATTTGAATGTGGATTAGCGGAATATTTAATGCCTGTCAGTGATTCCATCGTACTGTTCTTGAGTTAGAAGGTACTTAAGAATGTTCGTACTATCGATTACACAATCGAGACGTACGAGTTTACAAAGCTCTTAGGAACGGCTGTAGATTTCATTGAAACGAACGCTCCTCGAGTTACCAGCCGCCAAATGGACGACTCGTGTGGTATCGGTAGTTGTGGAATATCTACGCCAGATAGCAAACAAAATTCAATTCGACGAGAATAGAAATTCTAAAGCCGTTAATTTTAATATCACTCGCACCGACAACGAGCGTTTACTTTCGAACTATTTTCAAATAAAATAATCACAAAATTATTGTTAAAGTTATTGTTAAAATATACACAAAATATTACAAAATTAAAGCACTTTGAAAAATATAATGTTGAAATATTTTATTACTTGAAAAGTGTAATGTTGAAATATTTACAAAATTGAAATACCTAAAAATACTTTTCAACAATATTTACGAGATCAAAATACGTAAGGATGCTTTTAATACTTCAGAAATATTTAAAAATTACTTTTCGTTTTAAATGTTCGAACGCTCCAAAGTTACAAATACTTAAAAAATCAGTTTCACTCTCGAATCACTGTAACCAGTCAAGATTAAATCGATAGGCGAAGTCGATTCGCGTCGCGCGATTTTCAACAGCTTCGAGCTCGGTCGATACGGACGTGCGAGCGAGACGTCGCGACGTCGCGACGTCGATCGTGAAAAGCCATACGCGAAAGAAGGCTGAAGCAGCTGAAAGGGGTGAAACGGGCAAAGGTGGGATGGCCGATTTTGCGTCGCCTTTAATGACCGGTCATTAATAACAGCGTGGTACGTGTCGAAAATTTACGAGCGCGCCTGTTCAACTGCAGTTGCAACGAAATTACGAATCGACTGCAAGCCTCCCCCTCCCCTTTCCTGCCCACCCACACGGTGCGCAGAGGACTCACCGGCCAGCTGACCTTGACCCTTAAACGTATCCTGTCATCGCTGGCATTTTGTTCCGGCCGAAGACTGGGAATCATAGCGGCAGATCGAAAGCAGCGATACGCGCTACAATTTTCACATTTTCTCGCTACTCTTCGATTTCCAGCCGGACGTTTCACTCGTTTCGAAAGGCAGCGAGAGCGAGCGTTAATTCGGAATGCAAATGCGCGGCGGGTTTTACGGACAACCGATTGATTTTGGTTTTCGATGGATTTTTATTGCCGAGATCGAAATTTATTATTCCTCGTTTGAAAGTTTGCTTTGAATTTTGTTTGAAGGTTCTTCGAGCTAGAGTTCAGTGTGGAGTTTTGTAACGACGATGAACAGTTGGATCGTAATAAACAACGTTCGTGGAATTTGGTAAAATATCAAACGATCGCGAGGAGAGTGGGATACATGCTCCCGTCTAATCGTAAATTATTTAATTCGAACGATGTGAATTTAAAAGCAATTGGTAGCCCAGTTTTTAACAGCGCCTAGGGAAGAAAAGAAAAAGAGGAAAAAAAATGGTTGATTTAATATTTGGTTGCTCGTCGTTGATCGAGAATTGATCGAAAGCGAGTCGAAGCTGTCGCTAATCGCGGATGGTGGTCGTCAGTGGTAACGGGTCGCATAGATCAGCCGTAAGATTTCCTGTGTCTCGACCAGTGGCCTTGACCTCGCACGATCCCACATCATCGTCGGCATTCGAGCTGAATGGTGGTTAGCAGATCGAAAACGAAGGGGTGGGTGGCCGTGGAAGGTCAGGGTGATAGTTATCCCCAGCGGGGTATTTTTATTCTTGGAACGTTGCGAATGCAGCTTTATCGTTGGGAAGTTGTTTTCGGTTACGTAAACAAGGAAATTTCCGGGCTGCACAACGAAGTCAAAGTTACACTCGTGCCGAGAGAAACGTCAATTACCAACGTTCCAAAAAAATTGGCGAGGACCATTTTTTCTTTTTTTCCGGAATTTTTATTTACTTTCGTTTCTGCGAGACGTTCTCTGCAAAATTATTTTGTAGAAAATAAGACGCGTCGCATTGAAATTTGTATTGAAGGGAAATCAGATACTGTTGTGCTAAATGTTTTAATTAAAATGGAAATTAATGTGAGTCACGTGGTCTTTAAATAATGGACAACAATTTCAGAATGAATCTCTAGAAATTGATGCAAGCAAGAACAAAATGTATTCATGTTCATTGTCGCAGATTAAGTAATCTAACGCGAATGAATTGAAACAGAAATACATGCAATTCTCAAAATAAATTTCTCTTCGGACTTTTTGTCATCAAATCGAGACATTTCAGTTCTTTTGTTAGTCATTGAAGTTATGGTCGACGAAAAAATGGTCGAGAGCAGAGGAGTACCGATTTTAGTTTCCAGCAACAATTAGCAAAGCCCTCGGTGGCGAACGTTGATAAATTAAGGTTCACCTGTCCCGAGAGAATGGCATTGTTGGATTATTCATACGTTTTAACAACAAATTTGGTTCTGCGTGATTCGTCATTGTTCCAACGAAATCTCGCACGAATACATATATACACATTGCTCGTTTGTGGACCATTTTTCACCACGTTTCACCGTGCCCTCATCCATTTGTCTAACAACTGAAAGTTCAACGAAATCTGTTATATTACTTTAATTACCGTTTTTTCGTGTTTCCATTTAGTTTGTTATTCTGACTTGTTTTTAATTTTCTAAACGAGAATTATAAAAACATTGAAGCGAATATTTCGTGTAATAATTTTGATTGTACGACACAAAAAGACTTGAGATTAAGTCTTACTTTTCGTGAAATAAACCCTGGAAAACGTCGTGATCATTATTCTCGGTCTTTGAGTTGTGCAACCTCAAGAGTTGAGATGTATGTCAAGCAATATTGCGCAAATGCAAGACAGTGCATAATTTCTCGTTTGAATAAGGTTGAAATTACGTTGCATGTTATATGTACATTGTTGTTGATGTTATTTACAGAATTAATAATTAATCAGGAATAAATAATTGGAGCAAATGAAGGTTCTTTAAATCTTTCAAAAACGTATCTAGAATTATTTTATTTCAATTGTTTTCAACTATGTTAGGTATTACGTTCTTGTTGAAATTTTTGATAGCAATATTGCACGCATCGATAGCAACGTAGCTGACGTAATTTTAGATATAGTATCGATTTGCATACACGTGTCGTTGTAAAACAGTGTAGAAATGCAACAGAATTATACGATTACCTTTGCACGTGTTGTTGCAAAAAGCTGAATAATATTATCCTCCTACGTGACCACTGTCAGCATTAATTTTACCGAATTTTTTCGACAACCAACGAAATATTTAATCTTTCAATTAATCGCAACATTTGAATCATTTTTGATTTTGATTGATGTCGCGAGACTCAAATTGAGTTGGGAGGACAAGTGAATCGCACTGCTTTCTGTTGTTAGAAACTTTCACGAATAAATCGTGGTAAAGAAGAAGAAAAAAAAAAAAAATGCGAGAAATCTAGAAGATCGATGTGCTGGAAAGATATACTGAAAATTACACTTTTCAAACGCCATTTTCTCAACTTCGTTTTGAACTTCATTAAAAAGCAGCCAACACCACTCTCCCGCGCTGATCGCTGAAAATCGATTCTATCGTCCCCCGGCTACTTCAATTTTCTCATCGCGACAACCATCAAGCCCCGAACCATCGAATCGGAATCTTCACGACCAAGATTTCTCGAGGCGATCATGGCCAGGTTCACTACTCTGCCCCCGTGACCTCCACTCTCCATGGTTGCGTAACCACAGAGGGGTAACATAGGCTGACAGGGGGCGCTCCCGATATTTACAGCGGACTGTTTTCAAATATGTATATCGCTTTATACTCGAATTGACAAGTGGGACGATCGATATTCGGCGGCGGTGCCTCTCTCCTTCTTCTCTGTTGCGCCTACGCCGGGTTCGTGCAATCGCCAAACTTTCGCCAAGTTTCTCGCCAGGCTGCGGAAATCACGTATTAATCAAATTAATCATCTACAGTCACTTGCAAAAGTATTTGAGCGATGAAAAATTTTTTTTTTTTTTACGAATGTGCGTGTGTAGCTGTAGGAATTTGAAATTTCATTACTTCCGTAATGTTATAATTTCCAAAGCGCAGAATTTAGGACGTCGAAGTCTGGAACTTGGAACTCTTTTTTGAGTTTTGAAATTTTCTCTGTGACAAATTTTTCAATAAATTAGAAAATTTCCAACGCACAAAATTTAGGAGAATTGAAATCTGGAATTTTTTTTTTAAACTTTAAAACTTGGAATTTTCTCTGTGACAAATTTTTTAATAAATCAGAAAATTTTCAAAACACAGAATTTAGGATAATTGAAATGTGGAATTCTTTTTTTAAACTTTAAAACTTGGAATTTTCTCTGTGACAAATTTTTTAATAAATCAGAAAATTTTCAAAGCACAGAATTTAGGATAATCGAAATGTGGAATTCTTTTTTTAAACTTTAAAACTTGGAATTTTTTCTGTGACAAATTTTTTAATAAATTAGAAAATTTCCAACGCACAAAATTTAGGAGAATTGAAATCTGGAATTTTTTTTTAAAGTTTAGAACTTGGTATTTTTTCTGTGACAAATTTTTCAATAAATTAGAAAACTTCCAACGTAATTCAAGCTCCAAATTTAGGAGAATTGAAATTTCGAGCTTGAAAGACTTTTTTTAAAAACTTTAGAACTTAGAATTTTTTTTTTACAAATTTTCTCAATAAATTAGAGAATTCAATGCACAGAATTTAGGACATTGAATGAAAATTTCAAGTCCTGGAATTTTTCAATAAATTAGAGAATTTAGGACATTGAAATCTCTAACTTGGAACGTTTTAGAAAAGCTTTTAGAAAACCAGGAATTTTCTTCATAAGTTTTCTTAATAAATCAGAGAAAATTTACAACTGACGTTGACTCAGGAATTTTTTCGTGAGCTTGAAGTGCAAGAATCCGAATGTCAGAATTGAGATTGATACTTTGCATCGAGCATGCAGATCAGTGGAAGGATCGACAAAGAATCGAATCGTTCGCGTTTCATTGCAGACCAGATGTTGTACGTGATTTCCAAGTCGTTCTAGTCGCGGAATCATTCGATACTTTCAATATTTACGTTCACAACGCGCGCTTCCCTTTGAATCAATAATATTGATTGCATACAAACAGCGATGGAATATAATCAAGCGCCGTCGCGATCAGCTGCGATTCTAAACTTGTGAAGGATCGACTTCCTTTCCGATTACTAGCATACAAATTACTCGTTGAATTCAACAAGACAATTCGAGACAATTATTTACACGTCTCGATGATTTGGAGGATATTTTACTGCGTCTACGTTTGAATCAGAGCGAGAAAATATAGTACACGGATCTTCATCTTCTCTATAGTACTTTATCTTCACTGCTTCTCGAAGCTAAAGAGAGCTGTTTCTGCTTGTCGAACATTTGACAAGCTTATTACTCGATTGAATAATTTACCAACGATCAACTTATTGTCATTAAATCAGGTCGTGCAATGTGTATTAAGATTAATTTTTAAAGTTTCAGGGATGAAAACGAGTCCCTGTATATGCAATATATTATTTATATAATGCAATATATTTATTTGTATATACAAAATATTATTCTATTTTACAAGCCGTTAGATGAAACTAATTATACTGACTGGTTCAATGCCGAACTAGCGTAAGTCGGGACGCGAAGAAGTTGAAAAGTACCAAATGAGAAAATCCTCTTCGAACCGGGTGCTTCTGCCGGATCGACAATTTGTACGAAAAGCCCAAAATAGACATTGTTCTTTTTATTAGCTACCTGGAACGTTTCTTCGCGCTACGGTGCCACTATTGTTATCGTCGGAACGAAGTAACCGGCCAGCTTCCCGGGACAACTGAGGCGGACGTTGTTAAATAAATTATTAACAAAGGCGTCGCGTAAGTGGATTAAGACGTGGTTGTTCCATGGGACGGTTCGAGTAGAGCAAGATGTTGAAAGCACGGCGAAAGGCATTTCTAGCCAGAGGGAAAAGAATGCGGCGCTTTATCGACTCGATAATTGTCAATTTGGGATTGAACTCGTTCTGGTCCAAAATTTACCATGGAAATTAACTCGGGAACAAAAATTAATTCAAGAGCAAAATTCACTGGATTAATTTTATTCTTATTTTTTAATCGACAAGTGAAATTGACTCGAGTGTCAAAGAAAGTCGGCAGTACAATAAAATTCACATTTATTTAAAAAAAAACTAGATATCAATAAATACGAGAAACATTTAATTTTTAAATATATATTTATTTTTTTTATTCAACAAAAACAATATATATATATATATAATATTTAGATCATTTATTTTCGAGATTATTAAATTATTAAAATAAATTAATTAACCCTGATACAAAAGGTACAAAATATATTTTACTTATAATTTTTTATATTATTTCATTTTCATTACTTTAAATATTAATAATATAATTAATTATAAATTACTACTATAATAAATAATTTTTATATAATTTTATTAATTAATATATATATATATATATAAAAATAAAAATAAATTTATATATTAAAATAAATTTGTGAACATGGAACATGAAACAGACACCGAAAGATTCTCGAAAGAACATTCTAGACTATAAACGACACTCGAAACTAAAGAAACAAAAGTCATCAGTATCACAGGTTTTTGGAATTTTTTTCTTGCAATCCCAATAAGAGATACACGTCGACCTTATAAACTCATTCAAAATGTTGCAAAAAGGAGACCCCGGGGAAAAAGCTTTAGAATTTTTGAGAAATATAAGATTATAGAGTATCTGCCTTATCGTGAAACCTACCAAGAAGGTGGATGTGACCCTAAACACTTAATTATAAATAAACAAGAAACTAACCAAACTAAATTTTTAGGTTAAATGCAGGTTTAAGGTTAGGTTAGAGTAACGCTACCTCAAGTACTGTAAAATAAACCGACTCAACGAAATCCAAAATGAGACGAAAAAGAAGACGAAAGTCAATCAGAGCTGCTGCGCTTCAAAGTGTATGAATTGTATAATTCTTTGCACAAGAATTTCAAGATCTCTGAGCGACTGGTTTAGCAAATGGAATTCGATATTAAAAATTAATCAATTTTTTCCACTTATTTTCGACTGTTTCTTATTTTCTCTGTTGTTCCGCTGTGGCGGTGCTATTGAGGTGTCTTCCCTGTTGCTATGTCACTCCACGTGCTCGCTCGCATTTCTTCTTCCGAGCAAACAACACGTAAAGGACGTTCCACGTAAAGTCTCTCAATAAATATACATTTTCTCACCATTTACCTAATACGCGTGTTTTTCCGCCAAACCAAATTCCATCGGTTTCCAGTCCAAGAGACGGGATTTGGAGTCGAATTTACCGATTAATCGCCACGTCCGTGCGTTCACACGCGTGCAAATGAACGATATTCGTCCGACGATTTAATCCTCGGCTAGATCTGCATCGTCGTTGCGATAAGAGGGAAAAGCGAGAGGGATGAGAGGAGGTCTCGGTCGCGGTCGTTCTCTCGAGGCTTATTGGAGGAGCGTTGCGAAAGAGCGTGCAATACTCGCGAGCACATGCACGACTTTGGACCTTGCCACCACTTTTCCCGTTCAGCCCCACTTCCAGATCCGTATCTTAATCGCCGTTTTTACAAGCATGCAACGTCGCGAGCCAGCTCGACCTTAAGCTCCTCTTGAGTTAGTGGCGTACTCGCACGAATGGCGCGGATCGCGCTGCTCCCCAATTGGGCATAATTCCACAGGATTTGGAAAGCACTGCTCTCGGATCCGGCGAACGTTGGCCAACGAATCGACTTTCTCGAGTCGGGAGAGAACTTTCATTTATAACACGATCAGTTTTGCTGATTTGCAGGATGCAAAACGTCACGTCTTAATTGCATCCTCTCGCAAGTAGATGACAAACCTACTAAAAAGCCTTTGCGCAAGTGTCGCATAAATCAAACGAGAAGATAATTCTTGCATTCCCGCGATTCAAATAGTCGGAGAATTCAGTTTTCTTCAGTGGGATTCAAATGAATCGACAACGAGCGCGCTGTGAGCGAGTGAAGTCAGATGGAAATCAGATCGATAACGCCCGTTGAACGTTACCTTGACTATCGTGCACTTGGTAACAAATATCGTACCTGACCTGAAAAAAAAAAAGAAGAAAAAAATCGAATCGAGTGAAATTCAGATCGGACGTGCCTCTCGCGCGCGATAGATCGCGAGCCGATTCACCGACGCGTTGTTGAACTTGATTGTAAGTAGCGCAGTGGGGTGCATTTCTGTGGAACATCGATTGAATCCGGTTCGATCTGGAGGGATCGGTTTTCACAGCCTAGCCACAATACGAACGCATTTACATGTTCCTAAGGAAGTTCGATCGGTTTAGCTCGACCTCCAGACTCTTTGGCGCTATCGTGCCTCGACACAAGATTCATAAATAATGAGCCTCGTACAGACGAGCGTATACACCGTTGAATTACACAGAGTTTCTCGTTCTACCGATTTCACATAGTCGCTGCTGTCTACGGTGAGTTATTTACGGACCGTGTGCAGCTCTGCTCGCGACGGAAATAAAACTCTAAAATTGTAGAACTTCTTTTCCGTACAACTGCTCACGGACGCAACGCTGTGTAATTTCGCAGCTAGAGTTTAAACTTTCTCCGTTGGATTTCATTTTTCATTTTCGTAAGGTGTTATGTTCGACTCGTTAAACTGTCATAGAGTCGTGGAAATTTCAGGAGCAAAAGTTTGCAGTTCGAAGCTTTGGCGTCTCGAGACTTTTTGTTTCTAAACCCGTTGCGCTGGCAATTGGTTCGCGGACCATAACGAGTGACCAAACCGTAAACAATATATATTATCACATAATTCGTCTTCTTTTTGAACTCGTCGGTATGATATCACTGGATAGAAATTATTGACAAGTAATAAATTTATTATTGTTTTCCCACGGGTTACATTTAACCTCTCGCGTTGGAATGACGTGTTCCAAAATTGCAATATTTTCTCAGTTTCAAGTATATTCGAGTGAAACAAAATAGGCAAAGCAAATAATAAATTTATTACTTTTCAACAATTTCTATCGAAAGCGACGAATTATTGTACACGTCTTTTTGAACTCGTCGATATGATATCACTGGATAGAAATTATTGACAAGTAATAAATTTATTATTATTTGCTTTGCCACGGGTTACATTTAACCTCTCGCGCTGGAATAACGTGTCCGAAAATTGCAACATTTTCTCAGTTTTAAGTACATTTAAGTGAAACAAACTAATAAATTTATTACTTCTCAATAATTTCTGTCGAGAGCGACGAATTATTGTGTACGGTTTGGTCGCTCGTTACGGTCCGCAATCAGTTGCCAGCGCAACTGGTTAAATACACTTAAAACTGAGGAAATGTTGCGATTTGGCACAAAAAATTGGCGCAGGATGTTAAAACTTATATATACTTGTATCTTTGGGATCTTCGAGATATTTCACATTTAGGCTCTAGCACCCTCCTGAGCTTGAAACTTTAGAAACTTTAGAAATATCGGACTCCTCGTTCCCGGAAATTTTGACCGATCAGTCGCTCGACTCATGTAATCGAAAGCGCCCTAACCGAGAGCAATCGATACAACGGCGCGTGGAAATAAGTTTTAATCATCTAAAATACGATATCCATCGTGACATTTGGCGAACGAAACGATTCGGTTCTTTCGCTCGCGCTCGAGTGATTTGCGTAATTACTCTTAATCCAGTGGTAATCGCCGCGCGAGTTAATGGCTCCAAATGATATCCCACCGTTGCCGAACAGGCAAACCGAGTCCGCGTTCTCTTCACGTGATTCTCTGTCGTGGAAATCGTAGTTCAATTTTCATACATCGGGAGCTCACCCCGTTTATGACTTGTGATCTACATGTACGTTTACACTGATATTTGGCGGCGTGTTCATTCCGGCTGGCCCTCTCTCCGTATCATCGACATTTCTGCAGTTGCCAATAAATGTGGCTACTTTCGTGCCACGATACGTTACCATAAATACGCGGTGCGATAGATCAATAGGTCGAGGCGGTACGGTGGTGCTCGTTTATTGCATCGACACCGTGAAACGAATCAATTTACGCGCAACATTCCTCGCTGGCTGTTTGCAATAAATAATTCTGCGCGCGTTTCTCGCGTTGCAACGTGCGGATCGTGATCTTTTTTTTCACGAACGTGAGTGAGTTTTCACGAATATCTGGAATCCAAAGGACTCTTGGCGTCATCTTTCAAGTTGAAAGTCTTTCAACCGCAGTTTTTCAACTTCGACGAATTTTCTCGAATTTTCTGTTAAAGAACTTGAAGTAGAACTACGTTGCATATACATAAACGTAACATTTCCATCGGAGATAAAGTTCAAGTAAGAAAAAACTTTGCAACACAAGCTTTTATTTGTACATTTTCATCTCTTGTCTGTAAAATATCCAGTCGTTGAAAATTACAAATCGATCGTCTCGATCATTTTAATAGCCCTGTCATATAACGATCCGTTTCTTTGTCGTTGAAATGGCAAAATTTCGCAAGAGAGTGGAGAAAGCTTCGTATCAGTAATTTATAAGAGATGGAGGGGATACTCTTTATGAGGCTAATTAACCGTCGAGCCACCGGTTAATAAAGTGTCGCCGGGTGTAGAAGTTCGTCGCGGTTAACCGATTGACTGTGAACCCCGGGAAAATTAGTTGGCCGCGCCGTGATTCATTTTCGTGATTCGTTTCATATTAAACAACGCGACGCTGTCCGCTCGGACAAAGCGCCGACTGCACCGACACGAATCCCTCGACTAATCGAATTCCGAAGCTTGTTAATCTTTTTTGAAATTCGAAACGGCCGCTCGTTTCGCAGTTGGCGCAAATTCAGCCGTTACTCTGCGAAACTCATTGGGAAACCGCGGCGAAACACTGATCGATCCGGGAGTTTTCTCGGATTTGAAGCTCGTGTGTTGGAGTTGCGCGGAGTTGGCCAGCGAACACGAAACAAATGGACAGGTCTGAAGAAGAGGAGGAAAGATAGACGAGTCATTTTTATCTCTGTGGACGTTGGAACTTTATCCCCAACTGTAATTACTAGAATTACAGAATCACCGCGTTCGTGGAAAATTTAAGGATGCAAGGATGCAGAGAATGTAACACAGGATGTTTCACGAGAGCCTAACACAATTTCAACTGATCTTCCAGCAAATCGGGTGGAAGAACTATTTTTTTTTTTAACTATAATTTTTTCTTCGAGCTCTATAATTTTTTTAAATGCAAGAAACGTACAATTTTATTTCTATTCCGTCGCGTGGCTCATGAAAAAAAAGTACATTCAGTTCGCGTTTATGACCTTCAAACTTATGACTTTGGACTTAAAAATTTTTTAACTAATGTGATACACGTTTCTTACGTACAAAAAATACCAACGACCTTGAAAAAAAATTTTTTTTTTAAACATAGTTCTTCTGTCCGATCTCTTCTCTCCAAGCAGTTCAAGTTACGAGTCAAGAGGTTACGATTTTCGTACTATCGCTAACGGAGGAAATATCCAGGTGGCCTGATTTTTGTGAAACATTCTGTATATAGAAAGAGGCTGGTTTCTATGAGACTCGGACTTCATTTCATTAATATAAAATTGCACAGATTTTATTGTTGAATAAATCGTCGAATTGCGATTCGGTCGTGGATAAGGGGGAAAGTTCAAAGGAACGGGCGAAGCCAAAGAGGGCAACAAACGTCTCGCGGAAATACGATCCGCTCGTGTACGAAAAAAATCGGTGATCTAGATTTAATCGCGCAGGGTCAGTGCCGAGTTAATTTCCTCTGAAAACTGGTTTTTCGTTCACGGTGGTACAAAAAAAAAAAAAAAGAAAAGGAAGGAAAACTGCTCTGCTTTTACCTCGCTCTTCCAGCACCGTGTTTTCGCAAAAAACTTCCGTTAATATCCTCGCTTTAGTATGCTTCGTGTTCACAAAAAAGAAAAAAAAAAACGAATTACCGTCTTTGCATAATCGACTTTCGCTTTAGCAAGAAATTAGATCATCCTCGCGATGTAACCTCCAATACAAATTATTCTCTTCTACTTCTAATTCAGAGTAATATCTAATAATAATGGAGAGATTAAACATAAATAACATTTATTTAATAACAATGCCGGTGAAACAAGATAATGAACACGGATTAACGACTAACATACGCGGTCATGATTCAAATGAAACCTCCCACCAGCTCTTTTTCACAATTCAAATCGACTTTACGTTTTTACGCTCGCTCGACTCTCTCCTTTTTCAAAAGAGAAAAACGTCGTCCACCCCGTTCGTATTTTCTTCCCGTTCGTGCATTCCTACGATTATTATTAGCAAACATTACGGGCCATCCAGTATAATTAAACGCAACTAAAAATATAACAACCACAGCTACTGCAACATTAACGCGTGAATATTAAAAGAAATTTCCGTTCCTCTTCTCTCTTGCTGACTCTGTAAAAGAAAAATTCTACAAAACACACGTCGACCCTAATCGGTTTTCACGCGAGGGGGAAAACATTGAAACTGCCAAACAAAGGAGGAGAAGCTTTTATTTGTCCTGAAGTACAAAAACGTGCGCGCAAAAAAAAAAAAAAAAAAAAAGAAATCACCGAAACCTTCGAACATCCAGCTGTTGTTTTATCTAGGAAAAATCGCGTACTGGCGCGTTTTCACCGTTGTTTGGTGGTAGTTTCGTCGTCGACGGCAGGGAGAAGTTGGTTGAAAAATTCATGGTCGTTCCATTGAAAAGAATAGACAAGCGAGCTGGGTTGCGTCGCAACCCTCTCTCGAGCACTCGGCGAGGTTACGTAACGAACGAGGAAGAAAAGGTCTCCTTACGTGTCGCGACGCTAAGCGGTCTTAAAGGCGATCCGCATTAGCGGAGGTTCTTCGCGGGCCACGTGATCGTTCGATCGATCGGCCTGGGGGCCGGAGCCAAGCCCCCAGCCTCTCTGTATACGTGTGTCTCTGTGTATCTTCCAAGTATCGTTCCGACTGAATGGACCGAAATTGGTGGAACAACGGCTGGGCGCCCGTCGTCGATTCCCTGATGCGATTAAACCGTAGCCGATCAATCGATCTCCAACGCTACGCTTCGCTCTCGTCGATTCTCTCTCTCTCTCTCTCTCTCTCACGGCTGTTGTTTCCCATTTTGCAGAATTACCGTTGCGATGCATCAGTTTCACAAGTTGGAACCAAGAAAGCCAAACGATGTTAACCCTCGCTCGCTCTCTCTCTCTCTCTCTCTCTCGATTCTTTTGAAATTGTTTGTTATAATAGCCAAGTTATTAATTAACACCCTAACGTTTTGTTTTACTTTGAGAATGTGCACTGATGCGCTCAATTATTTCTAGGCGATAAACACGATAGACGCACTTGCTGCAGGACCGAGGAAGTGACAAAATTCTTTCGGTGTTTCTATGAACAATTTTCAATTTCATTGGCATTTACGGTGTTTACAGAACTTGACATTTTACTTTTTGAAAAGGAACAGCAATAAAAAGTTCAAAGTGCGGAGAGAAGACACTGGAAGTTTCATCAGTTCATAGAAAGAAATAAAAAATCAAATATTTGCAAAATTAAAGTGACTATTAGAGATAAATTTAATTTATTTTCTTGAGAGAGGAACGATGCTGTTTCAATTGGAAATTTTCTTTGTCTTGAAATATCCTAAAATGTGCTAAAATTACAAATATATATAACTTTCTTTACCTAGATGTTACAATAAATAGCAGAAGCGAATTTTTTCCTCCACGAGTATACTCGACATTGAACAAAAACAAATTCCATCTTTTCATGACGAGTATACTCGACGCAAATTGCAGGCTGTTACAGGCCGTTGCAACTTCAAACTACAGCGTAGTTTCGAAATGCGAGAGATCAGTTGTAATTGTGCATGTTTTAAGCAAAAATACCAGCAAGTAATTTACGTTGAGAAATAGTACGAATGATCGTTGTACAATTATTTCGTTGAGAGGGTAGCGATAGTTGTTATTCATATCCTGGATATGTTCAATGATACTATGCAGATACTACAAACCTGATGTATGTACATAAAGAGCAACGGTAGTTGCATCGTAGGCGTTCGTGCGTAATTTCACTGGTTATGGATATTGTACACTTCCTGTATAGGAAAAACAATAGCCACTCTACATTTTCTGTTTCAGATTAACGACTATAACGGGCTGATTACGCTGTACACTAAGAATAGATATCGTGTATTCTATAGATAGGCGAACACAACTCTCTCTTGCGACTGGTATTTCAGTCTATTTTTAATAATGACGCGCGAAGATTATCAAGCTGTGCAAATTCCGTTTGCAATTGTCATTCAGTTTCTCGACGCGTTGCAGTTCATCCGGTTGACAAACTGACAAATTATCGAATTGACGATATTAGATTACACGATAATCGGGAGGATCAGTAGTTCCTTTCCTGGAAAGGGAATCGTTGATCGACTGTTTGCTTTATTAACGTTGTCGATCCTCTCTGGTACCAATGCGTTCCAGATCGTTAATAAAGATCAAAAATAAAGCTGTGTATTGACGCTCACGTTTTGTTATCTGAAAAGAGATAAAAGTTGCTTGCGGTTGGAAAGGAACAAGAGAGTCGACTGCTCGTTCCATCGCGAAGAAATGAAAATCACCGAGCGAGAAGGAATTTCGCGTTGTAAGATTCGATTCTTCCCTCTGTCGTCTTTCCGACTCGAAGCTCGAGGTCTTTGCTTCTGGAATTTCCTTCCTTCGAGCGTCGTTCGCTTCGAATACCAAAAGTGAACTGGAAGGAAAGAAACTTTTGGAGGAAGCTCAATGGAGAGCTGATCATCGGTGTCCCTCCAAGTTCCAGCGGTAACTTTGTTCGGGGAGACTTTCCTCGCTGGTATTTGAACTGACCAGGACGCTTGATCACAATTCGCTGCGCTGCAGAAAATCTCTCTCTCTCTCTCTTTCTCTCTCTAGGAGTATCTGTCATTAAGAATATTAACACGTGAAAGTTTGCGAGTTAATCAAAAAAGGCAAATTTGCAGATATTTCTTCATTTATAAATTGAATCTCTGCGACTTAATCGAAAAACTTGTGATCTTTCGTCGAAATGTATATTTGCTAAATTATATAGATGTATAT
Organism: Tetragonisca angustula; assembly: GCA_036937485.2. Classification (NCBI taxonomy): domain Eukaryota; kingdom Metazoa; phylum Arthropoda; class Insecta; order Hymenoptera; family Apidae; genus Tetragonisca; species Tetragonisca angustula. Next base: position 244,577 of record JAWNGG020000237.1, on the reverse strand, counting down.
CCGAAGAAAATTACACTGATAAACAATGTCGAATCCTCTGACTATCATGCAATTTTCGTCCGCGAGACAAATTATCATATAAATTATATAATTATATAATTAATTATTTAATTATATACAATGTGGTTTAATACATTTTTATTTGGAATTTAATTTATCTTTCGATTAACGGTGAAGCGGTGTAAATATAAGGTTTGATTTAAATAAATAAAGACGACCTTGAAAATTGTGAAACCTACAAAAAATTTATATTTTGTGTCTTCCTGAAGACCACGCAATTGTTTTGTACTAAACAATTTTCAAATCGGACGCACGATTAAAAAGTCATTTGAGGTGAATTACCTTCTATAAATTATACAAACGTAGATTATAATTAATAAATTGTAAATTACTAAACGAATATATAAATTATATAGGTGTAGATCATAATTGGTAAAATTATATAAATTATATAGTTTTATGTTGGATTTTTAAAGATTTGTTCTTCGATCGCAAACACCTCTCCATCGTTTGCAATCTCATCTCTCCGACACTAGTTCCACGCCTCGATCTTCGGTAACTGCCGCGTTAAAATCGATCAAATCATCCGATTATCTCTTTCCTCAACTCTCTCCATCCTCATCCGATCAAACAACATACACTTGCACGTACATACGTGCATCGACTGATCTAAAAATAGCAAGCAAACGTGGTAAATAAAGCGATGAAAATCAGAGATCCAGTCTCTTGGTACCTCTTTTATCCCTTTTTCTTTTCACCTCCGTGATTATTCGGTGAACCCTGAAAAGGAAATCGAAAGCTCGGGGTCTTCGTTCGTAGGCAACTCCGAACAAGAGACGAGCGAACGAGCGTGTAGGGCAAACGCAGGTAACATCGGCGTCGGCCGATCGATTGTTTGGACCCGGAACTCATACGCGACTCGGCCCGGAAATCGCGAGTTGGAGCTGGAAGTGCGAAACCGCCTCGAGGAAGATGAAGATAGGGCACTCTGGAAGATTATTCCTTGATAACGCGCGTCTTTCTAATCGCTTCGAGCTGCGGGATTTACGACGCGTCGCGTCGCCCCGAAGGCGAAATAAATTCCAGCGAAATGAGTAGAAAATCCTCCACCTGTCTGGATTTCTAATCCTGATCGATTAGAGTTTTTAACGCGCTGGCTGAGTTTATTGTCGCGATTAATAATCCAAGCGATGGAGGATTTTTTGGGGGGATACTTGAAAAACTGGCGGGTGTCGACTAACGGAACTGAGAAACCTGGAAACTGAAAATCTAATTAATCCTCAAACGATTCTATAGTTTTTTTCGAACTTTCAATGACCATTGAATTGCCAATAACCAAGCGCCAAATTGCCCTGCAATTTAATTCTGAACCTCGTACATTTAATTGATTGAAATCACTTTGCTTGGAATTGGTGATATTTATATTGAAATCCAAGTGACAGTTACAAATTTACTTCAAATTTGGAAGTTCCCTGCAGAACACCAGAGAAACTTGGGGAAGAAGTGTTTAAAAATTATTTCTAATTTCCTGACTTTAAATAGAAAGAAGGTTAAATTAGAAGGTATTGTATACAGTAACAAGAGACTGAAAACGGTACAAAATTAATCGTTGACTAACATTGCATAAAAGGCGGATGACGATTTCAGTAGTACAAGTCGACGCATTGTGAAACATCGAACTACAAAAACGTACATCTCTCACTTATTTTTCTATAATATATACAGTTGCAAATCGATCATAATTGAAAACTACTATTTTAACTATCACTCTATTATACGTGATAATTACTGTAAATTTATTACATTTATTAAAATCGTTTGCGGGTCTCTTTTTCTCCCCATTGGATTTTTACGGTGATGTCCACTAATTTCGAGAGAGGAAGCGCCGAATCGCGGATTCGACGAAGTGAAGTGACGAATTTTCACCGCGCGTCAAATGCCACGACACGCGGAAAAAAATTGACTACTTTTGCGATCGACAGGCGGTCAGACAGTTTCATACGATAGCATGACAGTTGCGGGGAAAAAAGGCTTCTGTCACAGAGAAGCAAGTTGCAACGTTTCCGAGTGTATCTCAAACGCAAAGAAACTGGACTAGCATTTCTCAATTGCAAGTGCAGCACGCGCGGAGAATTCTGTGAAGAAGACAAAGAGAAAAACAGGCCGCTGCTTCGTCATGTTCCGTACGTTTCGCAGAATCACGTAAACATACGAGGTAAACGAAAAAAATAGAAATAAACTTCCATAAACAAGCAAACAAACAAACAACGTGGAAAGATACTCTTCTACAAAGCAACCGACGTAACGATGAAAACGACGTAAAATTAAACAAAGCGCCCCGCCACACCGACAGGCAAATAAATCGAGGCGAAACATCGTAAATGATTTCATCAAACAGCAAACGGTTAATTGTGTAACGGGAATCTCGCGACGCGGACCACCGTGATCGCAATTATCGGCGCGCGGCGTCGTTTCGCGCCGCGCGGTCAATTGCAATCCAATTAATTTAAAAGGGTCGGCCATTGTTACAAGATCGGTTTCGAAAGCGACCGCAGTCACTGCCGGCCGCGTATTTATACCGGTTTTATTAAACCGGCGCGTCGGTAGAACGCTGCATTTTGTTAAATTGGAAATTACGTGATTGGACCGGGGAAGGGGGCTCATTAATCGATTATAATTTTGTCACGCGATCGCCGGCCCTAATTGGAACGATTAAACCAGAGCTCTGACTCCGCTCTTCGACCTCCCCCCTCCCCCCACTCGTTTCTTTAATTCTTGCCATTATTACCGTTTCTTTTCCCTCGATTCTCGTTGCTCGAGGACGCGATCGATTAACTGACCTTTTTTTAATTCCAACGATTACGATCCAGCCGGTGTTTCGACCTGGTTTCGATTAACGAAGAGCACGCGCGTATTCCATTTTCTTTCTTCGTCTGTTCCATTTTCTTGCCGCGAGGGACAAAGGACGATCGCGTTGAATAGCACGACGCGAGAACGTCTGGTTTTCTCGTTTCTACTGCGGTACGCACGCGGGTGTAGGGTCGTGAGGAGCGTTCTTCCGGCGCTCGCAGGAAACGGAGCGTCTCGCGCCTAGCGAATAAAAATCGATTCGCTCTTCGTTGACGTTCCGTCGTCGATGCAATTGGTCCTCGAATCTACTCTCCAGCCGTTTTATTTCATTTTTATAACGATAGGTCGCCTCGCTAAACTCGCGAGAGATCGACGCATTTCAAAGCGTTTCGTGCCCGACTACCCGGCAGCTTTCTCGAATAATTCCTTTGCCGTGAACTCGTTTTCGTTAAACCACGGTTGAATATTTCCGCGGTATATAGCTTGTGTTTTTTCTCCGATCATCGAAATTTTCTTTTAATTTCTCGTTTAATCTTTCGTTTCTTTTTTCCTTCTTTTTTTTTTTTAATGCGTTTAAGCATACTACCTCAATTAATTCCACTAACATTCACGCGCTCGTCGCGTTATTAAAAATCATCGTTTAGAACGAACGAATTTCCATCGTCGAGGTGAAACGACGTTTATCCTCGCAGTTATCCGCGAAGTTTTACGATCGCGTTGGTCGTTTTCACTGATCAGCGTCAATTACCCCGGAGTTTGTTATTATTATTTTTTGTTCTTTTCTCCAAATAGTACGGGTCATTTATGGTGGTTAAAATATATTAAAATATATTCGAATGTATTTTATCGAATGTTTCACGCGAAAACGAAAGTGTAGCCCGTGCTCGAATTTAATATTAATTCTCTCTCCAGTCCAGATATACGTACATTTCGCCGCAACGACGCGACTCTGTGTCGGAATAAACAATTTTTCACTGCCGCCGCGCTTTCGATATCGACTTTTAATTAAACAATTTCAACTCAAGGACTCGGGAGAGTATTCAGTAACACAGTGTCGTTTGGATCTAATGGTAACGACACGTTTTCTCTGTTTAACAAGCGGAGTAGAAAGTGCGTTGGGCGAAGAGTCACAAAAATTTTCGATTAGTTGAAATTCCACTTGCACGCTTTTCGAATTCGAAGATGCAAAAGCAAAAATTCGAGGACACGAAAAAAAAAAAGAAAAATTCGAAAGGCACGAAAAAAATGGCGATAATGGTGACATAAATGGTAAATGCCATCTTCACGATGAAATTTCAATTTATCCACAGAATTTCACGTCGTCGCAGATTTATCCGCGGATTTATCATCGAGTCGTGTTGAATCGTCTCTCCCCTTTGGTTTCCCGTTTTTCACGCCGATGCAGCGCGATTATCGCGAGCCTCGAAACACGATTCCCCGACGAGCGCGCACGCGAGAGAGAAGTAAATATTCCATCAGATCTCGAATATCCTTTCCACTGAAAGCTCTTCTCGCGGTATACGGCGTGTACTGAAAGCCACTGAAAGTCGACTTTGCTCCTCGTGGCTAAAGGATCGATCAGTTTTTATTGTTTTTTACGGCAAATAGCCTGTCGCGGTTAATAATGGATTTCCGATTTTCTGGCGAATCGGTCGAATCACCTCAGTATAGAGCCTGAGAGTATTTTTTTATTTTAATAGAATTTTTATTTAATTTTTATTTTATATATAATATTTATTTATATATATTATATATCATGATTATTTTTATTTTAATTATTATATTTACTAAAAGTTATTATTATTTAAGATTTTTAATTTTAATAGAATTTTTACATTTAATTTTTATTTTATATATAATTATATTTATATATATATATATATATATATATATAGTTTATGATTATTTTTTTTATTATTATATTTGTTAAAAGTTATTATTATTTAAGATTCTTAATTTTAATAGAATTTTTATATTTACCATAAATAGAACCAATTCGGGCTGATCACTGTTACGGAAAAGATTGAAAGTCAAAGTATCGCTGCGGTTGCGGACGTCCGCCGTCAATTTTTGCGATTAATCATCCGAACGAATCGCAATGGACGAACGATTTTCACGCATCGGCGATCGAAAGGTTTCTTCCTTTAATTGCCAGCGGAACTGCCAGCTCGTTCCTTTTGTAATATTCGATCAATCACCGTCTCTTTTTCCCGATCTTTCTTGACTCGCGGTTGAACGGTTACTTCTTCTCTGTTATCTCTCTTCCGCTGGTCAGTGAAACAATGTGTCCGATCGATTTAACTCTGCTGCTCCTTTGAATTCTTCTTGAAACATTTCACTCGTGAAAGAGGCGTATCTTATCTTTTATTTATTTGTTTCGGTATCTCGTAGAGTTAAAAAATATATCTAAAGCAAAATAATCCTCGCGAAACATCATCTTACCTATCTGAACCTGCTGCTTCTTTCTTTCCCTTTGAATTCTTCTTGAAATATTTCACTCGTGAAAGAGGCGTGTCTGATCTTTTATTTATTTGTTTCGTTATCTCGTAGAGTTAAAAAAATATATCTAAAGCAAAATAATCTTCGCAAAACGTCATCTTACCTATCTGAACCTGCTGCTCCTTTCTTTCCCTTTGAATTCTTCTTGAAATATTTCACTCGTGAAAGAGGCGTGTCTGATCTTTTATTTATTTGTTTCGGTGTCTCATAGAGTTAAAAAATATATCTAAAGCAAAGTAATTTTAAAACCTAACCCAAATCTAACCCAAACCTAACCCAAACCTCTTGCGCTGGAATGACGTGCCACGCACGTCCAGAATTTTTTGTCCCAAAATTGTAATATTTCCAGTTTTAATTATAATATTTCCTCAGTTTTAAGTATATTTAAGTGAAACAAAATAGGTAAGCAAAACAAATAATAAGTTTATTATTTCTCAATAATTTCTATCCAGCGATGTCATACCGACGAGTTCGAAAGGAAAGCGACGAATCGTTGTACACGGTTTTGTCACTCGTTATGGTCCGCGATCAGTTACCAGCGCAATTGGTTAAGTCAAAGTGAAATTTTGACTGTAAAGTGTTTATTTGACGAAAGTGTTTCGCACGACCGAAGTGTGGAAAGTAGTTAGAAAGAATCTCTGTTGCTAAAACGAGTAGAAAAAGGCATAGATTATTCAACTTGAACTTTTCCGAGGGAAATAAAAACGGCGACCGTTTCGTCGGTCAGCAGAAAGATCAGGTTTCGACGCTGGGGCGAATATCAATTCAGAAAGTTAGATAACTGTTTAAAACGACTTTGCCCTGTCACCTCTGACGAACACAGACGTGTAATGATCGTATTTTTATCGCACGGTTACTGCTTTCAGCTGCACTTAGGATGCTCGTAAACTGCTTGCCTTTACTGCAACGCGTTACTTTTACTGCCAATTTGTCGTTTTATGACAGCAAATTATTATCTGGCATTTCTTGATTCACGACTGCTGTAATCCACTGTCAGTTATCTTTTTTTCCTCCTCGCAACCGTTCTCTCCTCGCTGTGATTGTTCGACGACTATTTAACAAAGTGCCACTTACGTTGTTTTCCTCACTTCTCACGTGTCGTTGTTGTATCATTCAACAGAGGAACGTTATTCGACGAAAAAGAGGCAATTAAATTTTTCTATCTCTTGGCATTCTCACACCTACTTGAAGTGGGTTTAAGGATAGTAAATTGAAAGAATATGGAATTGATTAATTCACGATTTCGATTCAGCTTACTGCTTTCGACTTTCGATTCAAACAATCCTAGTCAAAGTTCCAACTCCAGGAGTCAGATCTCTGTAACACCAAGTCGAGGAAATCGATGGCTTAATCAAAAGTATCTTAGAATCGAGCGATTTTCATGAAATCCACCTTCGAAGCTTCCAGCTTCCAACTTCGTAAAGTTTTGAAGAGTTTTCGACAAAGTTGCCTATGCATTCTTTACAGTGAAATTTTTTGGAATGGAGAAAAGAGATTCGTGAATTTTGATTAACGAATATAGAGAAATATTCAAAGTGCAAGAAAAAGTTCTTAGTATTTAATAAACTTAGGTTTCTTTTTCTCAAACGTCTGACTCTTTGTACACAGTCTCCACTAACGATAAGTCAACAAGAGTTACCAAGAGACAAGAAACTTGGTAAACCTGACCTAATAATCTCTCCACAAATATAAATCTCTATGATCCAGCGAATCGATGGTTCAACCCCGTAAGGCATCTAGCGACTGCACCGCTTTCGCCGTTGCTAAATCCTTTCGTAGAAGTGCAAACACTATCGTTCCACTTAGCGAGGCGTCTTTGTTCATCGCCGTGGCTGACAAACGCGGGACGACGAACGTCGATCCCCGTCCAAACTTAGCAGCGACGGATCGATCGGCGCCAAACGAAGAATTCCTCTTCGCTGTCAGTGTCAAGTTCAATCGTTCACCAGGGTGTCTGCCAGAACGGTCAGCCAAGTTGTAAAAATTCACCCTGTGGCCTTAACCTTGCGCAAGCTCGTCGTTATCCTGGCAGCCAGTTTCGCAAAACTGACGTCCCACCGTTCCGAATTTATCGTTATTACTTTCGAAAACTAGCGTCCCGCTTTTATTTGTTTTTCATTCTGGCCACGATGCTGCACGAGAGCGACGAGAGGGCTGAAACCTCTGATAATAATTCAGTCATCGGCGATACTCCTCGGATCGATGTGCACACTGGCGGTTTCAACTTTTCCTCGGAGCTGCCTCGATTCTCTGAGCGATTCCATAAGTTACGAGTATCGATGCAATCGAGCTGCAAATTTTTGAGAAATTTAAAACAAACGCGTGGGAGTTAGAAACGAACCTCTTATAACGCGCCAAAGATATTGCGACTACTGTTTAAGTAAAAATTCGCTAAAGTTGAGTGGATTAGACCGTTTCTTTTATCGTCGCCAAACTTCTTCCACTTCGTAATTGTTTCGTGGCTGCTCTTAACACGACGATTTGAGTTAAATTTCGATGAAATATGAGAATATTTATCACATACGTAAATAACAGGTCGTAGAAAATAAACGTTGGCATGGCAATAGTCATTCCAAATATGTCACTTTGGATTGTTCGCGTTATCAGAGAAAAATTCTTGTACAAAACGATTTCGTCTAACGCTGAGTAGGCTAACTGGCGAATCCTTGCCCCCACTTTTCTGAGCGTTACCCCCTCCACTGCTTCGTTCTCCCCACTACATTGAAATTCGCCCTGCGCATAAGCCCCACTCTCTCAATCTGTTGATTTTTCCTACTAAACAAGTGGAGATTTATTTTACAAATAAAAGCTCGTATACTCTATTATTTTATTGCAAAGATTTTCCTTTACTTTGACGTCTGAAGTTTCTAGTCGTCGGTAGTTCCAGCGTTAAGACTCACCGCTCGGAAATAACTACGAAGTATTTCCATTAATTTTTATCTTTCTACAGCCATTTCGGTTCATTCGTCGTGCACCCGATTCGCCCAATTTTTTTCGTTGGAGTCTAATTAAATCGCGAGTTACCTTTCTTCGAAACGACGCGACAGTTTCCGATTTCGAAATGCCGTTTCGTCGGGTCTCGAACACGAAAAATGAGAGAGAGACAGAGACAGAGACAGAGCGTAAAGAGAAGAGGGTCAACATTTTTTCACGATTCGGCGTTGCAACGCGCCGCGGCCAATGAAATCGGTTCCATTTCACGTCGGAGATGTTACGTGTGCATCGGCCGATACCTCTCGGGGGATTCGAAACACGAAACGCGTATTCCGGCGCGTAGTCCGCTTATCGAAAAAAAAAAAGAAAAAAAAATGGAAAGAGAAAAAAAGAAGCACCGATATGAATTTCGGTCGCGTACGGCTTATGGAGGCGTTCTGCTTTGCGGCGCGTGACCCAACTTAAACATATCGACAGCGGCGACAATACGACACGTGCGTTATGGGTTATCGCACGCGCGCGCGCGGAACGGATTTCGATAAACGCGATTCGAATCGACTGCCGCCGATTTTCCTTTGTTTTCCGGCGTGCTCGTCGCTTTGACAGCTGGACGTTTCTTGCTTGCTATCCGTGAAAGAGGAAGAGAGAGAGAGAGAGAGAGAGAGAGAGAGAGAGAGAGAGAAGAAAAAAATATGGGCGAAAGAGAATTAAAATTTTTGATGGAACTGACCAGCGAATGTACAGCGGGCATTATATTTTATTTTTTATTCATCTCTTTTGTCTTTTCCTTCTTTTTTTTTTTTTGTTTAGATTGGTAGACGTTGACATTGGTAACCTTGACATTAGAATATATTTATAATTAATATTTGTGGTTTAATATTTATAGTCAAAATTAAATTGCAGAGGCCACTATATGAATTACGATGTAAATTCGCTGGGTTGTTAACATTTAATTTGACAGAAAGAGTCGCGAAGATTCAGAGAAATTCAGGAAACAGAGATGTTGCACGCAAATTAATTGGATCACTTTCTGAAATTCAAATTCTAGACGAACGACATTTTATACCTAACGATAGAGGCAACCCCAAATCAATCTCGCGCGACTAACCACAATTATGCAGCTACTTACTGTTACACATATCCATCAAAGGCATTCTACACTTCGGATTACACGGACCACAGCTATTCTCCTGAGAAACCTGGCCCTAACACCGGCAAGAATTCAATATTCGATACTTCACGCAAATGCCACTTTCCTTGCGTCCTGTCGGATTATCCTGATGTATATTCTATTAAAGATTTATTCTCCATTGCAATTCCGCACCAGTGACATCGTGCGATTTTTTTCTGATTTCAATCGTGCAACGTACACCAATATTTCCTGCCATTCTTTCACCCAGAGTATAAGGTTTTTTTTTTGAACTTTATAACTGAACCAGTTACTTTGACGTTGGATGAAACTTAACTAAAAGAGAATTAATATGAAAGGACGTACGGTGAAGAGCATGACCGTACCGACGACTGCGAAAAGTTGTCGATAATCCAATAACATTTTCCAATACGCGGTCCGATTTCCAACAATATTTCAAAATTTTTAACAATAATCCAATAATAATAATCGTCCACTTGGTCTCATCTCAAAGCACGAAGCATCTCCATTTTCGCGTGTTCGTCTTTTTCGAAGGTTGACTTCACGTCAATTTTATTATTTTTTAACTAATAGAAATAAAAATTTCACAGCTGTATTCTGTACATTTATATACATCTCATGGGGTTTTCTGCAAAACCTCCAGAAAATTTTTTTCCCCGCGAGCCGTTCCAAGTATATCATATACATTACATTATATTATAATTATGGTATAATTATATAATATATTATATACAATTATATTATATCATATACATTTTAGGGGGTTTTGTGCAAAACCTCCAGAAAATTTTATTTTCCCGTGAGCCGTTCCAAGTATATTATATACATTACATTATATTATCAAATATATACAATTATATTATATTATATACATTTTATGTGGTTTTGTGCAAAACCTCCAGAAAATTTTTTTTTCCCGCGAGCAGTTCCAAGTATATTATATACATTACATTATATTATAATTATATAATATATTATATACATATATATTATGGGGTTTTGTGAGCCGTTCCAACTTTATCTCCAAAAAAATTCCTTATTGTACAGAGATACAGCCTTACGCGAATGTTTCCTCTTGCCACCTGAGTTTTTGTCCACGAAATCCTATTTTCCCCTATGTCAAGGGGTTGATACACGAATGATCAACGCGGACGATCGATCCATCATCCAAGAGGAGAGCAGTGTCTCACATCAATAAACAAAGGGGACAAACGTTCGACGACAATTTCGTGGAAGCAAACAGCGCCGTTCCAATCGGCAAATCGCACCCTCTGGTCCCGTCTATCTGGCTTGATTTTTTTTCTCCCTCCTCTACCTCCCTCCGACCTCTTTCCACTTTCCCTGGCGGCGCGGCGGCGCAAGCAACTGGGAAGTGGGTCACGGGCCGAAAATATCGATGTTCCATAATCTCGTAGGTGAAAAGGCTTCGCGTTAGCGGGCCGGTGCACACCACGGGCTGAAAGCTTTCTCCGCGGCTTCTGCTGAAACTCTACCGTCCTTGACTGACTCGAGCCGCCGCGCGCCGTGTCGAGGTATTTGTCGTTTCGCGTTCACGGCCAAAGATCGCCGACTCTCGAGTGCACGTCCCGGTGCTCGAAAAAACACTCGGATGCGCTTCTTCTTCGGAGATCCCATCGGCCCCTTCGTCCCCGTTTCGCTCGCTGGATTCACTATCTCGCCAACAGGGGCACGATTCACAAGCGAAGAGAGAGGAGAGAGAGACATTCCGGTCACGGATTTAATTGAAATTTTGCTACTATAGAGTCAGTCACTCGGTACTTTTTCGGGATGCCGTTATTTTGGGGAACGGAGGAATTTCGAATTTCTAGAAATGCATCGTCTTATCAACGTGGTCGTAGCGTTCATTTCGCTAAGAAAATATGCGTGCTAATTTTTCATAAATGCCCTCATTTAATAGAAAAGTAAATATTTCTTTACTTGAAACCGACGGAAATAAAAAGTTTTATTTGAATTTTGCAAAGAAGTTAAACTGCATGAAAAGTAAAACATATATATTTATTTCTATATATTTATATATTCAATATATTCTATATATTCTATATATTCTATATATTTTATATGTTCTATATATTCTATATATCTATATATTCTATATATTCTATATATTCTATATATTTATATATTCTATATATCTATATATTTATTTTTTATATATATTTCGGAATATAATCGCAGAAATAAAAATTTAGTCTGTATAAAATTACAAATTTGATATTGAGAAATCAATAATTTTGTTTAGTATGATAGGCATTAAAACAGTTTCTCCATGTCTTAACTTCAACTTTACAAAAACTACACGCACGATACTACGTTCATGGCGCTTAAGGGAAATAGTACTCAATTTGACGCCAAATAACGTCATTTCAGTCATCCGTAGACAACGTGTTAATTTCAAAAATTTTTGTGCACTGGAAGACACAATAATTTGCAGTCGAACCACTTAATTTCAGAGTTCAAGCTTTTAATTACTTACATTAAATTATTTGATTTCTGGACATCTTCAGTTTCATCAGACAGTACATTTCAGAAGCTTTTGTGCACTGGACGACACAATAATTTGCAGTCGAACCACTTAATTTCAGAGTTCAAGCTTTTAATTACTCACATTAAATTATTTGATTTCTGGAAATCTTCAGTTTCATCAGACAGTATATTTCAGAAACTACTGTGCACTGGACGACACAATAACTTGCAGTCGAACCATTTAATTTCGGGGTTGAAGGTCAGATTTACGTGAGTTAAATTATTCAATTTCTGAAACCCTCCATCAGAGAATATAAAAAATACAACGACGAGAAAGCAAACGTTTTCGCGTTAGAACGTGCGTGGCAACGTTTGCAGTTTCAACGATCGTGCCGTCGCGACGCGAAGAATCCGCGAGCTGCCCTCGGTGAGATGAAAAATTCATAAGGCGAGTAGAGACGCCGGGAAGAAGTCTGATTGGCTTCTCTTTGAGCCTCCTTCCTACCTGTGCGTTGTAAGGAATAAAAGATTGATAATAGACGTTCGTTCTGGGTGGATATATATATATATATATATATATATATATATATATATATACCTTTCTCTGTCCGACGCGGCGTGAGTTGAGATTTCGAGATATGTAAAAAATGTAGGAAAGGGGATAATTAGCGAGAGAAAGGATTTTACAATGTACGCAGGGAGAGATAATTGGCGCGCTAAGGAGTATAAGCGTTTCGAACGCGCGGCGAAATAAATGCTAGAACAGAGGCGAAACTCTGGCGAAACAATGAGATTTCGTTATTTCCTCGGGCATCGACCCGGGCAAAGAAGCGAGAAACGAATACAAAGTGAGTGTGTTCTTAGTTTCTTCCTGTAATTTTGTAATTTTTGTTACGTTCGTTGTCAACTGGTGATGGATGGATTTAGTCGAGGATACGTTATGTAATTTCTCTTTTTAAAAGAAAAACTGACGATATTTCTCTATAGTGATTACTATAGTCAGCACGGTCTCCATTGAGAAATGTCTCTGTGGAGACATTCAATACGCAATGATAACCATAAAGTGGTCAAAATGACCAATTTATAATTTTTGTTAGACATTTTATAGAACGTCGTACGTTTAAAGATTTAAATAACTTTTCGTAAAATATTTAAATGAAAGATTATACACTATATTGTATTGTAAAGTTTCTCTATTTCTTTCGATTTCAATATCTCCGGTGGAAATTTTATTTTTAATAGTTCTTTAATAGTTCGATGAATCGTTCAAATTCCCAGAAATTCATTGCTCTAAATAAAAAAAAGTTCAAGAAAAGAAACCAAACTGTCCCGGTGGTGTCAAAGTGACAAAAAAAAAAAAAAAAAAAAAAAAAAAATGGCAATTGGACAACGCGCGAAGCACATAACTGGCTGTATACGTAGCGTTAAACTGCACGAAAATACAACGCTATGTATTTTACGCTTGGTCTATTGTTGTTAATCCCCTGGTTATTAAAGGCCAGTACTCTAGCTTTCCAAGGACTTATCGCTACATGCACGTACAAATTACGCTACAGACCATCCCTCGAAGCTACCGCTGCGTACAAATGGCCAGTGCTAGCATACAGTCAATGCATACACCAGCTTCTATAATTATTTGTTTATCTATTCAAGACACGTTTAACATTGCAAAACCTTGCAAATTTATTGCGTCCTGTACGTTCACGATAAATACGTGATTCTCGGAGAGGCGAATTTCTGTTATTTGACAGAAGCTGTTTGCCTTCGAATACTTTAATTCGATTCTACCATAAACTGAAAGGATTGAAAGCACGTGACATAGAAATGAACTTTTTACGCAAGAAGAAATCGCAAGGAGAAAGTAACGAGAGATGTTGCTGATTTTCAGTACGTTGGATCACAAGATACAAGATTTACTTCAACGCGTACAACAGGTGCAAAGTTATGGAACGTGAACGTACAACGTTGTTCATCGGGTGAGCAACAGCCCTCGAAGAAAAATAAATGTAACGAACGTGAAGTCGGCGACGATTCACGGTGTGGGAGTTTGGACACTCGTTACGAGACTGATGGCGGGAAGTTGGTGGAAATGAAAGGGTTACAAGCGCCAAGCCAAGCGTGCATTGCCACTTGTTTCTTCCAGAGCGATATTATGTATGAAATCCTTGACCTCCTCTTTCGCGTTACTCCCTCCTACGCGCAACCTTGGCGGAGGAAATCTGAAAGAAGGCGTTACAATGACGCTCGGCGATCAATCTCGGGGCTCTGTAACGCGCCGTCGTTTCTCACTTGCATCCATTAAATTCGCTTCAATTACGACCAACTCTTCCTCTCGATCGATAAACATCACACAGCTAAAATTGAACCGTTTCGTTTCGCCATTCCCACGCGAACTCGTCTTGGGACTGTAAATTTTCCAGTATTCCGTTCCATCGTCCGCCTACTCATTCAACCTCGGTCGAACCTTCAGATCTTCAAAGAAATCATTCTCCTTGCTCGAGCTTGGACTATACAGCTTTTACTTGCCGATTCGATACGGTGAGGGTAGAGATCCGTACGCGAATGTCGGACAGCACGTCGAATGGAATCGGGACCGTTTCGATGGCGGCCGATGAAAGAGGGTAGAATAGAGGTTAGGATGTTCGTGCAGGCTCGAGAAACCGATTCTAAAACGCTCATAAAGCCCTTCGTAACCTCTTGGCCGTTTTACGGTGCTCGTTCCTCTGCCGATCGTTCGCGTCGAACGTGATTTCAATACGGAATCCCTCCTTTTTCTACTCTGATTTTTTTACCATCTTCTGTCATTTTTTTTTTCTTTTGTGTATCAGAAACTGATTAACTCGATTAACCCTCGCATGACGGGCCGGATCTCGCGAGACCCAAGCTATTGACTACATACATATATATACGTTCCAGTGGAACGTACTATATGTAGTCGTTAGTAGCTGGTTCAATTTTATTTCTTTCTTGTATTTTTATTACGATTGTTACAACAATAGGATAGTAGGAAATAAAAACACCCCTTGCTACTTTTATTACCTACAAATAATATTATTTATTTTCGTTGTATCTAATACACATCGTTAGATTGCATTTATGTTTGCTGCAAACAAAATTGTGACAATTGTTACATTTAGCATTATATTTGTTGTCATTGCCTAAGCAAGTGAAACATCTCGATCGTTTTCAGTTTGGAAGTTTTGAGTTCTAAAAGATGGAAAACACCAAGAGACTGGAAAATACAAAGAATGAAAAATATTAAAAAACGTAAAGAAAAATGAAAAATATTACAAAACTAGAGAATACCACTAATGAAAAATACTGAAAACAGTGCACTGAAATACACTTCCGACCATTCGCTATGACTGCTTCTTTAGAACTGACTCGTACGTGCGTTCGTCACCGATTTGACTTTTTATTGGAAACGTACTGTCCCATTTTTTATCGCCAAATCGTACATGCCAACTTTGTATGACTCACACACAAAGTAAGACTTCAAATGAGTCATTGCAGACCCGGCCACCGTTATGCGAGGTTTGACTAAATTAACTGTGCGTTTTTAGAAATTTATACGTCTAAAATCAATAATTTCTCTCTCTTTCCTACAAGGCTCGTCGAAATTGAAGAAATTTTTGGAAAAGTAGTTTCTCGAGAGACTCGAGAACGACACTGGCGGGAACAGAGTTGACTTTGTTTTGCGTATTACACGCGAGAGTTGTAATTCCCCCGGTCCCGTGGAAACGTTTTGAAGGAAAGCACTCGAGAAGATGGCGCTCGCTGGTTATGGCTCGTACCGAACGTTTATTTGTTCTGTGGATGTTTCGCTTTTTCACGGAGAATGAAGTGGAATACGGGGTGGTTTCGTTTGACGAATTTGCGTAAGTTCGCGGATGAAGATCGTTGAACAGGTAATGTGACGATTTACGAGAAATAATACTCTTTTAGAGGAGAGTTGCTCGGGCGAAGTATCCTTTGGCCCAATGTTTTGCGTATTTATGCTGTGCGCAGTTTATTCCCAGCTTGCACGTTTCGACATTGTTTGCGGTAGATTTTTTTCAAGGAAGATATTTCTTTCCTTTCTTCCGTTCTACAACGTAGAAACATAGACTCGAGCAATCTCTCAGCCGGGATAAATGAAAATTCTGCAACATTTCGAGAATCAAAAAACACGACAAATTAAAAGCAACTCCTCGAAAGAAATTGAAAGAAAATATTTGCACCCCTCGGGAGGAAATTGCCCTCAACTTCCTTCTCGTCCCTCTGAAGAAATCCCAACCTCCAGCTTCCCAGTACTCTCGATTTTTTAAGAAAACAATCTCGACTGTTGTAACAACAAAATACTTTCTCTTTTCCAAAAAAAAAAAAATAAAAAACAATCAAATTCCCTCGCTAAAACCACAAAAATTCATCTCGGCCAGACGAACCATTCCTTCGTTCCAAGCGGTCGTAAAGTTTTCTTTTCTAATTCTAATTGACGCGAGAAACCGAGAAGGGAAGTTTCCCTTTTCTGGCCAAGCCCGAAAGGCCGACCATAACCTCGTGACACCAGAGTGTTAACCGCTTTCCATACGAGCGGCCAGCAGCGCGGCTTTTCTCTCCCTCAGGGTCGCTCGACGTTAAACGTCCCGTGTTTCGTTCGTCCGTTCGACGTGTTCGATTAGCCGCGTCGTGTCTCGGGAGAATTGACGACGAGGACGAGTTTCATTGATTCTTTCCGCGGCTGGAGGAACGACGGCGGTAATTGTTTTTCGAACGTGGATGGAAATCGCGGTGATTCTCAGTTTTAAAGCGAAACACACTTGATTTACGTGTTAACTATTTACGTATGGTGTTGAACGGCGTTGAAAATTTCTCCTCAGCGGGATATCGAATAAGCCTCCGTGCCTTTGCATGTATTTATCACGCTCCGACCGGTTGGTACGGTAGAACTCTGTTTATACGAACTTAGAAGGGGCGGAATTTGGTTTGTGTAATTAGGAGTTTGATGATTCTTCCCTTGTAACGGGAATTCAGGTTCAGTGAAGCGGAGAGTTTACTCAGCAAAGTGGAACGATAAAATATATCTGACAGTTACACATTTACCAACGTGTGAATCGTGCATTAACAGATTTCGAATGTTTCTGTAACGTATTCATGCGATACATATTCATATAATTAACGCGCGTATACATATTCAAACGAGGTGTCCGAACGACGGCAATCAAAATGCAAAGGTTTTCGTCACATTCGCCTGCCGCCCGAGCAAACTTACATCTTCCATTCAAATCTCCGGCCATTTGCATGATTTCACCCCCACCGACTAATTACACCCGGCGATTCAATTACGTTCGATCGAACGTTCAATTTATTTTAACGGCTGTCTCGTCTCTGACAATTGTCTCGTCTTTGACGTTCGATCGGGTCGCAGGGTGGAAGAAAATTTGGAAATGGTGGTGATGGACTCGAATCCATTTTGCATGACGCCGCGAACGCCCACCGTCGAGCTCGACCTCGAGCCGCGGTTTATATCTTTTCAGAATAACGAGCAGCTTTTGGCTGGCCAGATTATGGTGAGTCACGCGTGCATTTCGCGAGTAACAGACAGTTGTGCACACGTGCAACTGGAAGACCGCCCTTTTCGGAGGGTGTCGCCGTTTCAGGGCCAGTCTGAAAATAACCGGCGACCTTAAGTCTACCCAGCTAGTAGCGATTCTAAAACGCTCTTGATCCGCGATTACGCGCAGTCGCGCGTCTTTATTTTCGTCTTGGCAATTACCGCGTTTTGCCGCGCCGCTGGACATTGCGCAATCCGTGCCATTTACAGACTCGTTCAACTGAATTTTGGTGCTAGACCGGTTGGCGAAATATTTAGGGACGAGATAATTAGAAATTTCATTACAATGAGGCGTATAACTAACGATGGTTATATATATATATATATATATATATATATATATATATATATATATATATATGTTGGATTCCGTGTAATGGAGTCAACACGCTTATAATTTTGAAGAGTTTATTCCTTGTTCGTGGTCGTGTATGATGTAGGATGATATAGAATGATATAGAATGTTCTGTGATCTTCTAGTCTGTCTCTATCTACTGTAATATTCTATTCTGTCTAACTTTACTGTAGTATTCTGTAGTATTCTGTAATATTCTGTAATATTCTGTAGTATTCTAACTCTCTACTGTAGAACATGTCCTTATATATATTTGGTTATCATCGTCAAGTGGAAGGGGAAGGAGCGTGGATGACCAAGTATTGGAGCTTGTCCTTATGACTAACTATTCACAGTCCACTTTTATGTGAACTGTTGCTAGCTCGTTGTCAGTATTTGCATAGATCCAATATTGTCTGGGTTGGTCATCCAACATATATATCGACAAAGTTGGAAAGGTTAGTTGCAGAATCTGTAATAATTTCTGACAAAATACCTCGAATTTTGCGAAGATTTCTTGGTAACGGGGATTAATAACAAAATTCGTTAAACTACGCGCGTTTTAATTAAATTTTGCAGCTAGAGTATCTGAACTCTGCGTTGGCACGAAATATATACAAATTTCATTAACATTGTATCGAGACGTGACTACCCTGTCGGTCGGAAGTTGGAATAGTTACAGACATACTATGCCGCAATAATTTCTGACTTTAAATATGATTTTGTGCTTTCGTATTCTTGGCGACAGGGATCACCAAAGTAAAATTAAATCGAAGAGAAACGAAATTAATTGAAAAATCCACGATCCAAGAGTTGAAACTCAGTTTCGCGAGTCGCTGCGCGTTGATTATTACAGGCACGTAGTAAGAATAGCGAGTAAATAATTGTCCAAAGTTGGCATTTAAGCTTAATTGCTTTCGCGAGTTTTGCGCCCGATCGCGTTGAAACTATACCGACTCCGGTAGAAGACTCCATTTGTTCGAATGGAATTTTAATTAGCGATCGATCGGCCGAACTCTCGCGGATTGAATCTACTTGCACGAACGTGCAGCTCCTTGTCGCTCGAATGAGAAATCCTCGGTGGTAAGGAGAGTTCATTCGATTCACGATCTCGTTCGACTGAACAAGACAGTCGTCTCCTTCCAACGTTGACAATTTTTCCTCGTCTTTGCCAGAAGATTTCCCAAATTTTCAAACAGGCAGAAAATAACACGTCCGAAGGCTGGAAGAAATCCCGGAGGCAGTAACGAAATCTGAAAAGACACTTTAAACTGCGGAGAGTAGCAAGAAGTAGGAAAGTGCTCGCAGCTATGTTTGAAATGTAAAGTACTCCCATTTCCTTGAGTCCACGATGCCGACGAGGGTCTTGCCGACGAGGCGAATTCTCATTAAAATGTATGAATTCTTCCGGAATACCATTAAAGATTCGGTCGAGCAACTTGTCACGTTCTCTTCAATCTAGTTTTGATAAACTGAGTGTGTACTGGCAGATGCGAGTGCCACTTTCCCGTCAAAATTAATTGTTTCATCAGTTGGACGAAATTTACTGAAATGAATAAATACATTGCAATCTCTTTGTTCTATATTAATATATTGTAATATATCACAATCTCAGTATGGATTCTGATACAATTCTCTTCTATTCTAATTATCACAAATATGTAGGAATCGCGGACGAGCCCCCAATTTGTAGGAATTCCGGCTGAGATCCCAATTTATAGGAATTTTAAAGAAATGGTTGTTTGTTTAAAGTTGAATAAAGAAAGGTTTAATATTAATTATAAATGACGTTGTAGGTATTAGGTTTTCTTAACTCTCGAGACTCTCAATACACTCTGCTCTCTTTCTCGGAACTCTCAGATCACTCTCTGTTTTTTTTTTTTTTTCACGTCTCGACAGTCACTCTTTGGCTTCTCGACACTCACTGCTTTCTTCATCTGCCCGAAATTCACACTCATACTCTTAGACGTTAGGCCTGGAGGGCTAGTCATAAACAACCTCAAGGCCCTGGCCGGACTTTCTCTATTGTTTATGTTACACCACATCTGCAGTCGTCGAGCACTAGGGAAAGTCCTAGGCCCTTTCGCAGAACTGCCCATTCCACACATACACACACACACACACACACACACATATATATAGGATGGGCCATCTATTCTTTTTAACAAAACGTCAAAAGGGAGAAAAGAACCGAATCAAATTTAGAATTCAGTTTCGGACTTATTTCAGTAGGAGGTGACGTTTGGCTCACCCTGTATTAATATTATTTAAAAATTAGCAAAACGACAGAGAATCATTTCTCGAGTACGTTTCCTAACCTGTTCGATTTTAAAATTAAAACAGAAGCCGGGAACTCGTTGCAATCATCACTCAGGACACGAAATTCGCGTAAGATTCCCACGCTGTTGGCAAGACGAGAGAGACCACTCCCCGGCCGATCGTTGCCACGATGTATCCACGCAAATCTTCGCAAGAACTGTCCAAGCGTTGGCTCGATATTAATTGGTTCGGCTGCGAAACGGATGCTCGCCGCGTGACCTAATTTCTAACACGTTCCGACCCGGAGAGAGTTCTTCGTCGACGATCCACCGCCACCAACACTGACGTTGGATCCTGGAGAACTCGCGGGGCTCTCTGGCACGGGCCACGAGACTCGTGGACTTTGGACCGATGCCAACGGCCCTGTTACACAATTCGCCTGCTCGATAGTCAGATATTCTCTCCTCTGTCGAGTTCTAGGTTTTCCGCTGAACTTGATCCACCGCGTCTCTTTCCACCCCTTTCCCCCCTATTGTCCTCTTTCTCTTTCGTCGACTTCCCCGTGCTCGCACGCGCGTGTCGGCTATACTACAATGTTTCGTGCCAAGTTGCATATGAGAGTTGGTCAGATGCAGTTGCAGTCTGGAGGATTTTTCGGGATGTTTCGAGGTTCTGGTTAATCGAGGGTTAGGTTAATTATTTCTTTGTATTTTGAAATTTACGTATTTTGGCGTGAAATGTTCAACGTAAGTGGGTAAAACGAACGCAATTGGATTATCATTGTATTTTCATTTCATCGTACCCGTAAACGATATATATTTGTATATAAAGCATTCTAGAGCTTAAGATTTTGTAAAACTTAACATTCTATAATATTAATATTCTACAGATTTAATATTTTATAATATTTTAATACTTATAATATTTAATTACAGTTTTTGATTCAATATTTTATAATATAGATTTATTGTTTTTTAATATTCTATAATATTCATATTCTATAGATTAATATTTCATTATATAATAGAGTTGTTACTAATTTCTCGCTAAATTCTGAGCGACAAACCTTCAAAATTATAGAATAATGGCTACCGAATAATTTTCTACTCCTTTTTCTACTCCTTAAAAGTTTCTAAAACATTCTATAAGATTTGGTACTCTATAATATTCTGCAGCGTTGTTATCAATTTCTCGTTAAATTCTAAATCTTCAGACAGAATAATATCTTCAATGGCTACTGAATAATTTCCTACACCTTTAAAAGTGCAAAATTCTATAAAATTTGGTACTCTATAATATTCTGCAGCGTTGCTATCAATTTGTCGTCAAATTCTAAACCTTCAGAATCACAGAATAATATCTTCAATGGCTACTGAATAATTTCCTACACCTTTAAGAGTGCGAAATTCTATAAAATTTAGTACTCTATAATATCCTGCAGCGTTGTCATCAATTTCTCGTTAAATTCTAAACCTTCAGAATCATAGAATAAGTCTCCAATGGCTACTGAATAATTTCCCACACCTTTAAGAGTGCAAGATTCTATAAAATTTAGTACTCTATAATATCATGCAGCGTTGTTATCAATTTCTCGTCAAATTCTAAACCTTCAGAATCACAGAATAATGTCTCCAATGACTACTGAATAATTTTCCACACCTTTAAGAGTGCAAGATTCTATAAAATTTAGTATTCTATAATATTCTGCAGTATTTTGTCAAATTCTAAACCTTTGGAATCACAGAACAATGTCTCCAATGGCTACTGAATAATTTCCTACACCTTTAAGAGTGCAAGATTTTATAAAATTTACTACTCTATAATATTCTGCATTGTCTGGTCAAATTCTAAACATTTGGAATCACAGAATAATGTGTCCAATGGCTACTGAATAATTCCCTACACCTTTAAAAGTGCAAAATTCTATAAAATTTGGTACTCTATAATATTCTGCAGCGTTGCTATCAATTTGTCGTCAAATTCTAAACCTTTGAAATCACAGAATAATGTCTCCAATGACTACTGAATAATTTTCCACACCTTCAAGAGTGCAAGATTCTATAAAATTTAGTATTCTATAATATTCTGCAGTATTTTGTCAAATTCTAAACCTTTGGAATCACAGAACAATGTCTCCAATGGCTACTGAATAATTTCCCACATCTTTAAGAGTGCAAGATTCTATAAAATTTAGTACTCTATAATATTCTGCAGTAGTTTGTCAAATTCTAAACCTTTGGAATCACAGAACAATGTCTCCAATGGCTACTGAATAATTTCCCACACCTTTAAGAGTGCAAGATTCTATAAAATTTAGTACTCTATAATATCATGCAGCGTTGTTACCAATTTCTCGTCAAATTCTAAACCTTCAGAATCACAGAACAATGTCTCCAATGGCTACTGAATAATTTCCTACGCCTTATCGTGATACATCGATATTCGTCGCAACCGAAAGAGGAAACACTGCCGCCATTTTGAATCGGCGATACCAGTGGAATTCAACACGGGTAGCGACAACACGTTCTGATGAATTAATCGTGTTCATTAGAGAGATTTCATTCACGGCATTCTGTAACAGAGAGAGAGAGAGACACGCTAGGGGACTATATTGACTTTTATTCGTTGGACATGGTCCAAGTTATTTTCATTTTCTTTTCCATTCGCCGGATGTAAGTGCACGCGTGTCGAGAGAGTGAAAGAAAGAGTGAGAGAGATCTGCCGGAAGAAATATTCCTAATAATTTTCTTGGCCGGGGGATCTGGCCTGGCGGAGAGCTAGAGAAGAAAACCAATATGCAAAGCGAACGGAGGGAGAAAATGGAAAAGTTTTCGAAGAAAGGGGAAATTGCTGGCAGACTTTGGCGCCCGTTTCGTGTTCTCGGTGAGAGAACGCGAATCTCTCTCGCGCTCGACGTGAATCGATCCGCTTGATCAAAGAGTGGATTTGCTGCTGAATATTTCTTCTTTCCAGTTGCGTCGGAGTTGTCGAATATAGGTTCGGGCAGCAAAGGAATGGCAACATATAGAACCGAGGGGAGGGGGGGTAGAAATTAGTTTTTCTTCTTCCTCTTCGTGCGGTTTGAACGTTACTCTGGAGTTGTGAATGCCAGAGAGTGACTCGCGGTGAAATTTTAAATGTTGGAAGCCTGATGGTAAACTTGAACTGGAAGAGTGACGAAACCTGGTAATTAAATAACGAACAAATGGTGGAATAAACAGTGTGACCACTTTCTTAAATCAGTCTGCAGAGTCAGGAAATTAATATTGCCATTCCCCCTCACGTTGAAGCGGAAAAATATGTCTTTATCCCGTTTGTAATATTAATATCGTCGTGACTGGAGTATTTGTTCTTTTTGGTTATTGAGTGAGCAAAGAGATTAATTCTTCGTCCCTTTTATCACGCAACGTCGGTGCTATCTCAATTGAGGTATCTCCTCTCTCTGCTTGTTCCGCAATTATAGTAGAAAAGTCGACAGTCGAGGCGAAAAAGCGGCAGACGATCGGAAATTTTTTAGTTTCGGTGAAACACTAGAAAATTTGTCAAAATGGTCGAGGACTCGTTCTTTTCCTAATTGTTTCGAAAGGTAAAAATGTCGATGGACGTGGCGAAAGATTGACAATAAGGTGGAAGAAATTCAATTCCCTTTCTCCCATTGTAACGTTAATACCATTGTAACGTGAATGCATTCTCTCTTTGTCAGATATTCCGACGTTACAAAGTCTACGGTCAGAGACGAATTTCTTTTCTCTTCGCGTTTCACGGTTATTATAATTTCAGCGTTTCTTCATTTCGTAAGTCTCGAGTTACAGAGTGAAGGGATTGAAACGAGAAACCGTTCTCTCTTCCCCTCTGTGACATCGATAGGATTTTACGCGATTTCGCGCGAAATTCAAGGACGTGAAGAATGTGTACGCAACAATGTGAAAATACATACCAAATATCGGAAAATGATCTCTAAGAATGAGTTTCCAAATTCTGTTTCTTTGATTTCTTCTACTTTTTTTTTTACCAATTAAAACTGTGCCACGTGAGGTACATTGAACTTTTCGTTGAAATTTTTAAAACGAAGAATTTTTTTCCAAAATTTGTATAGACATTTTAATAACATGTATACGCCTGTCTGTTAAGATCAACTCAATTCGGTTTTTTCAAAATAATTTGTTATCAAGATAACGTTGAAAAATTAAAAAAACGTTAAAGTAAATATTACTAATTAGTATTTAGTATCATTGCACGGTATCATATAATTTTATATCAAAAAATATATTAAAATTATAATTTCATTATAATTAAATATGATATGCGTCATGTAATATATTATTTTATTTTATTTTTTAATTAATATAATACGTTATTACATTATAATTAAATATAATGTATTAAACTCATAATTTCATTGTTATAATTTTTATAATAATTATTCTAAATACGGTATTGTACAATTTACACAATAAATTTTTGTTAATACACAAACAATAATACTAAAAATATTTGGAACAGAATGTTCAGTTTCTATTAACTTCGACATCGTTAGAAAATTGTTTGTTAAATATAATATGCCTTGAAATTAAACTCTAGACACTGTTCTTGACAATTACAGTTTCTGCACTGTAACTGTAAAAATTGCAAGACACGGTTATAGTTCAGAAACAAAATTATCAATCGTGTAGTAACGTTACGCGACTCGAACGACCCGAAAGTAATCAAAAATTGGCCGAGGCACTTGTGAATGGAATTCTTACGTCTGTAACCTCCGAGGATCTCAGCCAGATCGTTGGCTATAAAAACTGTGAAGTAAATTTCGCGAGAATGGACAGGGAAGCCATTCTTTCACCCTGCAGATGCCCGAGTGCTTCAGAATCGTCGTTCTGTTGGAATTCTGGCCGATTCGGTGCATCGGTCCGATGACAAACGGCGTCAAAGTGCGAAATTGGAAACGCAGCTCGCTGCCGCCTGTGCCGACGAATTTGCAGCGATTATTTATTGTTATTGCCGCGGTTTCGCCCGCGCACAGCTGCCAAGCGTGTGCCCGGGACCGTGAAACTCGCGACAGAACGAATGACTTTAGCCTTGAACTCGGGTCGGCAACTCGGGATTTTCGAGCGGAATTTCCGCACGAAGCGCAGTTTCCTGCCTTACTGTGTAATCGAGGAACAACCAAGGGATTAGAAACATCCCCCTCGTGTTTTCGTTCGTCGCCGCAAATTGTTCGAGTGCTCGAACCTTCCAGCTAGTGGATGTCGAAGTTACAATTAGGGAGAGCGAGTGCATCTTGTCGATAAGAAACACTCACTTGTAACCTTGATCTTTTCATTTCTTTCCATCTTCCGCGATGTTGGGTGATGTTTCGTGGAAGGAAATTCAGATAGCGAGAGGATTTTACAGGCTGCTGAAACTTCGAGTATGCGAATTCTAATGAAAAGTATTTACTTTCATTCGATACTTAATGAGAGTAAGATTAGATTTAATAGACGAATGTCTGTTATTTCTTTCGACTCAAATATTTCTCAGTTGAATGGGACTTAAAATTCCGTCACGTTGCAGAATATTATTTTATTAATAATAATTGTACAAACGAAAAAGAAAAGACAGTTCTAGCATTCCAATAAACACTCATTCGATAAATACTTGATACAGGATCGTTCGTTGCAGCGTAGCACAGTTACAACTATTTCTATCGGAGCCAACCCATATCGTTAATCGCGCAGTCGCCATTAATACCGTGATGACTAATGTTCAATTACCAATGAACGTGGACGATTATCCCCTGATATCCAATAATAAGCAAATATCGAGTTAGCGGTTGCTCGAACTACGAAATAAGTTTGCCAGAAACGAGCTACGAGATACGTAGCGGGACAATGTGGCACACGGAGTTAACATCCGGTCCCGTTGCGCCGCGATCTCTGCTTAGTATCTGTAATTACGTGACGTGACTACGCTAATGCGTTGCCTGGATGCGTTGTCTGTGTGGAACGATGACGTATCTATAATGCAATCCTAGTAATATACATACAATCGAATTACGACTGACTAAGTGCGTTGCTCGCCGATTCCTCCACCGTCCTGTCTTCCTGCAAACATTGACGAGGCAAACTGTTTTAACAAAAGGCATTTCGCCTCGTTTCTCGAGGTTCCTCGTTCCTCTGATACACATAGGTATCAATGTCCTCCCCATTCGCCTCGAGCTAATAACCTCTCAAATCCAGACTCTGTTTAAACAAATCGATCGAAAAACTTGTAAATTTCAATCTGTTGTGTACGTCGAACGATCGCAAACACGCGCGCAGACGACTGCTAAATAACTCGCGAATTTCTTGTTCATCGTTTCACTGATTAAGCAAGTTTCGCTGACCTCGCTGACGATCGACACGCCAATTAATTCCATCGAAGAACGTTCGAGTCCAGTTTTCACAGGGACGATCGAGCGTGGTTCGACGGTCGCGAAAGAGGCACACGGTTAGCTCAACGACGGCCGTTCAATATTATTGCAACGAAGACAGGCTCGTTACCGCGGCATTCTCTCTCGACAGAGCGGTGGTCTCTCCACGCTTGGTATCGCGTCATTGTGCGCGGGCAGGTTTCGTTCGACAACGAAAGCGGTAAGAAAGAAAGGACAGGGTGGTAGAGAAAGAGAGAGAGAGAGAGAGAAATTCTGGAAGAAGCGAGACAGGACAACTGGAAATAGCATGTACTCCGCAATGGCGCAGAGCTCGCGTCGCATAGAAAAGAGAGTTGCACGACGGGGGTGGATTTCCTTTCACCCTCCAGTTTTCAGCGGCCGCTGGACCGCTGCCAACTAACTTTTCTACTTTACTTTCATCGTGATTCCGCCGGTCGCCGTTATCAACCAAGGTTTATACGTATCTCTCGGCGAATCCTTTGCCGGTTTACGCTACCCTCGTTA
Source organism: Tetragonisca angustula (assembly GCA_036937485.2). Taxonomy (NCBI): domain Eukaryota; kingdom Metazoa; phylum Arthropoda; class Insecta; order Hymenoptera; family Apidae; genus Tetragonisca; species Tetragonisca angustula. Next base: position 217,564 of record JAWNGG020000237.1, on the reverse strand, counting down.
CGAGTCTCTACGATGCTCCCTGCGTTTCGACTCGCGTACATTACTCTGCCGAGTTCTTTCCATTCTCCGTCCTTTCCACGATCGATGGGGGGAAGTTTGGAACCTTTGGTTCGAGGTTGTTTCACTTTCCGTTTGATTTACGATTCAGTTACGTATACGATATACACTGGAAATAACGCTCGTTGGAAATTCACGAGAACTTTTCGAAATTATCACCTGGCTCGTAGTTCTACCAAGCGCAGGTAGAATGTACACGTCGTCAGGAATTGAATTTCTTCTCTTTCTTCTCAAGTCTCTACGTCCGAGACATAGATCGTTCTCTCGCCGTCGTGAAGTTGAGCTTCCTCCAACTTTCGTCGTCGTATCTTCGACTACCATCTCGGATAAATCGTCGTTAACAAGACGTTGAAGTTAAAAACGAAAATTTCCTCGTTGCGATAGATTGTGCCGCGGCGTGTCTTTTGATAATTCAGCCAAGACTTCGAGCCATCGGAGTCGAGATTCCAGTAGACCGCAATCAACTGGGTATCTCAGTTGATCAGTTCGAATCAGTTCGCGATACACAAGCTGCTCTGTGACCCTCCATTTGCGGATTTCCGCGTTAACTAGGATATCAACTGTCGTCCATTTCCCGGTAACGGCATTAACATCGGATATCGATAGTTCAGTGACGTGGGAAAAAGAGAGAGAGAGAGAGAGGGAGAGGAAAAAGCCAAACAGGATGAAAAGTTATTACACGAAAATCCCGGATCGCTAGCGGAATAAAAATCAGATCCCTTTCACGATCTCGCGTGTAGCTGACGTTCGGAAATATCGCGAATTTTTTGATTCAAAATTGCCGTTTGAACTTTTTTTTTTTCCACGTGAAATAAACGTCCCCCTTGGAACTGACGTTTATGAAAGTCGTGACCGGTTGGTACCGATATTTTCAATAAAATAAACTCTCTTTCGAAGCTGCAGTTGAAACAGAGACGTTACGAAATATTTTTAATAACATTCGGTGTGCAAGATATTTATTGCAACGCGTATGGTGGGTGAACCGCAGACAGGTGCAGGAAAGGAAAAAAAACCCTTGCCAAGGGAAAGTCGATCGACGGTCTGCTTTCGATAAATTTATTAACCTCGTAGCTCGTGAAATCTTCTCTCTAGTCAATTTTTAAGATTATAATATCGAAATCGTCGAATTTCTGAGCGTAATATGGCATTCATATTTACGTAGTACGACAAATTTATATTTATCCAGCCTCTTTGCCCAATTAAATGTAATTGAAATGTCCCGCCAACGTGTTTATCACACGTTACGTTACTTTGAAGGCGGTTTAAACAACAATCAAACGAAACGAACATTTGTGTTCATTGCGGACGCTTAATTTGGAAATTATTATTTATTAAACGCGCAACAACATTCGCGTGCAAGTAAAGAGACGTTCAATTGTGAATTCGATTAAACTGGTCCCCGTTAAATTGTATTTTTATTTATTCGCGCCATGCGTTATCTCAAATATGGAATTCGTTTCACGCGCGATCGCCGGAGGTTAAATACGTTAACAAAAACAACGAATATCTTCGTTGTTAATATTAAATTTCATCGATTCGTTCGAACGCTTTCAAGCCTTCAGTTGCCTTTTTTTTTCTTCAAGCAGAATCGTTCTCGCACGCGGCGACAAGTTTCTTTCGAGGCTTTTACGAACTCTCTCTCTCTCTGTTCCCGTTCTCGGGAAATACCAGTTACAGAAACGAAGTTACGTTTTTATCAGACCGCGCGAGCACGAGAGCGCCATTAAAGAGCGAACTTTGCGGTATTCTTCTTTTTTTCAGTCGCAGCCGCGTTGTTTTCGGATTAAAAGAAAGCTGTTTAAAGTTGAAACTTTGTCGAGCGCTGTACGCAATTGTAGGATCCAGCGGCCGCGTCTTTTCCATTCTTCTCGCGAGGAGTTCTCCAGAATGAAGAAAGCGAGATTTCTGACGTGTCTTGGAGCTATAAACTCGCTGCTAACGACCGGTCGCTTTTTTTTCAAAATTTCACTCGATTTTCTCGAGCGGTGTCTCGTCCAAGTTTCGTTCAGGTAGAAACGTTCTGGTTTCGTTTTCTTTTGAAAGGGAACTAACGCCTGGATACCTGGACCTCGTGAATTATTTGTTCCTGAGCAAATTTTAATTAATAAAATTTGAAATTGAATTAATAAAATTTTGTCGACTTTCAATTAATAAAACTTGAATTTTAGTTAATGAAACTTCGTCGAATTTCACTTAATAAAATTGGAATTTTAGTTAATGAAACTTTGTCGAATTTCAATTAATAAAATTTGAATTTTAGTTAATGAAACTTCGTCGAATTTCAATTAATAAAATTTAAAATTGAATTAATAAAATTTCGTCGAATTTCAATTAATAAAATTCGAATTTTAATTAATAAAATTTGAATTTTAGTTAATGAAACTTCGTCGAATTTCAATTAATAAAATTTAAATTTTAGTTAATAAAACTTCGTCGAATTTCAATTAATAAAATTTAAAATTGAATTAATAAAATTTCGTCGAATTTCAATTAATAAAATTCGAATTTTAATTAATAAAATTTCGTCGAATTTCAATTAATAAAATTTGAATTTTAATTAATAAAATTTCGTCGAATTTCAATTAATAAAATTTGAATTTTAGTTAATAAAACTTCGTCGAATTTCAATTAATAAAATTTGACTTTTAGTTAATGAAACTTCGTCGAATTTCAATTAATAAAATTTGAATTTTAGTTAATAAAATTTCGTCGAATTTCAATTAATAAAATGACGCTTGAGGAATGGCAAATAAGTGAAATCGGAGCGTTCAGATATTTCAGGCATGCGTTTTGATAACTGAATGAAAGTCGGATTTGTAAGCCGCCCCACTATCTACCTGAATCTAGTTTCAGTCTGTTCTGTTATCTGTAACTGAAAATAAAATAAATCGCTGAAATCGTAGTTCACAGCGCCGTTATAAAGTAAATGAAGTAGCTGGCTAGGCGCGGATGGTCGTTGTCTTTTATCACGTACATTCTCAACTTTCACGCTTCAAGACTTTTGAACTTGCCAACTTCAAACTCTGCGGAAAAGAAACCTCTTTTTTCTTATCTCGACTTTGATCTTCCTCCTCGCGAACTGCTTCGACGCAGCAGCCGCATAGAAGAGTTTCTAGATTTGCCCGCGTTTCTAAATTTTTCACTTCTTTTAGTCACTGAAGTTGTTAACAAATAAAGACTCAAATAAAATTAGATTATCCTAAAGATTTCCCTGAAAAGATCTCTCTCGGTAACTGAAACTTGTCTATTATCTACTTGAGGATTTAATATCGAGGATATTGATCAGCAAAATTTTCGAAAAGGCTACGCGTGACTAAAAAATTAATCGTTTCAGTTACAACTAACAGCCACTGGAAAGTTTCGGCTCGTTTTCTGATAATTATTATTGACGAAGGGAATTCTCTTTCAGTGACTTGTGACGATCTAGATGTTTATCTTTAACTGAAAAATAGAAAAACTTTGACCAAACAACAGAGACTCTCGTCGCGAAACGAAAGATCAAGTATCAGTCAGTGGATGATCAAGAGTTTAACGCATTTGGACGAGAGCACGGATGCAGGAGTGCAAATATTATATAAATCGGATATGACCGTGGTGAAATTCGACGCAAAGCGAGGGTGATAGATGCAAATTTGTTAGATGAGGGTAGATGCCTGTATCTCGTTATTCTGATCGTTCAACGCACACATGAAGTTTAACATCTGCCTGGCGAAAGCACGTGTGCTTATCGATGAATGGAACTTCGTTTGTGCCTCGCGTAGTCGTTAAGCTCTGTCATTTTTTGTCACAGCTGTTGATTATGCGCTTTGTCGCCTGCATCCCCATTCATCCACTGTCACGCATTAATTTCCCCAATTAAGTTCCCCTAAATTGATATTATTCGTTTCAACTTTGTGATATTTTTCTGATTCAGCGTCGCATTTTCGGAGTTCAATCGACAATATCGCGATTTCAAGCTTCGATCGTTACAATTTCGTTTAGATTGTTCGTGATTTATGGATAATTAATTCCATCATTCGTGCGTTCATTATCTTTACGCTTTTCGCTACGAAACAAGAAATTATCTCATTAAATATAATAATCCGTAAATAAGAACCCGTGTTTAATTCTCGTTTGAAAAAAAATATATATATATATATATACGAATTTCATCGAACAGAGATGAATATTATTCACGCGGCTAGATTTTTATTTTGTATAATTTATGGAAAGCCTAAAGGCACGTACGAAGATCGAGTAATTGTTACAACGATATTATTACTCGTTTATTATTTGCGTGGGTAAAATGTCACTGTGCAGAATCACTGCTTTCCCTGAAAATTTTATCGCGCTTATACGAGATAACAGTATCAATATCAATAAATACCTCTTCAAAATGAAAATCAGTATCAATAAAGATTATTATTATTATTACGACAAATACTGCGTCAATTGTTATTACAGTCACAGAAAATTTTGTCACGCTTGCACGAGAGAGATGAAGAGATCATTATCTAGAAATATCATAGCTCGAACGGCGATTAGAACAAGAAATCAGGAGGAGAAGTGTTGACGAGGATTCGAAAGAGATTCCCGATCTTTTTCGGAACACACGTGCACGCCGATCGATGGAAATGAGTCAGCCGCGCTGTTTCCTACATAGGTAAATAGGTTAGCGGCATTGAGCGTGCGCCTTTAAGGCTGCTTTGCTCTTCCTTACGAGCCGCTTAGCGAATCGATAGCCAGAGAAAGCGAAATGTCTCCCACCTGAAACGAAAAAGATGAATCCACACACGTGTGCGGCCAACCCTTCCGTTAATGAACTCATTACGGCTCGATTTCTGAAACGAGCTTTTCAAGGTGACACGTGTGGATGAAACAAACGTTGTGGAAACAGTCGAGGAACTTCTTTTTCTCCCTTTTATTTATTTTAACACTGAAACTACTATATAAAGTGGTGAAAATGACCAATTTATAATTTTTGTTGGATATTTTATAGATAGTAACACTGTATTTTTAAAGATTTAAATAATTTTTCGTAAAATATATAAATGAAAGCTTATATACATTGTACTGTTATAAAGTTTCTCTATTTTTTCTTCTTTTTTTTTTTTTTGACAGTGATGTCTCTGAAATTTTATGTTTTAATCATCGATAATTCTAGTGTTAATATCCTCGCGCGTTTGCTACTCAATTCTTTTTTGTTTCTTCAGTGAAAGTCTTTGGTTATCAGGGCTCAAACAAATTCTCAGTCTAAAGTGTGCCAAATTTCAGATAAGATTCACTTTAAATCGTTCGTAAGAAGCTTCGTTCTTGTGTAAAAGAACAAAAATGGTTGCTCAAGTTTTCAGTCTCCACATTTTCATTCATCTATTTTAATATTTAGTTGAACTTGAACTTGAACATCGTCGTGTTGCAAATTCTTTTCCTGCTCCTTGCACTTTTGTTTGCACTTTCGCGCAAGTTTTATTCTTCAGTCATTGTGTGATTTATTGAATCTCGAAAGAGTGACTGTTAAATAAAATTCACTTTAAATTATTAGCAAGACGCTCTGTTCCTTTTTGTGAAAAATAATTTCTCAAGTGAGGCAAAGCTTTCAGCCTCGACATTTTCTTTCATTCGTTTTAATATTTATTTAAACTTGAATTCGTTGCATTTTCGTTTCTCTGATGAAGGTTTCCTTCTCTGATCATTGAGATTTATCGAATTTCAAACGAACGCTTGATCTAAAATTGATTTAAATTGTTGATAAGAAGCTTTCATTGTGAGAATTATTTTTTGAGCAAAGTTTCTATATCGTTCGAACGCTATGTCAGAACGTTCTTGATCCATATTTAATTATATGGTAATAGAAATGGCGATATTCATGAGCGCGAGATTATTGATGATGAAAGTTACGTTAATTCATGGAGGTCCCATCGCGTAGAAAGTTTACGGTTATTAGGCGAAGATTTAGCGTCGTGATGGTTGTTGTCGCTAGGAATAATGAAATGTTGGTACTACGTAGTAGATGATGCAAACACTTTGCACAACACGTAGGTAGACGTATGTAAATATAATACACGGCGCGTACTAGAGTTGTTCAGATGAGAATTTTTGATTGCTCGTTTGTTTTAATAAAAATTCGAAATAAACGGGAAGGGACGACACGTTTTCGAAAATAGGGAGCACGTCGATTGAAAACACGAAAATACTCTCTCCGAAAATGCGAAATCCCCTTTCACGTCGTTTTACATTTCGAATCGTATTAACAATAACGCCGATAATACACACAAAGTAGTGTTTATCGATCATTCGTAAAAAACATCCTTTAGATAATAATTTCGAACGCGTGCAAATTTAAATGGAATTAAAGTGAAAGGATTTCGTATTAAGGGGGCAGAGCCTAAAAATTACGAATACTTTGGAGAGCTAGTAAAAAAAAAGTACATATTTGATCGACATGAACTCTCGCGATTTATTTTAACACATTACGAACTATGAAAAGCAACATTAAAAGAGAAAAAAAGAGGTCTCTTATTTAACTTTTTAACGGCATCTTTTTACATAACTTTTTTTTACATTGCTTGTCGGTGTGCATGATTCCAGCCAAAGCAGTTGCAACAAAAAGGCAAAAAAAAGTTCAAAAGTAAATAATATTCTCTAGGGATTGACGATCCAACATTTTCATTTTTATGGAAATTATGAAAATAGTTATATTCGTTTATGTTTTTCGAAATTGTTAAATGTTCGATCGGCAATCCTCTAGTAAATGTTACGCTAAGGATACGTACCAAGTTTCATAGTAATCGGTTGGTAAGATTCCGAGATATCGTGCACACCGTTTCTAAAAACCTAGTTTCGAGAGAAACGCGTTTAAAGTTTCAGAACGTCATTTTTCATACGTATCCTCTACTTACTTTTTTTTTACTTATATATCGCGGCTCACAGTTCTTACAATTCGCAACTAAATTGAATCCAAGTCCCCTAACATTCGATTCACCAAAAGTAATATTTAAATCGCACGATTTACACTTTATAATACTGCTTAAAATTGTAAACAGCGATAGAAATTCACTTATTCTGTATCCGTGCGAATTTATTTATTAAACCCCAAAATAAGTCGTTTTAAAGGCCAGAACCTTCTTATTTCTAAGACTTCAAACTACTATTTAAAACAAGCAAAAACAAAAAAAAAAAATTTCGATTTTTTAAAAATTTCAAACTGTCCTGACCCCCTTAAAATCCGATCCGAAGATCCAGGCAACGACGTAACAAATTTGATCAAACACCCAAGTGTGTTCAGCTCAGTTTTTAATTCGGTGGCAACTCGGTTTACACGGTGGTCAACCCAAACGGGGCTCGAACGGGAATCGGAGGTTGGAAAAAATGAGAGACGGGACGAGATGGGAGGTTGGACGAATTATCTGGCGCGGAACGCCACAGTGTGCACAGCCTTGCGAGGTTTATAATTAGAAATTCTCGACACGATTGCAAATCGTGCACGGTTACAATCTGTTCCAGCGCGGGGTGTATCATCGGCCCGGAGGCGGAAGTCGGCTGAAATTAGCGAAACGGCGCGATGAATTACGCAACGTCGCGCCTATTATTAGACGGTTCGACGTTTAATTAAAGGTGTTAGGTTTTAAAGGGGGGGAGGGCCGCGTTCTTGCACGCTTAATGAATTTAAAATCGATCGTCACGCGTAAGCGGTGGATACTTTAACGATTTGCGAAACAACTATCCCGTCTAGTGGGTATTTGCAATGGTGTTTGCACAACGGGGTGCTGCGAAGCTCGCGTATGTGCCATTTAATGGCTAAACGCGAGTCTCCGCTCTCAAAACTGTTTGATCGTTCGCCGAACGGATGAAAATCGCGGCGAAACGGGCAATCACGTCTTTGTCCTTGCTGTTAATGGGCATGGAAAGAGATCGTTGCTCAAGCTGGACGTAACGAGCAATCCCGGCGGCGTATTGCACGCGCACGTTGATTCTGTCGTTTATCGATTGCTTCCTAATTACGCGTTTCAGCGATTCGGTCAAACAAGATCCAACTGGACAGAGGGTAGCTGTGTAATCGAAGGATGTACCGTCAGTTTCAGTTCGGAATCAAACGGATAAAATCAATGTCCACGAATCACGGACTATTAGGGTTATGAAGTTTACCAGGGCGAAGCTTGTTGTTTGACGATGAACGAGCGGCTAATATCCTTGACGTTAAAACTACTACTCATCCACAGTTAACTATAGAATCTTCGAAGTATTGATTGATTGATTGATTGATTGATTCGTTTCTTTTTTTTGTGTTGAATTTGAACTGAATTTAAGCTGACATTTCCGCAAATCGCGATTTCTGTGACCAAGGATGGCTAATATTCAGGTAAAATAAATATAGAGGGTGAATCGGCAGGGTGTCAGAAACTACTCGTTTGAGTTCTCCTGACGAAAGGGTGATATATAATGTATAATTTTAGATTTTACAATGATATAAAATATAATATATAATAAATAATTTTAAAGAAATTAGAAAGTCTTTGCAAAGAGAAAGGTTTAATTTTCGTACGCAGCCGAGGATGAAATTTTCATTGCTTTTACATACCATGACAATTCATTGTGTAATATTATATAATTATTTATTATATAATTTTTAAGAAGAAAACTGCCTTCAAATTTATCATATTATATTAAATATTAATATCGAAAATTAATTTTATTATATTATATTAAATAGCCTCGAAATAAGCCCATTTTATTTCTTTTCTTTTTTTCTTTACAAAAGTTTACGACAGTTTAAATATTTAGTGTATATTATAGTGTATATTTAATATATATTACAACGAGAGTCACTGAAACGAAAGCTACGAAAAATGAACTTTTGGTCCACCGAGTGTAATCGCTAATGGAATCGGCAATATCCGTTAATCACCGTAACGATAATACGCACAACGAATCAGCCGCGATCGTTAGTAACATCCGATGTCATCGATCATCCATTCGTCATTAACTTTCGCCGAGTCCAGCAGTCCCAAGACAGAGATCATCGAATCGCGCATCGAGCACGATTCCGGTCAACTTGGCCAACGTCTGTTGCGGCTCGAAGTCACGTCCATCAACGGAGAGAGATATTGACGCAATTTATCGGATCATAATTATCCAGTGATTTGCACGCGTGCATAATCCTCTGTGCGTGTTATTGCGTCAGCAAGCCTGCTAATGCCTGATTGTTCTGCCAAAGCTGCGAGATAATCAGTCTCTGTTTCGTCAGTACGAACTTAGCGGCGAAACGTATCGGGAGCTGCACGATCGAGAAAGTCGATCGATCGGAATCTTGTGGCTTTTCGACTATTTTGACTACTTTCTTTTTAATTTGTTTCTTTTTTTCTTTTTAACAATTATGTGGTGGAAGAAAAAGTTTGTCCGTAGATGAACTGTACATCTTTGATTTGATGGAAATACGCGAAAAGGAACTGCCGAATTTCAAGGTCGAAAAATTTTCTTTTTCCTGCGTTGTATTCTACTTATCACGAAGATAAAATTTTCCTAAGGAACCTAATAATTCTCGTGAAAAACGGCAAAAGAAGAAAAAAACACTGCGGATGCGTGCGTCCTAACAGCGACTTTATGCTTCTGAACGCGTGGACGTCTACATTACGTAATGTTTATATTTCGAGCAATGTTAACAGTTGGTTTTACCATTTGATTATTTAGGCTCACAGCTGGTGCTACAGCTATGATAAATCAAATGAGAATTACAATGTATGTAAAATAAAGTCGCTGTTAGGACGCACGCGTAAATGATCAAGAAACTTTTTCGCCATTTTCCAAAACAATTATTAGGTCCATTGAGAAAGCTTTATCTTCCTGATGAGTAAAATGAAATGGAGAAAGAAATTTTGGTTTTGATTCAAGATTAAAGCCAATTTTGCGGCAGGTTTTTCTTTAGATATGTATTTTCATCAAATCGATGGTGTAGAATTCATCTACGATAGTCACGGACAAACTTTCCTCTTCAGCCTGTACAAAGAGGCGTCGAAAATGCGAAAAATGGGGAAAACTAGTTGCATTTGCTTTTAAATTTCTACGTAGTTACGGCCCCCCAGTTTATAGTTCCAAGATTTGCAATCTAATCACGAGTTTATTCACGAGCCAGAATCTTCCTACGCGAGCACGTAGTTGGACTTTCAGAATCAGCGTTTTTTAAAGTCCCTCTGACCATGGAAATTCACATCCATGCTCTCGAACTCTGAACTGAAAGGAACATCTCTCTCTCTCTCTCTCTCTCTCTGTCTCTGGCTTTTATTCTGTGAAATAAATAGAACCACATCGAGGACTTTTACGAGATGCAAACAGTGAAAGCTCGAAACTGATTCAGTGTCGATTTTGAAAACACGTTCCCGGCACGTTGGCAAGAGTAAATTTAATTAATTCGTAAAATATTCGTCGCCACGAACCTCGACCCATCTTTTTGAAAGGCGCCATTTCCATTTGATTCCCTGCTACTCTGTCGGTCTGTAGAAGAATTTGTGTCTGCGTGGTCGTGAATCGATCAATCGGGATGGGTTGCTTCAGCCTTGGTTTCAACCTCCGTTGGCTGGCCGATGGTTTTAAAAAATTTCACGTTCGATGGAAAGTAAGACGAATGTTGGGACCAACGACGATGAACCTAGTTTTACAGGAAATTTAACAAACGTCTGTCTGTTGACGTTGAACCGCTAGATTGGCTTCGATCTAAAGGATTCGATCGTTATCTCGAGTATATTTCAGCGTTCGATAGGTGAAACGACATTGGGAGAGCTTATACTTCGTGGGAAAGTAAGATGAATGTTCTCCACGGGGTGAAGTCTAAGTTTCTGCAGCTTGAATTTAAAGGAGAGACAAGTGTTTTTAGAGTGATTGAGCGAACAGCGCAGCTCTTTCGTTCCATTCATTTTCGATTTAATTTTCTTCTAGCCAGTGAAAATCTCACCTGGAATATCGCAGAGCGTTAAAAAATAAATAAACAAATTCAAAATGCACAAGTAGTGCACAGGTTTATATTCAGACTTATGTTCAAAGAAAATCGCACAATTTCCAAATTTCGTTCGCTAGAAAGAGAAATCGATAACGAGATTACCCGAAATGTTACTCGATTATACACGATATACATGAAAGGGGAAATTGACGATACAATTTCGCGAGTTTGCGCGTATGTCTTTGAGTAATCACACGGGCGCGTGATTAAACGTAACAAAATTTCGCGCCGTGCATCAATTTTTTGCAAAATTTTGATATTCCCCGCTTTAAGGTAGGTTGTTAACCACTTGCGCAGGCAACTGATTGCGGACCGTAACGAGTGGCCAAATCGTACACAATAATTCGTCGCTTTCTCTTTGACCTCGTAAATTATCGAGAACTGATAAATTTATCATTTTGTTTTTACAATTTCTGGAACCAAACAGCTCTCGACGTGCCTGGCACGTCATTCCAGCGCAAGAGGTTAACCACTGGTTGCGGACCGTAACGAGTGACCAAACCGAGTTTGACCAAAGTTATTAACCAAGAGGTTAACAAGAAGACGAAGAAAAACGACGGATGTATTTTTACCTCGGCAAATTCGATGTTTATAGCGAGTCGGTGTTTATCTTGGTCCATTGTCACCAGGCTTATTCACGATCCCCCATCGTTATTGCGTGGGTGGATGGCCCTCCCCCGTTGGAAATCCGTTCGTGCGAAATACGCGATAAAGCTCTCTAACAAGAAGTACAATGGACGCGTCCAATAAATTTTTCAGTAGTCTGACTCTCTACCACCGTTTCCACGTGGGAACGTGCGGCACGCGCGCGCTGCGTATACACGCGTGAATTTTACGGCTGGAAACTGCATTTTCGCCAGGCTGACGCGGCGAACTCGGGTCGCTACATATCTTACTTCCTTCCTGTTCAATAATTTACGCGCGCCGGCACGCGTTGTTTATCGCTCGCGCGACACGTGCTGCCCCGACGACTTTCCCCGGCAATACCACGATCGTGGCAACACGCGTAGAAACAGAAAAAAACGATAGAGTCCGATGTCGATCGATTCTTCAACTATTGAAACGACAGGACGCTCTGGAAACTTTGAAATTCGCGTATAAACTGAATGTAATTACTTACAGCGTTCCACAGTTCGGTAAACAATTTCAAGAATTGGCGGGGACAGGGTCTTGAGACTAACCTGCCCTAATGACTTTTGTTCGTACTATAAATCCATTGTCTCTCTTGAATCCCTTCGAACTGTTGAAACACCATAACGTCGCACGAGTGTCCTTTATCGGGTTATTTTTGGTCACCTTTTCTTCTCTGGCGAGGAACGAGCACGGAAGGAAATCGGACGAGAAGGCACAAAGGTTGTTAGGTGGCAAGGGGATGGAAGCGAAACAAGAGGGTTCGCGATATATCGATTAACGTCCGGACGAACTTGACACAGCGACGTGCAGGGACACGTGGACCAACGTGGATGAATATCAGGGGGAGGAGGGGGACGGAGGGAGGAAAGGGTAATATCGACGATGAGGTCAATATCATCAGATCAGTGAAACAGATTGTAGATAAAATTCACAAACGAAAGTGTTTGCACCGGTGAAACTTTACTCTAGAGATTCCGTATTTCTTCAGAGGAAACAAAATCGTTTTCCCTTTAATTTTCAAGTCACTTTATATCTGACACTACCTAAAGTGATCAAAATGATCAATTTATATGAGGGACGTCGTTTTTTGATACAAAAATTTTATTTAAGAGTAAGCACAAAATTGTATTCTATTTAAGAATTAGTACAGTTTCAACTTATAATATAATTTAACAATAAGCACGCTAAATGTCAATATAATTATAGGTTATGCCAGTGTTCAAAATATTACGTCGGTGTATTTATTGGTCATGTCATTTGTGTCAATGTCTAAATGACAATTTATTTACAGGTTCTATATTTTAGGTTATGTCATAATAAGTCAAACTGTTGTCACCAGATGGCAATGTTTATTAAATTTGAAGGACATTACTTACCTCCAATAATTTTCGTCGAACTTTTCATAAATGTAAAACAGCGTATTTTTGAAGGTTTAAATTAATTTCTCGTAAAATGTACGAACAAAAGCTTCTGACTTTTCTCAATTTTATGCTTGAATCGTCTTGATAGTTCTATCATCATGATAATACATGGTAATGACGTAATAGAGTACGGAACAAATGTACAACTAATATTTACCAACCTTTCGCTTAATCGCCGAATTATTCTCCTTTTCAACCGCCGTTACTCAATCACCCTCGAATCACCCGGTTCACCATAGTCTGAGAGTTTCGCAGAGGATTTCGCTTTCGAGAAATTAATTGAGAAGGATTAAGCGTCTGTCGTGGTAGACCGAAGTACCGTGTCTCGTTTCCAGCCCCTCTTTCCTCGCTGGCTTGAAAAATGCCAACTTGACCGAGTTCGGCTGCGCCCTTTCTCTTGACCTGACCCACGCCTGCCTCTTTCGAGCCACGTTTGCAACCTAAGTCGCGCAGATTATCTGGATGAAGAAACATCCCCTCTCACCCTCGCCATTGTGAAGTCGTGCATCGCGTGGCGCCAGCCAATAAATTCGAGCGGGGCGAGCTTTTCGGATTCTCAGCTTTTCCAACCCTTTTCAATTACTTCCTTTCACCTCCCCCCCCCTCCTGTGTCCGGAACACGCGCTGGCCACGCTCCTAATAAATTCGAGGGCTACCAAATTCTTCGCTCGCGAGTTTTCGTTAAAAAGTTCTCACTCCCGCGAGTTTTATTAACACCCGGTTGTCACCGTGTCCTATTAAAAGTTTCGAGTCACCTCGCAGCGTGTCTTTCGCGTGTTTCCGCTCTCGCTCGGTAGGAAGTTGGCGCGTATCCCCTCGGAACAGATAACTAGCTCGGTCGAAAACTTTCCGCGACATTGTGCTCTGCCATTGTGCGTCGCGTCGCCGCGAAAATTTAATCGAATTTGTCCCATTGCGTTAAACGCTCCGGGACTTCGCGTTTCGTTTCCCACCCTCCTCCTCGTCGCTGTTAATACAAACGAAGGGAAATGAAGTCCGACTTGGAAAATAGACATCCACGCGTCCAGTAAAGTCGCTGTTAAATAATTCTTTTATCCCAAACTGCGACATTTTCTCAGTTTCAAGTATGTTTAAATGTAACACGGGCGAAACGAATGACAAGTTGATTACTTCTGAATAAATTCTATCCAGTGATATCGTACCGACCAGTTTAGAAGAAAAAGAAAGCGACGAATTATTGTATACAGGGTGTACGCGTTAAGCTTCGTCACCAATTTTTAGGCATTTCCAGTAGTGCAATTAAACAATGTTTCAGACAAAATTTGTTTAGTATTTGACAAGCTGCATGTTCTCAAATCTTAAGAAATGCCTTTTACGTGAAACAGTCAATGTCACTTTGACTTTTTCAAATGGCACCATACATTTTTGATGTCACAGGATTGTTGCTAATGTCGAGATGAATTCGACAGTGTATTATACTGTGACTTTGAAATGACCTTAAACTATGACACAGAGCTCCGCTCTGCGTATTAGACTTTTCGTTGTCGCTATAATTACGCCGCCTCTGTTTACTTTCATCGCTTCCCATACAGAGTGGAGCTCTCGTATCATAGTTTAAGGTCATTTCAAAGTCACAGTATAATACACTATTGAATTCGTCTCGATATCAGAAACATATAGCACCGTTTAAAAAAGTCAAAGTAACCTTGAGTATTTTGCACAAAAAGCATTTTCCAAGATTTAAGAATATGGGAACACATAGCCCATCGAATACTAAAAGAATTTTGTCTGAAACACTTTTTAATTGCACTGCCGGAAATGCCTGGAAACTGGCGACGAAGCTTCACGCGTGCACCCTGCATATTGGCTCGGTCACTCGTTATGGTCCGCGAACCGCAGTTGCCAGCGCAAGACGTTAAGTAATAATCATCGAGGGAAAAAAGGGCGCGAGCATCGAAGTTTTTATTTCGAACGAAGCGACGCGAGTTTAATCAAAGTGTTTTGACCTTCAAAAAATAGCAGACGTTGCTTTCCTCGACAACCGGTTCCTTCAATTCTCTCTTGGTTCTCAAACGGAGTGATCTGCATATCCGGTTCGTTTGATCTACAGACAGAGAAAGAGTGAAACAGAGAGAGAGAGAGAGAGAGAGAGAGAGAGAGAGACCACGTCGCAGGCGTAGACAATTCGAATCGATCGTTCTTATTGTCTGCGTTATCGTGGCCATTAATCAAGGATGCATCCGCGAATCTTGTTGCGCTCGTTGTACACGCCGAAAGTAACGTCGTTATCTCGTGCTCCACTTTCGCGTCTTTGCCTGGGAAGAAATCATCGAGGCGCTTTTGTATCCTGCCTCGATCAAACGTTAACTTCGTCGCGACCAACGACCACCAACGGTGATGGTGTTTCGCGGTAATTCGCCGTTGAGCCGGAACCTCTCCCTCCCTCCCCCGGAAGATGGAGTCTCCTTGATTATTCGCTCGTTATCCTCGGTCGAGCGACGAAACACCGCCGCGCTTTGAAATGGAGAGTTGCCAAGTGAGAGATCAGGCTCGTCCTTTCTGCAGAAAGACTCCCTCCGCTTTGCGAGAAGGAAATTTTTTAACCCTTTGGTTAGGCCAGCCCGTACCATACGGTAGGAATTCAGTCGAGAACCTACAACGGCGAAATTGCTCGTTAGGCGTGCATTTCTGTGAAAGTATGTTGAAACAATCGAAACACTGAATTCCGCTACGTTGAACCACACAATGTTATTTAGTTTATTCGTATTCTGCATTGAATTGTTAGTGCACGTACTAAATATTTAACATTAGCATCAGGCTTTTTATAACGATCGTCAAGGAGATTTGTTGACAATCGTTAGGGATAAGGAGGTAAACGCACAGTCGTTGTCGAGTAATTAAAAAAGAGAGTTTGAGCGTAAAGGGTTAAATTAATTCGTTGTAATTTACATTGTATAAGAACACACATTTTGTTGCATACATCTTATTTAACATACGTTGTAAAAATAAAGTACGTAGTTATTCTTTCTCTCTCGTAGTACGGTGATTGATACCAAGTTGTCAAACAATTACATCGTGTCTGCAAAACATGAATCATTTGTTGTGTCGTGTTTGCATATACTTTTCCTGACCATTTTATTATCCCGATTTGTCATTTTAAAGTTGTACAAAGAAAAAAGAAACTATAAAATAAACATATTCAAATAATACATGACCAACGGAATATGTAATTGTTGAATTGGCAGTCACTTACGTCTGTGTTCAAATGAGATTTGCTGGAATTATGGTCGATAAAATTTTCCGGGCGCCCACAGTATCGTAAGAGCAATTTTTCTAAAACAGTATCATAAGAGCAATTTTATAAGCGCCTTTAGGCGCCGACAGTAGTCAAAGGGTTAAGGAAGTGGATGAAAGGAAGATCGAACGCGATTCGAGTTGTTTCTCGAGGATCAGAAGCTGAAAGTTCTCGCGGAGAGGAGAAAAATTTTCGAAACTCGACTCGACATCGTTCTCCAAGAATCTCGGTTAATCGCGCGTGTTTTTCTCCTCGTTAAATTTACTTTTATTAATTTCTTTAAGTTCTTTCCCGACGAAACCAGAGGGGGGGCGGAGGAAAGAGAAATGAAAGTAAGAAAGTAAAAAAAAAAAAAAAAAATAGAAACGAAACGCACAGTCGCTGTTTCAATTTCACGACGCAATTTCTACTCGAACGAAATGGCGAGGAGGGTAAGGAGGAAGAAACATCGTCGCGAACAATGGCTGGCAATTAAAAAACTTCGCATCTCGCGCGAGGGAAGTGAAGTTGGCGGCGGCAGTACGTGTGGTCTGCTACGGAATCGGGTTATACTACTTAGGAAAAAGTTGCCGCTCGTGCAAGCAGTGCATCTCGAAGACTTTTTCTCCGCCGGCTGATCCCGCCGGGGGAGAGTTACGACACTTCCGATGCATTGGACGACCCTAAGGCAACTTGTACTACTTGAGCGAACTTTCTCTCGCTGGCGGAGCTAGACTTTTCCAACTTTGTCTTTTTTTTCTTCCATCCTCCTCCTGCTAGGCTGATTTCAGGACGAGAGAGAGAGAGAGAGAGAGAGAGAGAGAGAGAGAGAGAGAAAGAGCTACAAAACTGCGATCCACTGTCCGTTTCGCTATCGAATTTTCACGCTCAAGTAACGTTCCTTTCTTCGTCGGTACATGGGAAAGGTTTTCCGCGTCGGCCGTCGTTACCAGCAAAGAGCATGAAACTGTATCTACCTAGTGAAAGAGTGAGGCCTTCCTCTCGAAAATTGTAAAACGTCAAACACCTGCGAAAACATTGAAACGTTTTTTTCGAAGAGTGAATCCGCGACGAGGTCTAGAGACTGGAATTTTTTTCTTTACAAAGTCGCCAAGATGAATTTTCTTCGCCATTTTGTCGAACATGGAACATTGGGATTAAATGTTGTTTAGATGTTCAAAGTTCGATAAAGTAATAAAAAAAAAAGAAAATTGTTCGACAAGTTTTAAGATTAAAAAGTTTTAATCTCCACGATGAATTTAATTACGAAAAAAATTGCTCGATGTTTCTACACTTGGGCTTGAATTTTTACAATTCTCAGAGAAATAGGTATCCTCTCTTTCTCACCTTAAAATTATCTTTGAAAAGAACGAATTCACAAAGTGTCATCATACGATCTTCTTCTACGAAATGAATTATCAACGTGTTGTCATTGTTCATTGGTCACTGTTTAATTGAAGAACGAATCTGGAGGCCATAGATAAAGTGTGTGAAACTATATTTTTCGTCTCTTCTAGATAAACACATTGTGAAATTTAATGTGTAATAGAAAATGAGAGATTTTATTGATTTTGTAGGAAAGTGCATCGTGAAATCTAATACGAAGAAAATAGGGAATTTTTGTCGATTTTCTGATTTCATAGTTTGTGATCGAGCAGGAAGGTTTTGGATCTCATGCTCGTTAGATATTTATTATTTGATAAAAGAAAATATCGAAATGTTGAAGATCTTTGCTAATTATTATTCATACGTACACGAACGATCTCCCCTGAGAATTTTTTACCGTTTCCTTGATTCTTAAGAAATATATAGAATTTTCTCACTTTCCCATTACACCGCAATCTTAAGGATCCCATATGCATAACAGACATTTCTGCCGCATTCTCCGAATCGCTTTTCACGGGCTATCGAACACTCTGGCATAACCATTCCAGCCCAGAATATGCACGATAAAAATTTGCCAATTTTAAAGGAGACTCGGCGATGGATTGTGTCACTTAAAAATTTTCCACTTCCAATAATATATCAAGTATCTATCGATCCCATTGTAGAATATATAATTTTATATTCGGAAGAGGAAGGAAAAATATTCTCTACTTTTACATAAATTTCGTATTGTCGATTTTAATTTTTCCACTAAAGTATACCGTACGTATTGTACTTTTAACAACTTTTTATTAATCGACGTGACGTAAATACGACTGTCTAAATTGTTTTTTACAAGTACTACGAATTCTGCTAAAAATTCGAGCTGGTTTTCTCAAACGCTACATTTCTCGAAGGATTATCGTTTGTTGGTTAGATTGATAAAGACACTGTTCCCATTAATACGAAACTTTTTTAATTGTCTGAACTGGGTAGAAAGACATAGCTCAGACACGTTGCCTGGCCCGGTATTGAGTTACGTTTCTTGAACAAAGTTCTCTTGCACGGTAATACATTTAGAAGAGTCTCTCGATCGATCCAACTGTGATTTACTACTTGGATAGAGTCTATCTAATGCTCTTTCCACTAGTTACCAATCTATAAAGCTTTTCCTCGACCAATTCCAGTTGGATATTACAAAATTGTCGATAGTGTGTCCGCCGAAATATAGGGTTATACCACCTGAGAGCCATTTTATTCCCGCTCGTGTCGATTTCTCCGTGTTCCGCGTAACTGAAACTGAAAGAGAATTGCAATTACATCGGTAAAAGTTATTGTCTGTACGCACACTCATTTTTGAAACTTAAATTACTTCACTTCTTAAGCCAAATTGCTATATTTCGATCGAACTGAATCGAGCAACTCACTGTTGCAATTGAATGCTACAACTTGATGAAATATCATTCAAATTTAATGTAATTAGAGCTCAACTCTAACGATAATTCGAGAAATTTTCTCTAAACAATGAAAACTAAAAAGCTGAATGATTTTCTCACTTGAACAGAAAGAAAAAAAGAACAGTAAATAACAAACGTTAAAATTCCGCGAAGAAGGTTGAGAAGTTGCGAGTTGGCTCGCAATTGAAATAGCGAGAGATCGCGTAAAGTTCATTTTACTGCACTCTCTTTACTTGCCGCAGTTCGAGAGAGAGAGAGAGAGAGAGAGAGAGAGAGAGAGAGAGAGAGAGAGCGGCCAGAGATATCGATGCACAGATGTCGCCAGCTTGTCTGGGCGGCGAGACGTTTCAAGTTTAGATCGGAGAGGAATCTGGAATCTGCTCAAGGCCGGCTGTAATCTCTCTCTCTTTCTCTGACAACAAATCGCCGTCGTCTGCCATCGTTTGTCAAAGTCGGCAGGAAATTTCGACGTTCTCGCGTGCCCCTGTCCCACAAAATCCGGTTTCTTTGTCGCGTGGAGCGCGAAGTCACGTGGGTGTCTGACGTTCGGTTGACTCGTTTCACTTGACGCGTGATCCTGAGGCTGAAGACGAGACGGTTTATAAGGCATATTTACGGTTCGATACCATCGAAACAGAACTGCATTCACTTCCAAACACGAGTGTCCGGTTTCTGGTAATTTTCATTCTTCCAAAAGTAAATTTTGCGAAAGCCCATTTGAATTTCGCTTCCACTTGAATTCTGTTCTGTTAATTTCACAGTTAACACGGTGGAAACGAATCTGTTTAAATTTCACTGTAGAAGAGAATACTTCGAAGAAAGATTTTCGCGTGAGACTTTTACTTCTTCGCTGGACACGGACCTCGCTCGATTACGTTTCACGAGAGTCGTCGGAAATTCATCTTTCTCGCGGAAGGACGTGGCCAGTGGGTTAAGGGAAACATACGAGAATTTCAATAACTATCCACCCTTGGTTAAAAACCAGGTCGCGCACTATTTTCGCGTTGAAACACTTCGACAGTGGAAACCATCTGACTCGTGTCTTCCGGAACTTTATATACCGACGAAGTAAAATTTCCTGTTTCAGTCTGTTTCGGTACGAACCGCATTCCCAGCGAACTACGAATTTCACCCCATCGCTTACAAATTTCACTCCGACCGCATTTTCTTCGCATAACCACGTAAACCTATTTGATGCGATTGTAAAACAGTTTCATCAATCGAGACTTCAGAATTTAGAAGCGATTTTAAAAATCCAGTAATTCTTCTTTTTTTTTTTTTTTTGTTAAGAAATATTTAGAAAGCGATGAAAAGTCTGCTCGTGCACTTTTTAAGTGTAGAAAGTATCGAGACTTTTCCTACATCCAAAAAAATACAATTAACAGTTACAATTAATAATTATAACACGACGATAGATAAGATCTCCATTCGGAAACAATGAAGTTATCTATAACTAATATCGCTTTTCTGATATTGTACAAAATTTCATTTTATTTAAGAGTTTTAATCTGTAACATACAGCCTTAGTCTATAACATAATTGAACAATAAACACACTAAATGTCATTTAATTAGAATATATATTATAGAAAATAATGTCGTTTTTTGATACTGTACAAAATTTTACTTCATTTAAGAGTTGATACAGTTTTCATCCCTAACATAATTTAATACTAAGTACACTAAATGTCAAAATATTTGATTAGAATATAGGTTATGTTTTGACAAGTTAAGTTATTGTCACTAGATGGCGATGTTTATTGAATTTGAAAAAAAGAAACGACTAAAAATTATTTGTGGGTACCTTTGATATATGAAAATAATGTCGTTTTTTGATACTATGCAAAATTTTACTTCATTTAAGAGTTGATACAGTTTTCATCCCTGACATAATTTAATACTAAGCACACTAAATGTCAAAATATTTGATTAGAATATAGGTTATGTTATGACAAGTTAAGTTATTGTCACTAGATGGCGATGTTTATTGAATTTGAAAAAAAGAAACGACTAAAAATTATTTATGGGTACCTTTGATATATGAAAATAATGTCATTTTTTGATACTGTGCAAAATTTTACTTCATTTAAGAGTCGATACAGTTTTCATCCCTGACATAATTTAATACTAAGCACACTAAATGTCAAAATATTTGATTAGAATATAGGTTATGTTATGACAAGTTAAGTTATTGTCACTAGATGGCGATGTTTATTGAATTTGAAAAAAAGAAACGACTAAAAATTATTTGTGGATACCTTTGATATATGAAAATAATGTCGTTTTTTGATACTGTGCAAAATTTTACTTCATTTAAGAGTTGATACAGTTTTCATGCCTAACATAATTTAATACTAAGCACACTAAATGTCAAAATATTTGATTAGAATATAGGTTATGTTATGACAAGTTAAGTTATTGTCACTAGATGGCGATGTTTATTGAATTTGAAAAAAAGAAACGACTAAAAATTATTTGTGGGTACCTTTGATATATGAAAGTAATGTCGTTTTTTGATACTGTGCAAAATTTTACTTCATTTAAGAGTTGGTACAGTTTTCATCCCTAACATAATTTAATACTAAGCACACTAAATGTCAAAATATTTGATTAGAATATAGGTTATGTAATGACAAGTTATTGTCACTAGATGGCGACGTTTATTAAAATTTGAAAATAAAAAATGATATTACCTAATAGTTCTCTCCGCGAAAGCGTGATCGATTCACCAAATGCAATCCTCGCCTGTTCCCGTTTTGCCGAACGGAACGTCGCCTCTCTTTATTTCCCGATCTTGCGGAAACGGCGAGTCGTTTCAATTTTCCCGCAGCTAGTTTCCTCCCATTTAGGGGAACATCAGACCGTTGCTCGTCGTTCCATTTCTGGAACCGCTAACGCGATTGTTAAACCCGAGATATTGCGGTGGGAACGGCAAGGCGGATCGACGAGGAAACGTTGCTTTGTTCTCGTTGCTTTTTGCGCATTAAGAGCAAGAATCAGCTCTCCGAGGAAGAAAGGAAGTGCATTATTTCGTCGTTCATGCACTTTGGGACTGGCATTCGTTGTCAATCCGATTAACTTTTCGATGGCCATCTGTGTCCCGTTGAAATAATTTATCGCGAACACACGGGTGCCAAAAATATCTTTTTCTCCCGCAACTTGAAATTGTTGTCC
Organism: Tetragonisca angustula; assembly: GCA_036937485.2. NCBI lineage: Eukaryota > Metazoa > Arthropoda > Insecta > Hymenoptera > Apidae > Tetragonisca > Tetragonisca angustula. The sequence continues at coordinate 195,254 of JAWNGG020000237.1, read as the reverse complement.
ATTTTGTAGAAGCATAGAAAGAATCTGCAAAGAGAATTAGAAAGCTCGATGTATCTGCAATAGTTTTCCTCTGTCTTTACAAAATGACCATGGCTTCGCCAGAAGGGCGAATCTACTTCAATTTCCCATGTGACATCAGCCGATTCAAGAATAATTCATCCGTGTACATTCGGACAATGAAATTTCCACGTACAACTCTCGAATCGGTTTCGAGTTGACAAAAATTGGAATAAAGTGTCGATTCGAACGCATCCGACGGGCCGCTGTGCGTTTAAACTTTCGCGTAGAATTGAATTTCTGAACTTGCGAGTAACGAGATTCCGACTTTAAATTAAAGCGATTCTGTACATGCGACTGCCTCGTCATTCCGTCGGAAACATCCGCCCCGTGGGAATTGATCAATTTTTCACCCAAGTTTGCGTAACTCACCTTTTCGTTTCGTGTGTTCGGGGAGACACGTGCGTTTCCAGCGCACGGGGAATTCAGTCGAATAACGTTTACAACGCGCTCGACTAATTGTTATAATTTCCCGTGAAGAGATCCCTGATCAACTTCATTGTCTTCTATCTTTTGATACTATTTGCCAGTTCCCATTTCACGATTTTCGCGAAGAAAAGTTTAAACGACACGTTTTGAGATTGTCGTTGTCGTCAAGATAACTGTCAGCTGTGAAAGTTGCCACAGAGTCGGAGAATCGCTATTTTGGAAAGTCCATCGGCCATCTGTATAACACGCATACAGCGAAGAGTATGTATCAATATCTAAACTACCCTTTTATTCCAAATAATTTTTTATTGTCGTTTATAATAAGGAAAACGAAAAGTTAATATCACAAGTGATTTTTTTTTCAAGCTGCGTACATTTTCTTTTTTTGTTGTTACATTGTTACGGTTTTGCATTATTATTTTAGCTCTAACTTGCTAGTATTTGGTATACAAGCTTTTTGCTAAACACTGGAACTACTAAAGGATTAAAGAATAAAGTTTTCATCGAAGATTTTCATTGGAGGGAGGGGGGGAGGGGGGAATGGGAAAACTGTAAAACACGATGGAACACACAGGCATTTCATCTTTAGCATATATTTTCTGGAGAACTCAATCTCTAAAAATTAATTTATGTTCAAAGAATAATAAATATAATAAAATATCTAAAAATATAAGAAATCGAAATTATAATGTATCTAAAAATATAAAAATAAAATGTAATAATAAAAAAATTAATATGAAAATAAAACATAAGGTATAAAAATAATTGTAAAATATCTGAAAATATCTCTAAAAATTGTCAATTAGACATTTTGACCACTTTGATTAAGCGTTAACATAACGTCCAAAGAGCTTGCCTTTCCCCGCGACGGTATCGTTACTACGATACTTGAAATTAAAATTGCGTTAGATCGCGTTAGATCGTGTTTATCAGATTTTTCAGTTTTCCAAGAATGAGCCGAGAGTAGGTTTCTAATTTCCATTAGTGACACCGTGTGACGAAAATTTGACTCAACGTCCCACCGACGACCTTGCCAGGAAAATGCTCGGTAAAAGTAGAAATCGAGGATACAAAGGTAGTGTCTGTTTCCGCGATTGAAAGAATTATTATTTCTGTACGGGAGTAGGGGAGGAGGGTCGCAGAAGTTTAATATAATCGCCTTTACAGCCTTGTTTCATTATTAACGAGATGTTATTTCGGGTAGTATAGGAGTTAGTATAAAACCTGCGTTCAACGAGTGGAAACAGTCAGAATGGACGATGGGGGAGTTTATTTGTGTCCCATTGCGATTCTAAATGCTGGATTCGTTGCATAAATGCGGGTTTCGTTGCGAACAGATGTCGCAGAAAAAAAAAATGTCGTGCGAAGAGAACGAATGCTAAAAAAATGGAAACATCAGCGAGGTTCGTTTTGCAAAACGGTTTATTCACACGGTGTGTTTCACGCCAAAGTTACGCAACAGATTTTTATCACTGGACACGTTCGTTACTCTCGAATAACAGTATATAACAAAATTACCAGCCGCGGCTGGAAACCAGAGCCAAAGTTTGTCGATAATTTATTCTTCATACCTTCGTAAATATTTGCCAATTACACCGTACACTCGGCCTTTATCGCCTCGCTTTATTTATTAACAATTCTAACTGAACTGAACCCGCCCCGAGCGAATTCCCGCGCAGTCAATAAAATTGAGAAACTAATCGGGATGCTTCGTTAAATAATTTCGTGGCATTGCGTTTGGTCGCAGTTGAATACAACGGGGGATGAAAAGCGAGAAAATAATATTACGTTCGACTCACGTACTTTTACCACTTTAATTGCAAAAGAATTTTTGTTTGAAAGACGAGTTGGCTAAATTGGAATTAAATTTGAATCATTAAATCGCGCTAAATTAAATTGTCAATTGCAACTAATTGGGAATGAGACTGAATGTAGAAAAAAATGTGAAGAATCACGAGGTATAGCACTCGGTGTAGTTTTTCAGCAACTGAACTTGAAAATAAAATTCTCGCGTAGGTTCATCTGTTTTAATCATACTTGGCGAAGTAGATGGATGCAAATCGCGACACCTGTTGTCGTTGAATATTATTAGGCGTCGAGACCGATTCGTCTTATTTTTGTCGCGACGCTCGCACGTGTAAACAAATCAAGCGTGAAATACCAAGTGACTGGCATTGTAATATTCAACTAATGTTGCTAAATACTAAAACTGTTGTAACCTTCTGAGAGTAATAATAATAATACACAAGCTACGCAATAATAATCTCCGGCTCATTTTTATAACTCGGAGGCTCTACTTTCAAAGTGCATCGTTCATCTTATTGTGAGATGTTTCTGAACTATGTGTATATAGCATTTTTCTTCTCTAGAATGCTACAAATTGTCATACCACGTGAAAACGTTGAAAATCTTTGTCGCGACTGAATCTATGATGGGTTTGAAGATTGAACTTTGACGACCCTTCAAAATTTACAATATGACTTTTTCATTTTTATTTGTGAACTTGTTTACGTCACTTTTTGTAAACTTATGAATTTATTTAACTTTGACTGACGTATTAATATATGGACGATTTTTGTCGTCCAAACTTAACATTGAAAGTTGGATAAAATGATAAGAAGAAAGATAGTATATGAAAGTTTGAGGGATCGTGATCGGTAAAAAAAAAAAAAAAAAAGAAAATACGTCACTTTTCTTTTTTCACTCGCTACATGATACAAGAACATCTGTATTTTGGAAGTGGTGGTTTCGAGTAACTTTCAAAGTTAGCCTAGATTTATCGTCCTACGATTTCCTTTTTTTTCTACAAAATTGTAGCAGTCTCAATGTTAATTAAGTTTTGAACATTGAATGGCCGCTAATAATACCAATACTACTAATAATTGGTACAGATATGATACAAATACCTCACGTACACTGCCCAATGAATTATTTACAGAAATGCAGAGAGTCGTTAAATGTTACAACGCAAGTTATTATCGCGTCGTGGGCGTTCTTGCGCCATTAAGTTTCTCACGGATGCATGCCGTGCCTTTTAATTACTAATTCACCGGTTATTGCCGGTAGTAATCGATAGGACGTCTGGAATAACAGCAGCAAACGTGAACAACCCCCGAAGGTGAACTCCGATAAATACCACGACGAGGTGAACAGTCGAGTTTCGCGGGCGCAATAAAACGAGCAATACCAGACCAGAACAGACAGAATTCTAATCGGCGATTAGAGCCGAGTACGTTGCTCCCAGGTACGTTGGTCACGATCGGTATTTTCTTGTCGGTTGTTCCTTTGGTCGTCTGATCTCGTCGCGAAACAACCAACGTCCCAACGTGGAGAAGCACGAGCGGTAAATGATGGCAATTTACTCGAACAAACGTCACCGGGTGAAATGGACCGATAGATCAGTACTACGTTTGACTCGATTTCTTTGTGGTTCGGAGATCTTCCAGAGATCGTCTCAGACCGTGATTTCGCGATGTTACTGTAGCATTAAGCAACGACGCGTGACTTTTAGATGTAGTTTGATCGTAAGTACGAACAGGAAGGTCAGACGTAAAATTGGCTTTAACCCCTTGCGCTGGCAACTGGTTCGCGGACCGTAACGAGCGACCGAATGCAGTAACTCGTCGCTTTCTTTTTCTTTTGAACTCTGTTGGTACGACATCACACTAGGATAGAAATTATTCAGAGGTAATAAACTTATCGTTCGTTTTGTCTGGGGTGACATATAAATATACTTAAAACTGAGAGAATAATGTTGCAATTTGGGAGAAAAGATTCTCGACGTCATTTCAGCGCAAGTGGTTAAAGGGTAAACGGGTGCATTGAAAAATCAAATGGCCTATAGTGTTTGCTGACTGAAAGAATGTATGGAAAGGGGGAAAGTATGGATGTAGTTGGGATGAAACATTTTTTTTTTTTTTTTTTTTTTTTTTTGAAAAATGAGAGACAGAGTTGATTGAGACGTAGAACAGTGTTGTATGAGTCGTGACTGTTGTTCACTTAGTTGTTAATTTATGTTCGTTACCTTATTCTGTCCGTTATTTCTTTAATTGCATAATTGTGTTATTAATTGTATTATTGTATTAACACAATTATATTAATTATATTACAATACAATAAATAACAAATATACAAAATATAATACAATTAATAACTCAATTATACATATATATATATATATATATATATATATATATATATATATATATATATATATTCCTTGTATCCAATTTCTGTATTACATTCCAAGAAAACGTTTTCAATTTTTGAAGAAACATCTTTGGAGCAAAGCAACTGCTGGAATTTTCGAAGCGAATTCTTGTCGATCCCTGGGAAAGGAATTACAAAAGTTCCGTCGTATCTTGGCCGAAGATTGTATACAAATCGTACGGGAAATGATTTATTTTCAGGTAGAAATTTCTATTCTCGCATGCGAGAACATCGAGATCGATCATAAGGTCCGACAACATGACACTAGGAAATTGAAATCTCAGTATGTTGGCACATTACGCGTAGGAGGATTGTAGGATCGTTGGCTTCCGTACAAAATAGCGGTGGTAAACAGCTATTAATAAACAAATAATAATGATGAGCTATTTTCACAGTAACACATTCGACAAAATAGAAACGCTTCGAACGAACTTCTCGTTCGTGTTACAAGTTTCTGCTCCTTCGAGTTTTGTGCTTCTCGACAATACGAGGCTCTCTCATACTCTACTCGGTGCAGCATTCCCGAAAAAGCATGACGCGTGCGATGCGCATTTCCTGGCCATTTGCAGCCAAATCTCTACGTAGTCCCATGCATGCCAATTCTCATGTATATTCTACGAATCGCTCTACAACCTCAATCGATATCTTCCCGTTTCTCCCCCCGTTATCCACATTCACGAACAGAAACAATTACGCCAATATTTATTCGAACAACGTTCACACACGTACATACATACGGCGCCAAGTGCCAACAATTTGATCGCTCATTCACTCACTATTCGCGAGTGAAAAATTTCGCCTTAAATTTCGTACAGCTTTCGCCTCGCGACATTCACATTGTTGCGTTGGCTCTTTCATCCGCTCGATTGTTAAACAATTCTTGCAACACGAAAATTGCACGAGATCGTTTCACTTCGTGGTACGACAACGCTTCGTCATCGCTGTCGCAGTCTACGCCACCGTCGACGAAGAAGCATTGTTCCCTCGAAGCTGGATGCCGGGACAACAGCTCCAACGATCGATCGATCATTATCCCGTTGTTATTCACGCGCACGAAAATGATTTCGCCGATGTTAATTGAACAAATACGAGAAGCTCGCGGCAAATGTGAAAAGTAACGCGCACGCCAGTATTGTATTGGCCGTTAATATGTTATATTCGTGTTATTAGGCAAGTTCACCGGTCGTTTAAAATTCATTAGCGTTGTTGTTGATCTTTAATTATCGCTGGAATCTGCTGGAGCTGCAATCTGTGAAAACATATTGAATGCCCAAAGTGGAATATATCACGATGCGAACGAAGCAAATTTCTTCGGTGAAAGTAGTGAAAACTGTAAAATCAAAAGTCCTAGTTCTCGCACGTTGATAAATTTCGATATCCACGCTAGACGGCGGAATCAATTTGATTCGAGCATCTCTTTAACTACCAAAATGGTCAAAGTCGTCAATTTGCAATTGGAAATTTTATATATTTATAACAGTATATTTTCAGATATTCGACTGATTTTAAAGAAAATATATTAGCATTATAGCAAATATGTTAGTAATTAGTAATCAAATAATCTTTGGTAAAATATATTAGCGTTATAGCAAATATATTAGTAATTAATAATTAAATAATTTTTAATAAAATATATTAACATTATAGCAAATACATTAGTAATTATCAATTAAATAATTTTTAATAAAATATATTAGCATTATGGCAAATGTTTTAGTAGTTAATAATTAAATAATTTTTAATAAAATATATTAGCGTTATAGCAAATATATTCGTAATTATATTAAAAATATATTAACAGAAGCGTGTATTTCTTATTGTACTATTAACTTTTTCTTGTACCTTTAATTTCTTCGCTACGAATGTTATATACTTTAGTCGTCGGTGGTTTCAGCGTCAAATGAAAATTTAACTTTCTCACTTTTCCTTCCTTTCAATTTCCATGTCACGTTCTTTGGAAGCTCGTGTTGAAGTTCAGTTTTTGTCCTCCGCCGAAAAAGTCAGGGCGCTCTTTTTTTCAATAATAAGAATCACGTGTCACGCGTGGAATATCCGACAAGGTCAAAAAAAAAAAAAAAAATCGTAATCTTAAATTAATCGTAATTGCGATCACACAGTCTCGTTTCGGTGCGTTGATGAAATCTCTAAACGTAACGGTTTAAGAGAATTTTCTCCAAAGAATTTCGAAAGAAAAGAGAGAGAGAGAGAGAGAGAAAGAGGTTATGACGGCCCTCGTAAATGGACATCGGCGACAAGCTACGTGGCGGTCAGAAAAAGAGAGAATCGGTGAAAAAGAGTGGCACGCCGCGAGAGAGAAGGACTGAGAGAGACGTCGCGGGCGTGAGGGGGAGAGGTCCGGCGCCGCGGCACGTCGCGACGCTCAGTCTACCGGCGTCGTCCGTGCAACGTGTACGCTCCGAGCCGCTAACTTTTGCCGGCTAAAGCCGCGTGCAAACGCGACACTCGCTCGTCCTCCCCACTGGGACCCCCCCCTCCCCGAAAAATTCCCCACTCGCCGTCATTTTCGCGCTCAAAGTGACTCCTCCGACCCTTTCGTCCTCAGTATACCGTCGAGTGTCTATCCTGCGAAATCGCGGCATTTTTTTAGTTTGAGATTCTCGAGCCTCAATGTGTTTCGACCCCTCCTTGGGAGGGGGAGGAGGGGGGCAACGCGAGCCGAGCAAACTTGGTGCGAACTTGTGCCCGGGATACAATTTTTATTCCGCGTGTGCTTTTTTTTTTTTCGTTCAAATTTGAGCAGGCTCGAGTGATTGCGATCTGGTGGAAAATCAGGGCCTCGTAGGTATTCTCAGCGCGGTGAAAAAGAAGTTTTCTTTCTGTTCCTTGAGAAACGTAGGCTCGAAGCGATTCGCCGAGCGAACGAAACAGGATTGAGAGAAAAAGTGTCGACGCGCCGCTGAAAATGAAAATATGATCCCAGTCTCGGTACGTTGAGATTGCAACGGTGATGTCCGCGGTTTCGAGCTCGGAGGGACGATGGTTTTTTTAAATATCGCAGGGAATTCGAAGATGAAATGTTGCCAGAAGTGGTGGAATCTATCCTCTGTTGAGGGGGTGGATTCTCTTTCACGCGGAGAAAAAGCCAAGCATTCTCGCAATGACGAGTTCATGAAAAATGGACGAAGCTTTGGTAAAAGCTTTGGTTTTTTCGTACTCTCGTTTACTTTCTTCTCTCTCTCTCTCTCTCTTTCTCCTTTTCTTTTTCTTCTCGACATCGATTCATCGTCCGAGCAGCTTGCATCAAAAATTCGTGTGGAACGTTGCCGGACAATCGTTCGATATCGCTCGTAAATCTACCGTCTATTCTTGACTCGTCAATCAATTCTTTCTTTCCTTCTTCCTCTTCAATCCGTGAACGCGAGACCCTAGCTAATAGTCGACGACTATTTCCGATCGGTTTTTCTTTATTTGGAAATTCCTCCTCGACATCGAGTACATCGCGACTATTTCAGTCTGCGAAGAACGACATCCACGCTGTTTTCACTCTAGTTTTCGCAAGTTCGGACCGTGAGACAAGAAATTTGTTTATTTTGAAGTTTGTTATTGTTGGATCGTTGATCGTTTCTTGCGCATCGAACGCGAGATCACTTCTTCTTTCGTCTTCTACCTAGTGAGTATTTCATGAAAAGTTCGCACACTCATCTGCCAACGATTCAACGCGTCAAACTTCCTTGTTTTTTTTTTTTTTTTTTTTTGAGGTCATTATACGCAAGCTCTCGGAGTACAAATAAACTGTAATCTCGTGATTCTCGAAACGACATCCCCCGACTTTTCTAAACTTGCTGCAGTCGATGACAGGGGAAACAATTAGGTTTGATAATTGTAAACCACGTAAGTGACTAGCTTATTTCGATAAACGAAGCGTGTTTTTAATTCGCAAGGTTTAATTTTTAATCGCAGTGTGTTATCTCTTTCAGTTAAAAAAAAAAAAAAAAGAGAAAGAAGAATAGAAGAAGAACGAAATTTTCATAATTTCCGTGGTCGTTGGCAAAAATTCGCTTCAAAGTTTTAACGAAAATTGGAAACTTTTTCGGTTTTATCGCCGCCCGGAAACATTGTTCCCAGTTTCATTATCTATCGCGAGACGTAGCGTTGCGCGAAAGCGTGTTGAGGAAACGCGATGAGAGATGCTGCTGTTCGAGCAGACAGAAAGTCTAACAAACGTTATAAAGAAAAACAGAGAACGACCGATCCTCCTCCCCTACGTGAACACACGTAGAATGCAATATCCCGCAGCGTCGAGGAAACACCACGGCTTCGTATCTTTTACCCTACGTGAGCTTCTAAAATCCGTATGGCGTGAGTTTCGTGGGACATGTGGCCGCTACTGTTTCGCTAAAAAGAAAGAGGAAAGAAAAAAAAAAAAAACAATGGAGGGATTCTGAAATTCGTGACGCGAGTTTCGTTGAATATGTAGCTGCTACTGTTTCGCTAAAGTGAGAAAAAGAATGGAGGAATTCATTAATCTTATCCTATCTTAGAATTGAACTGTATCCTATCCTACTGTAACTAGAATTTGCTTTAGTAAATTACGGAAGGAGGCAAACAATATTATTTGTTAGTTTACTAATATTGTTAGTTTTATAATTAGAATTTAATTCTATATAGAATTTATTATGTAACTTAATTTACATATTTTTATACTTTTTTACATTTTATTTACATATTTTTATAATTTAATTTGCATATATCCTAGCCTAACTAGGATTTACGTTAGTAAATTACGAAAGGAGGAGAGTAATATTATATGTTATTTTACTAATATTAATTAGTTCTATAATTAGAATTTAATTTTATATAGAATCTATTATATAATTTAAATATTTTAGTTTTTTTTTTATATTTTATTTACATATATCTTATCCTATCGTAACTAGAATTTACTTTAGTAAATTACGAAAGGAGGTAAATAATATTATATGTTACTTTACTAATATTATTAGTTTTATAATGAGAATTTAATTCTATATAGAATTTATTATATAATTTAATTTACATATTTTTTTACATTTTATTTACATATTTTTATAATTTAATTTGCATATATCCTATCCTATCCTAACTAGAATATACTTTATATTTTACCATTTTATGCAGATTTTTCCTCTTTATCTTTCATATCAGCTGTGGCTAGAAAGAGTTTCGTATATGTACAGCGGTTCTACGATTAGACTTTGCGCGGAATTACATTTGCTTCGTCGAATTGTATTTCTACATAAATTGACGCCGTAACTGGAATATTACAGACATTTTCAAACCCGATATCGCGACGTATCATATTTTCACGCGATATCACCAATGTATTATTTTAATGTCCCGAATTTAAAATCCTGTGCAGACAATCCGATGAAATCGCACAATCGAAAAGCGCCCATTAAATTTATAGCTCCATTAGAAAGAGGAAGCAAAGGGGGAAATATCTTTCGAATCTTTAAAAACTCACCCACCTCCCGAAGACGGACACACACACGCGCGGACGTTTACTATAATTTCGCTTAATAAAATTTGTTTCCCATTATCTAGCATCGCGTGACAGGCGTGGTCTGTCCTAGCTACGCGTGGGACACTCGATTTCAAAATAAGATACTGTCTCCACGTGCCAACTTGTGTTACGTTTGTCTCTCTCTCTCTCTCTCTCTCTCTCTCGCGTTCGAGGCGCACGCGTTTCCAGTCGCCGAGCATAAATCATGCCTAACGATTGCGCTCTTTATTTCCCCGTTAAATAAAGTTCTCAAAGGTTCTTCGTTTGATCGTGAACGAGGACATACCTGCGCAATATGTACAGGGTGGAGAGAAAAATCCTATCATAGATGGATCCTTAACCTTGAATTTCAAGATTAAAATTTTTTCATGCGTTCTGTTCTGTTTATTCAGAAAGATAAAACTTTCCTAGATCGCAACGTAATAGTTCTCTTGAAAAGTTTCTTAATCGTTTAGCACTGGGGACGCGTGCGTCCTAACAGCGCCTTTACGCTTCTGCATGCGTGAATTTCACGTAATTTTCTGTATTAGGTTTCACTAACATCTGACTAGTCAATAGTTGTAGCATCAGCGTGAGTCTAAATAATCAAATGATGAAAACTAAAACTGTTAACACGCGTTCAGAACTTAAAGTCGTTGTTAGAACGTGTTATATGATCAAGAAACTTTTCTGCCATTTTTCGAAAGAACTGTTAGGTCCCTTGGGAAAGTTGTACCTCCGAGTAGAATACAGTCCAAACAGGAACAAAAATTTTTGACTTTGAAATTCAGATTCTTTGCGTGCATTTCCATCAAATCGAAGACTTTCCTTTCCATCCTGTATGTGCACGTATAGGTTGCAAGAGCGCGTGATTCATTGAGGGAACCCGACGGCTGACGGGCACGCGTACGTAAGAGACTTTATCGAGAAAATAGATGGCTGCCGCTCGATGGTTAACCTTTTTTATTGGCGAACCGACTCGCGTTCGTTCCGCGAGTGCGTTTCATCAACGGCGAACACTCGCACCGGAATCGCCTTGAGAATCGTTGCGTGCAATTCGAGGCTTCCGGGTGTAAATCGTCTTATTAGGAATTCTTCTGAGTGACACGTCGCCGATGATATTCCAGGTTTATTATTTATTAATTATATATTATTATAATTTATTAATTATTTACAGTTATATTTATTAATTATTTAATAATTATTATATATGAATTTATTAATAATTTATTGAATTATTATTTCCATCAGATTTTCATTGGCTACACTGTCCCTAATTTGCAATTTTGTCATTTATCTTTCGGAGTAAGCAAATTGAATTTTCGATTCAAGAATTAAGGATTATTAATGAATAGTATCTCAGAGTGATTCAGTCAGTCGATTATTAGAAATTAGACATCAGATTGTCAGATATTAGTCAAATTAGAAATTAGATTATTAGATATTAGTCAGATGATTAGAAACAAATATAGCAACGCCGAGCAATGATCTCTTATATTTGTGACATATCATCGTGTCTTATTCGCACGTGTCAATAAGTATGATTGACGAAACGACTTCGTTGGTGACAAATTCACGACGATTCTCAATTTTGAATAAAAATTCAGTCGAAATTAACGTCGTGAAAGTAGAGAAATATAAAGAATTTTCGGGAGTTGTCGAAAGTGTCAGAATTGTCAGAAATTTTTCGGATTCTTGATGATAATTGCAATTGGGATTTCTCGACTAATAATTGCAAAATTATCAAGTACAAGATACGGGATAAAAGTTGAAGAAAAGTTATGAGGATAAAACTGTATAAATATTCCACATACAAAATGTAAGCTATAATAATATATAATTATAAATAATAAATAACAATAAATAATATAAGTATAATAATAAACAAACTATATAAAACTATATAAATATTTTCGCGTAGAGAAGCCAGTTTTTCAACCTACCCTCTGACATTTTCTCACCTTTAATCGCTAGTAATCTCGCACAGATCGTCGTTCGTCGATCACGCGCTTTCAAAACAATTTAGAGACCATCACCGTGTAATTTTTTTTATCGAACACAGCTTACAAAAGGAGGAGCCTCACTGATGATAATAAATTTTTCTTTTTCCATAAAATACTTGTACGAAATTCTTCGTTGGAAATTTGGAAAGTTGCTGGAAATGATCGTTTTAACCCGAATTAGCAGAGCGCAGTCGTAACGCCGGTCCTTTATAGATCCTTTAAGATCGGCGTTCGTGTTAAGGGTCGTAAGCGGGAGGATGTTTGGGTCAACGAGCTGTTTCGGGCTCGTGCTTGGTGGCTTCCGGCCATTACGCTGGCAGGGCAATCGAGCTTCGAAGAAATTAAAAGCCCGCGGTCCTTGATTTCCGCTGTTTGACAAAGTAAAGGGCGTAACGCAGATTATTTCGCGACACTCCCAACTCTTTACCATTTATTGTCTTTCACAGTTGACTGTTACTTGATCTCTCGGAGAAAGTTCAAATTCTCAACAACTTCGTAGCTGTTGAAATTTAATTTAACCGGCAAAGTCTCTCGCAAATCGATTTGTTTTTTTTTTTTAGCGAAACAGATGATAAACCTTGTTGTGGCCGAGGAGCGATTCAAGAACAACAAGTCGCTCGTGTTTACGAGCTACGATCGTCGTTTAAGAATGGCACGAATTCCGTCATCGAGAGGAAAATGTACGTAGCTGTTACGCAACGTTGTCCACTCTTTGTTTAAAGATATTTTTGTCTCTTCCTGTTGAACGTTCAAGTTTCAACTGTCAGAAGACCAAGTTCCAGAGAAACTCAGTGCTCGATCGAAATCGAAAATCCTAGAATCGAAAAAATTGTCGCAAATGTCACGCTCTCCCAAGTGAAAAATCACGCGTGTCTTCGCGTGAAATTTCCAGCTGCGCAGCTTCAAAGTGAAATTCCAAATGGCATTTACGAACGGATAGGTCGGTACTTTGGTGGCCGATGGAAATCAATCAGTGAGGATCAGGGGGGAGGAGGGGGCACGCACGACGCTTCGTTCCGGCACGATTCGAGCCATCGGGTCGCGAGAGCGATTTGCATACGCAAACGTTTTCAGCGACTGTTGGCCACCAGGTCCGATCGCGGCCACCTCTATGTCGTCTCTATGAATATTGCAGCATGTAAATTCAGCCCTCTTGAACTTGCTCTACCGTCAGCACTATTTCTGCTCTTTCTGCTCGGTCACCCTTGCTTTTCACCCGAAGGTCGCCGCACCGTTTCAATAACTCGTGTCAATTATTCGCGCATCGTCACTCCGTGAATCCGCACAGCGTCGATTAAATCTTTCTGCCCTCGATGAAAATTAATGTGTGTGAGGTGGTTTTCTTCTCTTTTTTTTTTTTTGAGACAAAGTCGAGTATATGTTTCCTTGCGAGAGTCGAGGTGAATTGGTCAGAACTTGCGCGATTGCTATGGCTGATTAATATTTTCGTAAGTGAAAATCGGATTCAGTCAGCGAGGAAATATTCTATAGACAATGAAAATGTTAGATTTCTCTAATCGTTGAACTTCTTTGTTCTTCAAACTCTCACAGTTGACTGTTATACTCCCATACATTCATCCAACTCACTCATACCAATAACTTGAAACTAAAGTCTCCAGAATTAGTCACTCTGTAGTATCCAACAGGAAATAAAATAAATTTTCTAGAAAATGAGAATATTCTGTAAGTAATAAATAAATGAGAATCGCGTGGACGATCTAGAGTGCTTGGAAGTTAATTAGGTCACAGCGGGAATATTTTTCATCGTTTATATATCGACTTCGAGATTCGCGTTTGTCGTCTCAAGTTCAATTTGACGAAGAGAAGCGAGCTGTTTTTTTCTTTTTTTTTTTATAATGAATAATCTATTTATCTCGTGTAAGAAGAACGTGTTCAATTTGTTTCCAACGTCATACAGCGTTCCTCGTCTCAAATGTTCGCGACGTTTACGAGTTGTGAATGTGAGAGTTTGATGAAACAGTGATAACATTTATAATTCCGTTTAACGATTCATAGGAAGATAACGTGTCGAGATATTTTAGTAAACAGCGTTGGATTATCTCTTCTTAATGGTCGATACGAGTGACGCGTTATTTTTCAAGAATTTTAAATGAAGGATGATTCTTCTTTTTTTTTTTCAATAATAATAGCTCTTATTAGTATGAGAATCGATTCCAAATCGAACTCAACAAGTTGGAAACTCCATCTGTCTAGCTCGTAAGTTTGTCAAGAAATTAGTTGACACTCGCTCGATGCTTTAACCACTCGCGCTGACAACTGACAATTGCGGACCATAACGAGTGACCAAACCAGTGTTATACAATAATTCGTCGTTTTCTTTTTGAACTCGTCGGTATATCACTGGATAGAAATTATTGAGAAGTAATAAATTTGCTTTGCCCATCTTGTTTTACTTAAATATATAATTTTACTTGTTATAACATGTTATCCTATAATGTATAATGTGTTATAACATAACCTATGTTATGCCTAATATAACCTATATTCTAGTTAAATACATTGACATTTAGCGTGTTTATTGTTAAATTATATTACACAGATTAAAGCTCTATTAACTTTTAAATAAAATAAAATTTTCTACAGTGTCAAAAAACGACATTATTTATAGTTATCCCTAATCACCTGCGCTGGCAACTGATTGCAGACCATAACGAACGACCGAACCGTATACGACAATTCGTCGCTTTCATTTTGAACTCGTCGATGTGATATCACCGGATAGAAATTATCGACAAGTAATAAATTTATCATTTGCTTTGCTTATTTTGTTTCACTTGAAATATACTCGAAACTGAGAAACTATTGCAATTTTGAGACAAAAAATTCTTAACGTGAGTGGCAAGTCACTCCAGCGCAAGAGGTTAAAGCTTTCGACATTCCATCAGGAAATTATCTGTCCGCGTTGAATTGGTTGGTCACATACTTCACTCTGACTGGAGACACGGCAGAAGTTTCGTTCTGCCATTTAGTTCGTCGTTCGACCATTCTCGTCATTATTAATTGTTCCGCCGCGAATTTGTAGAACAGACCACACTGCCTCGACGCTTCACGCGCCTTTGCTATTTATCACGCGGTCGTTTGGACAAATCTATCAACTCGGATTCTTTTGATCTTTCTTCAAATTTGAATCTCACGTTCTTTCAGATTCACTACTGAGAATTTGTGGAACTCGATACTTCAAATCTCTTTGTTATTTGTCATCGTTTGGAAGAATTTACCAACTCTTTCAGACTGAATTTTACATTTTCCTGAAATTCTTGGAATTTGTGAGATATACTGCATCACCTTTTATTTGTGACTACTTTGCCATCCATCGTGCAGTCGTTTGGATAAATCTATCAACACGGATTCTTTTTCCAAATTACACGGGGAAATGGGAAATTACATCGACGTTCAAATATCTGAACAAAGATCGTTGCCGATGTAATCTTGTTAAATAATTTGGCACTGGTATACTAGTTGGTTTTAGCTTCTTTTCATTCGTCATCCTTGGTAAAGACTCTTTTGATGTTCATCAAGCCTGCGTGAAACACCGAGGCGATACTTGAGTTCCATTGATTGATGAGACCAGACGAAAATTGATTTATTAACGTAGAATGACAGCGAGTATTCACACTCCAATCGTTCCGTCTTCGTCATTTACATCCACTCCTCCGCGTTTCACAATGAAGTTGACTTTCATCCTGCCATTATCTTGTTTTAATGTCGCTGGCGCGTTTTTGCCCCGAGCTTCGACTTTTCGAAAAGTCTGCTTATTTTTAAATATAATATAATTAATAATTGAATATTGGCGAGTTGCCGCCAGTGTCGAACGTCTTAAATCGCGTTACGTAATCTCGATAGTTTAACACTCAAGATTTATATATACACGTAATCAATTTAAAACGAGCGCAATGAAAGTGTTTTCAACTACGTTGCCTAATATTTCCTTTTTTCTTGCTCGTTGTAAAACGACGTAGAAACAAACGACGTTCATCTCGCCTCGATTATTTTTAGATACCTCTGTGTCACTGGTGTCCACGCGTAGGCAGTCAACGCGTTAATTATTCAATGACCTTATTTGTAATCTACTCCGTTCAGAGGTCTGTGACGAAGTGACAAATACAGCTCTGTTATCAACAGAAGCCTTTATTAAAAAAAAAAAAAATACAGGGAGAACGAGCACTCCTCGTTCAAATATGACGAGTCACAACGTATGACCGATTTGAATTGCAACGCCGGAGAGGTTTCCATAAGATTCGCATCGGGATCACGTAGTAACAGCCGTGACAGTCTCCTCCTGCCATGGGGACACGATTTACGAGGGGCAACCTTCGAAATCGAGCCGTTTGCGCTCGTGGGATTTTCCCTTTCGTTCTCGTTGCCTTGTTTTCTTTCTTTTCGCTCGGTGTTTCGTCGGCCGTGACATTCGCCATGCAGGTACCACTATGAAACCGTGATCGATCAGCGTAGTTGGCAGTCGCGCTTCTATAGGGTGGCTCGCTCGCGACCGGCGATTCCACGATATTTTGCGAGAGATTGCTCGCGCAGAAGGTCGTTCCCAGTGAAAAATGTCAAGTGTCAGGAGGAAGATCGATCCTGCTCTCGATATTTACAGCGGCTACGATGGTTACTTTCCGTAAAACACGCGATTGTTTTGACAGAGAGGGAAAAAGAGTTATTAGCGCTGCCGCGTTACATTCGCGTTAGCGCGGAAATTTCGAAACGTTACGAGACTCCTCGCGTCGCCGAGTGTCACAGATTCGTATTTTTAAAGTTTTCGGAGCATCCGGGAATCGCGGCGACACCGCCGAGAGTATTTATAGCGTCGTAAATTATCGAAACTTTGGAGCGTCCTTTTAATAAGCACGGGAGGCGCTCCTCGAAGTCGCGGGAAATTTCGAGCGAATATTTTTTAATTCCTGGTATCTACGAAGTTGCCGCGAAACGAACTTAATTTCAAAGTTTAAAAGGAAGGGATATGCCGCGGCTCGTTGGAAAATTTTTTTTACACAAACGCCAGAGTTCTTCGAACCGATTGGAAAGTTTCGTCCGTTCGGAACTCTCGATTACTTTCAGAATGTCCCCGTTTCTCAGCTATCGAGTCATTTTTACATATTTTCACTACTGGGCAAAAGATCAAAAAATTTCTGCAGATAGAAATAGATAAATATACATACGTACCATCTTCCATCTTGGTATTCGGACAGTGAAAGTTTAATTTTGTGAAAAAAGGAGAGAAGAAAATCGTACGGCAATAAGCCTGAATTCATTTTGGAGCATGAAGCCTTTGGTTTTCGAAATGCATCGTTCATTTTATTTAAAAATGTTTCTACACCATGTAGCAGATGATAAAATGAAATAAAACGCTTTTCTTCTTGAAAATATTACGTTAGGTTATAACATATGAATTGTCATAGTACGTAAACACACTGAAAAATTTTTTCCATGGCTGAATTTACAATGAATTTGGAGGTTGAAGCCTTTACAATAACCTCTTAAAATTTGCTACATTTCTTTTATGCCAATTTATTTAATATTTAGACTTTAAATATTAAGCGAGAACGAGTATGACGTCGAAATTTTCTTGGATTTTCATAGTCCAGACCTAATATTAAAAAGTTTAATAAAATGAAAGGAATGAAAAAAGATCGTGCATCAAGTTTTTTGGAGGTCGTCGTGAAGAAGAAGAGGCTTCAAATCTATTTCAGAGTCAGTCGTGAGACAAATTTTTCTATATTTTTACATACTGCGACAACTTATAGAAAGACAATAGTAAGAAAATAACTTGTAGAAAGACAATAATAAGAAAATAATAAGAAAATAATAAGAAAATTACCTTCACCTACTCACTTTTCAACAACGAAACGATAAATTTTAAAAGTAGAAGCTTCAAATTTATTTTTTAATTAAATATCGAAATCAAAATTTAATTAACCATCCATCATCATTAAACATTAAATTTAAATTCATTTAAGATGAGTAGAAGCTTTAAATTTCCAAATTTATATCACTACGTTCTTTTCACAAATTTGTAACAGTTCGTTACTATGTTTATCGCTGTATTCTTTGCACAAAAATTATAACAGTTTAAATACGTAATGGTCGAATGGGAATCGATGTGCATTCTATTCATCGCTATCGGTTTTCCACTTCTAACTATCCCAAACATTTATGGTCTTAGTTTCGGGTCCTCGGTTCGTTAACAATGCTCGATGGCACAGACTTTCGACAATGTCGAATGAATTGGTTTTGTGATTCGAGTATTCGGATGTTTCGTGGCGCGTTCGAAGCGACAGGTTTAGTCGAATCGCGTTCATCAGCCACCGCAGGTGGAATTTACAAGGATCGTCGAAGGTTTCGTCTAAACTTTAAAGGAGGGAGCGATCGATCCTTGATGAACACCGATGGAATTCCTTTAAGCAGTCACTTTCGAATTTCCACTTGGTTGTTCGCGTTAGCACGAGCCGCGTGGCGGGTTAGGTTTGTCTAACGGCTGAAACTGTAAAATTTTTTATAATTGCTGATAATTATAATGAACGTAAATATAATGTTGATATAATACAATGTAATATTTATATTTATTTATAATATACAATATAATGATAGAACATAATGAGAGGAACAATAAAAATTTCGAAAGAAATTCTCGAGGATTCTAGAGGCAGTCGTGAGTCAGTTTGACACACATAAAATACTATTATTCGGGATAATTTACATAAACTGAACTTCTCGTTGCTTCTTCAGGATAGTTTGTGAAACGATAAAGGAAATTTTTCAGAAAATTTAAATAATTACGTAACATCTGCGTACTGTACATACTTGGCGATTGCTTAAAGTCACGAGGTTACTAGAGAAATACAGTCAACGAAATTTCGCGCTAAATGCAGAATGTTGAAATCAGAATAATCATTTCTAATGCTGCATCATTTTATTTGAAGTGATACTTCGCGTACTCGTTATTTCGTAAATACAAGTTGTTGGTAGATGATACGGAAAAAATGTTTGGGGGAGCAAAGAGTCAACTTATCGACGCGTGATATCACTTGTGTCATCTTTATTCTGTTTGTTGTGTACTTTATTCGATGATTTTCCTCCTCGTTGTTGCTTTTTACCCGACGCTTCGGTCTATATTTCGTTCCATTTAACTCCGCCTCTCTGCGTGACCATTTCTGTTTCATTTCTAGCCCGTTCTTTGTTCTCCATTTACGCCATATATTTCACTTTTATCCCTCATTCTCGCTTTGCCCCTATCATTGCGCCTGTTTTCACTCCTCTGTCTATTTTCGTCCTGTCTGCCGATCGGAACGCGCGACCGTTCCGTTTCAGAGTGGAATCGTTGCGAGGCATTTCCCGATTTCTCTCTCGATCGACACTTTCGACAGTCCGAGTCCAAACGATCCTCCTGTTTTTTTTTCTTTTCTTTTTTTTTTTTTTTTTTTGAGAAATCGATCGAAGCAATTCTACAACTGAGAAATTGAGAAATTCACAACTCTGGACTAAAATATTTTTTATTTATTAGTCGAATAGCTTCCCAACGAAATTCTAGGAAAGAATGTAGCCACGAATTAACACGTTCCGTGCCGGGCCGATTTTCGATTATTTTCCGTTTCGATTATAGTCCGTGTAATCAATAATTTTTCTGAAGCGTGTTTTATAATTATTACAGTAGCAGAAATTATTCATTAACAAGGAAAGTTTCCAGGGTTTCCAGAAGCATTACGGAACAAGAGCGATAAATTTAATTTTGAGGTATTATTTTAACAGGCAATTGGTTAATGATGTCAAAATTAATATGAAATAAAAGATTTCGAATATTACTGTTCATGTACTAAATAATAGTAATTTATTATGTAAATTATACAGTACTGTAGAATAGTAATTATATAATATATATAATTATATAATAAAAAATGATTATAATAACATAATAACAAATATATAATAATATATAATTATAATTATATAATAATAAATATATAAAAATATGTAATAAAATATGATATAATTTATTACGTAAATTATTTAATATCATAGAATATTAATTATGTAATATACATAATTAATTACATAATGCTTAGAACACTTATTATAAAAATTATGATACTGCGACAATAATGTCAAGTACTAATGCTCGACTCGTGAAAATCTCGACTGGGACAGTCAATCGATTGCGCGTTTCTCAGCTGACACGTCAAATTTGTAAAAGAACGAAGATGGAAAAGATTGAACGTTCCGGCGGCGGTTAGCTTAGCATTAAATTATAGCATCAGGCTCGTGAATATAGAACGAGCCTGGTTGCACAAAGGTGAAGGAGAAATCGTTGATGGGACATCTTAACGTAACGACCGGCTGCCTGATGAAACGTTAATAATAACTACATTCCGAGTAACGAGCGCCTCGTTTCTCTGTCTCGTCGTCTTTGTAACGTTCAGCGAGTTAAATAAAAAGCTCGTGCGCCTGGAAAGCGGATCGAGACGCGGTTGAAAGCGTTGCAATTATCTGGAAGATAATGCGCGTTCGATCGTTTTTTTCTTCTCGCGACTTTTCTTTGTTTCTTTGTTCCTTTCGTTATCGAGTTGTTCCCCTGTCTAGGTTCGTTTGTTTTGTTCTCTATTTTTTCATTTATGTCTCATTTATGTGGGTTCTTCTCTCTTTGCTCTTCCTATTTTTAAGTATTTTGTCCCTTCGAAGTTAAATTTGTGAAAAAAAAAAAAAGAAAAGAAGAAGATTAGCCTCGGACAGATATAATAATTTATATCGGGCGTTCGATATTATTTTTTGTTTTAGATTCTTCGTGACAGAATTCATTTCAACTGAAACTTGCGACACTGAGTAACTTAATTCTAAACTGACGATCATACAGTGATACCAATTAAAAATTGATACATTGCTAGTACAAAATTAATACATTATTATACATTGTAAACTACAGTTATACAGTGTATACCAATTAAAAATTAATATTGATTTATTTACAAAAACTCGATTCATTGTGTCTTCTAATGATTTTATGTGATGTTTAACTCTTCTTTCGGTCATTTTTGATCCAGTTGTATCTCTTTAACGTTTAAAAATGTCTCAAGTTGTTGGACGAAACTGTAAGAAAATTCTTATTAATACAATTTGTTAGATTTTGCGTTGAACATCTCCTTGGAACGTTTTATTTCTCGAAACGGTAGTGAAATTCAATTTGTGGAGCGTAGTAGCGTTAAGATAGGTTTATTTAATCCAATGACGAATCGAAAGAACTATGTATCTCTGTGAACTAAATTAGAATCGTACGTATCGTGCTCCATCATTCCAGAACTCTATCGAATCTTCTTCTCTTTCAAACACTTGTACCTTCTAATTTCTCATTGTTGCAACCAATTTCTAGGAAAATTATTGCAGAAAACACCCAGTATTTGCTCATTCTAAAATTCTATCGAATCTTCTTCTCTTTCAAACACTTGTATTTCCATTTCTCATTATTACAACCAGTCTATAGAAAAAAATTCACAGAAAATGCCCAATATTCACCTGTTCTAAAACTGTACCAAGTCTTCTTCTCTGTTTTTTTTTTTCATTCCTTGCTGCAATTTATAGAAGAAGAAAAGAATCACAGAAAACGTCAAATATTCGCCTATTTTTGGAACTTCACCGAATCTTCTTCTCTTTCAAACACTTGTATTTCCATTTCTCATTATTACAACCAGTACATGGAAAAAAAATTCACAGAAAATGGCCAGTATTCGCCTGTTCTTAAACTGTACCAAGTCTTATTCTCTTTTTTTTTCATTCCTTGCTGCAATTTATAGAAGAAGAAAAGAATCACAGAAAACGTCAAATATTCGCCTATTTTTGAAACTTCACCGAATCTTCTTCTCTTTCAAACACTTGTATTTCCATTTCCCATTATTACAACCAGTCTATAGAAAAAAATTCACAGAAAATGCCCAATATTCGCCTGTTCTAAAACTGTACCAAGTCTTCTTCTCTGTTTTTCTTTTTTTTTTTTTTTTTTTGCATTTTCATTCCTTGCTGCAATTTAGAGGAAAAGAAAAGAATCACAGAAAACGTCAAATATTCGCCTATTTTGGAACTTCACCGAATCTTCCTCTTCGTGGAAGATGCAGACACGCATTTTCGTTTCTCAGTTGCTGCAACCAGTCTACAGAAGGGACGATCAAACGTAGAAAACGAAAATGATGTTCGCCTATTGTCGACAAGCTTCCGTCGAATGGATCGTGCGGAGGAAATCAAGCCAGTCCCCCGATATCCACGCCGGCCGTGTGCCTATTCGCATTTCCGCCGGAACTACGGCGTTTCGGGTGCCATTAATTACGCCCATTGAGGCTTCGCATCTCGATTCTAGAACGCGCGTTTCTCACGCCGGTGTCTGTCACGCTGTAAAATGATCTAGACCTTGCATCTCCGCTGGCCACCGCCATTGTCGTGCTGTTGCTCTGCGTCAACGATAACGAGAAATATCACTCGCATGGAATCGACGATTCCAAGCAAAAAATTTCTCTCTTCTTTTTTCTTTTAAACAAAATACGTTTCAAGCATTTTTAATGATATAAAATTCTTTTGTTTTTTCGAAAAAAATTTACAGAGTTCGACGATGCTAATTTTAAATACTCCTCAATTTTTTGTTGTTCGAGCGTTTGGTTCTTGAAATGTGCTCAGTTATTATTGTTGGCTCGTTAACGCAACGATACAGGATGTCTAGTACAGTTACAGACACCGGCGCAATATAGCGTGTTAAGCCTTATCTAACAAGCCTTATCTTGCACAAGCTGTGGTCGTTGACGTGTTCTCGTACTCGCGATGAATCCAGAGGAAGTAGATGATGATGCTCGTTGCGTCTTGCGTGAGAGACCTGGAAACCTTGGAGTTAAACTTGTAAGATCGGACGATTACCGAATGAAGGCGTTTATAGCGTAGCGAATTTTCTTCCATTCTGAGGTTGGCAAGTTTTGCCGAGCAAAGTTACGCTACGGAAGATTTGCGCTCGTTTTACTCTTTGTCTGTATTCGACCAAACTGTAAACCGTCTTTGATTTAAAAAAAAAAAGAAAGAAAAAAAAATTGGAAATTCAATTTGCGATCCGTCAAAGAGGAAGAAAATTAAACAACGTTCCTCTTTCTTAATTTTTTGGTTCAATTACACGATGACGCTTAAAATTTGAAAATTTAAATTCAGATCCATCAGGGTAGAAGAAAATTGAATAACATTCTTCTCTCTTACTTTTCCTCTCCGACAAAGTAGAAAGTTACAACGAGGAGCGTAACTGTACCAGCGACAATGAAAAATTGTCGATAATTTAATTAATTAAATTGATGCAACTTCGTTGCGAAAAGATTGTACAACGATCCATTTTAAAGCGTCGAAGTCTCTACTTTGACAGTCGCGAGTTCTTCCTTCTCGAAGAGTGACTTTACAAAAGTTGGTTACGTTAAAAACATTAATAGAATTCTTCATAACTAGATTCACCATCATTTTGAAGACTCTCCCTGAAACCTACTGCATAATTTTATTCCTTTATCACCGTTTGAGTGTTGAAGTTAAACGACAAATAATCAAAAAGTTCTAACATTTTGTCATCTAAATCAGAGCTAGCTAACTGGTGGTCCTCATCGCTTGCGCTATCCCCTCCACTGAGACCAATGAGCGATGAGGAAAGTAGGGACAAGAACTCACGGGCCGCCAGTTCTGAATCCAACTTTGTTTGGTGTTCCAAGTTCGATAAAATGGTAAAGAAAAATTGCACAGCAAGTTTGAATAGGTCGTTGTAAAAGGCAAATTTCACTCTTCGAAACTAAAGTGGATTCAGTCGTGAAAAAAATTTTTCAACATTACACACGTTTGATAATTTTTACAATCTTTCAGGGAGAAAAGTATCTTTACCCACTACACGATGATATCGTCTTCTCGAAAAAAAAAAAAAAAACGCGTTTCCGGCGATCAGAATAGAAACGTCGCGCTCTAAAACAAAACCAAGTGGTTAGACGATCTTTCTTTGCCAAGTTGCAATTTTTCACTTTCGTTGCCACGTCCCTCTACGTATAATCCAGAGTTGAACGCTCGTTATTTCATTCCTTGAAAGTTCGAACTGAACTATCGTTTTGTCCCGCGTCACGAAGGTGTTCCATTGTATTTTTATCAAGCAATGCTACCAACCTGTTCTGTGTAACTATCCCCAGGAGCTGTCGTCCTTCGATTCTTCCGGGGAATTGCGCAACGATTTTCACGCGAACCTAACCCTCCCTCCGGCTGGCAAGTTCCAGGTCCGATTTTGCGTTTGACACCCGGATGACCTAGGATTACGAAGTCGTTTCCAAGGCGCGCGTGCGGAGACGGAGGATTTTGCAAGCTGGGATACTGTCTTTTCCGTAGGGTGGCAGGTGGTTCGGGACGAACAAGTCGGATGACGAGGAAGCCAGCTTGTTCGGTGATGGAACGTTTGCGGTTAGACGGAGCGAGCAGCGATAAGTCGTGCAGTTCGGAGGGGGAATTCATTTCGGGGCATACGCTGCAAACGAGAAGTTCCCATTATTCTCCAGTTGTCGTGTGCTTCTCACCGATTCCTCTCGTCCGTATATTTTCGACGTCTTTTGCTGTTTATTTGTTAACAATCGAGCAGATTCATTGAACGAGAACGTTTCTGTCGTTGTTCGATCTTTTCAGAACGAAGGATCACTCGCGTATTTCGAGCCGCGAAAATACTTATATCTTCTCTCCGGTAATTTGAAGATACATTCCGAAATTTGAAAAAAATTATCACTTTACTTTAATAAATAGAATTCCTCTTCCCAAATATTTTGCTGTTCATTTGTTGGCAATCAAAGAGATTCATTGTTAGAATGTTTCTTGAAAGGATTACTTGCCGTGAAAATACACGGAAATATTTATTTATACTTTCTTCTATAACACTAATTTAAAAACAACTTTGAAAAAAATCATTGATCACTCTCTGACCATGGTGGCAGCTTTACTCTCAATTACTCCAATAAATGAACTCCTTAAATCTTTGATCTTGTTGATCCGGAACAGTAGCACCTCAGTCAACGAACGAATTCTACAACAAATCTACGATATTACGAATTTCCAACGTCCGAAAACCCAGAAACCCAGAAAGGAATTCTAATTCCTTTGGATCCGGGGAAACAATGAAATTAATCGTCGTCATACGTTCACACACGAAACATCAAACGTTCGCGTACAAGAGAAACTTTTATGAGAAACTTTTGAGAAATTTTAGAGAAACTTTCAAGAGCATTATTCATTCCGCGCAATTTTAATCGATAAAGGAACGTACGAACTGTCAATCGTCGATTCCGATGAAATTTGGCGTAAATGTAGATTTCGAAAAAATGATTCGTATCTCTTTTTTTAAAATAAAATATCGTTAATGTTGAAGGGATGAAAACTACCCTCAAAGTTGGGAGTGCAATCGTATTGTCGTTATATATTTTAATATATTTTAAATATATAATGACAATACGATTGCCAGCTATATATGCCAACCAAGGCTTATTTTAAAAAAAAATTTTTTTGCTTCCGCGCCTTTGTTTCTTTTTTAAGGGGCTGTTGTTAAAAAATATTTAACAAAATATTTTTATACGTTGTTATAAAATGTTAAAAAATACACCGACTCGAAGAAAGCAAAATTACTTTACAACCCTGTATTTCGTTCCAAATATCTCGGAAATCATCGAAGATACAGTTTCAAGACCGTGTCAGTCGACGAAATTAGCGTGTTTCAACGACTTTCGGATTTAACGGTGTGCAGACAGGCACACGCATGATCGGAGGTTGTTTGCGTTTCACTTCGAACACACCCCTCGAAGACGTGGAAGACATTTTTTCGGGCAAGTCAAGTATACATGCAGCTTGTCTCGGTCGATAGCTCCAGCCGCGCGCTGTTTGCTTTAACCTTAAAGTATACTCTGCACACTGGTTGGAACAGCGGGAACGTTTATGCGGAAAGTTTGCTCGCCCTGTTGTACGGCCTCCGGCCATTTCTTTCCACCCGTTCTCCTCCCTCTAACCCAAAACGAAGGTTAGCAAATGTTTATGTTACTCGAAGCGCGAGATTCCCGTTCTCGCGGCGTGTTTCGCCCTGGAAATTAAGAGAGCAGAGACTTCTTGCGCTGCAATGTCGAGAACTTTTGGTCCCAAAATTGCAACGTTTCCTCAGTTTTCAGTATATTTGAGTGAAACGAAATGAACGAAACAAATGGTAAATTTATTGCTTCTCGATAATTTCTATCCAGCGATATCATCACCGGCGAGTTCAGGAATATACGGTTCGGTCACTCGTTATGGTCCGCAATCAGTTACCACCGTAAGTGGTTAAGTTTTCGAGAGAACGAGAGAGAAAGAGACAGAACGAACGCACGTTGCGCTCACCGCGACATTTCGCTGACACACACGAGCGCAAAAGTTACGTGGCCGCTGCTTTTCGTTTTCCAATTAATCTAATCGCGAAACTGTGGCTCGGAGGATGAGGAGTCGCGGTGTCGATTGTGTTTCGTCCGACGCGTTGGCTGTCACACGATGAGCTCTCGGCGAGGCTGCAAGAGAATTTTCCAATATTCCAAGCGTACAATGATGAAACGATAAGAAGCATATTTGTTGAAGATCATACTCTTGGTTACACGGTGCACTCGGTTACTCTTGACAACTGTTTGCGAACGTAAGAGTAAGAGTGAGCGATTATTAGAATAGCACGCTTGCTATTGCAGTGCCATGACGAAAATGTGAAAGCATAACTGCCCATAAAGGGCACGCCTTGAAGTGCAAAAGGAGGGAAGGACCAGCATACCTGACGTGAACGAAATTTTGCAAAATTATGTTACCAAAACGAAATCGTGGCTCGAAAAATGAGAAAAATTGAGCGAAAGATGTCACTGTGCATAAAAAATGCCAACCTCATTTCAGTACAATACACAGTGCATAATGCACGTTTCAATTAAAGTCTGAATAGTGCTCTTTTTATTACTGAGACTTTATTACTTTTATTACTGATTTCAATAGTGCTTCTTTTCATCACAGCTAGCTGTGATGTTCAAAATTTTCTTATTGTTGACGATGTTCATTTTATTTTAATTCTATCCTGAACATCTGAACAAAAAAATGGTCCCAGATGATCTGTATTGTAAAATATTGCCTAGCTAGCTGTGATGTTCAAAATTTTCTTATTGTTGACGATGTTCATTTTATTTTAATTCTATCCTGAACATCTGAACAAAAAAATGGTCACAGATGGTCTGTATTGTAAAATATTGCCTAGCTAGCTGTGATGTTCAAAATTTTCTTATTGCTGACGATGTTCATTTTATTTTAATTTTATCCTGAACATCTGAACAAAAAAATGGTCCCAGATGATCTGTATTGTGAAATATTGCCTAGCTAGCTGTGATGTTCAAAATTTTTTATTGCTGACGATGTTCATTTTATTTTAATTTTATCCTGAACATCTGAACAAAAAAATGGTCCCAGATAATCTGTATTGTGAAATATTGCCTAGCTAGCTGTGATGTTCAAAATTTTTTATTGCTGACAATGTTCATTTTATTTTAATTTTATCCTGAACATCTGAACAAAAAAATGGTCACAGATGGTCTGTATTGTAAAATATTGCCTAGCTAGCTGTGATGTTCAAAATTTTTTATTGCTGACGATGTTCATTTTATTTTAATTTTATCCTGAACATCTGAACAAAAAAATGGTCCCAGATGATCTGTATTGTGAAATATTGCCTAGCTAGCTGTGATGTTCGAAATTTTTTATTACTAACGAGTAGACTTCTTAATTTTTCATTCATTTTCTTTTAATTCTATCCTGAATATCTAAGAAAAAGAAAATGGTCACGCTGGCAGTCAACGTGTTGTGATATCCATTTTTATCGCATTTTCTTCTTTCCTTCCGCAAGAGGACAATGTTGCACGAACGCGGATCCTATCCTAGTTTTAATGTTCGTTGTTTGGAGTTTTATTGGAAACCGTATCGGGTCCTCGAGTTTCGTACGTTCGATGCATATTGGAAATTAAACCGGAAGTAAACTGTGTCCCCTATCTCTTTCGGCTTGACGAATCCCGAAATTGGCGTTGATCTCGATCCGAGTTTATTACCGAGTAGTAAAATTTTTAAGCGTCTGTCATGGAAAAATTCTTGTCATTCCTCTGCGTATACACTCGCTTCGTTAACTTGAGATTTAATGGACCATTATACGCTTCATTGTCCTGACAATTGCAACAGTTACGACTCACGCGAGCATTGGAAATAGAATCTGCGTTCGCGCGATGCTTTTCATTCGGTATCTCCTCTCGAACAATTTCTTTGCATCATCGGTCAAGAAAACAGTTTAGAATCTTTGACAACGAGACAAAATAATCATTCTCTGGTAAATATATACGATAGAGCAGAGACACGAAAGATACGTACTGTCAAAGAGTCAAAAGTTACCAAAAAAAAAAAAAAAAAAAAGGATACAAAATTACAATTAACAGCAAAATTCGAACAAAACTCTTCGTCCTTCGATCCATCACTCAGACGAGAAATCTCTGATTCAGCTCGCTCCACCGCTCCACGAGGAACGCCACAAAGTTCCGAGACACACCGTGATCTTTGAGATATCAGCTGGAAGAAACACGATCCGCGAACTTGCCACAGTCAAGTCGAACTCGAAATCTCCGTGAGCCTCGATACCGCGAGCCTCTTCCGGCTCCTTCCCACCGCGAGATGCACGTCGATACTCGGGTACGTCGATGCATACTGTTCCATCATCGGCGGTGGTCTTGCATGTTGGATCGTCGGAGAACGATGCTTGTCGCGGTCGAGCAACGGACTGTGGCCGTGTAACATGCAGAGAGGCAGCGCGCGCTGGAATGGAAGTCAGTGAGCCACCGGACGAGGACGTGGACCGATCGATAGTCAGTCTCAGCACGACTTCCGGCATCGAGCGCCTCTCCGAGTCGCTCAACTCGACCGTCCGCGACACGTTCAACGCTTCCGCGGACGTTTACCAGCCAGCGAACGTCATCTGGACGGCGGTGAAGGGCGTGGTGATCATCAGCATCATCGTGACCGCTCTGGTTGGCAACGTGCTGGTGATCGCCAGCGTCAGGCGGCACCGGAAGCTCCGCGTGCCGACGAATCGGTACGTGGTGAGCCTGGCGGCGGCTGACTTCCTCGTCGCGGTCTGTGCCATGTCTTTCAACGCGTCGGTCGAGCTGACCGGACAGTGGATGTTCGGGAGGGTGATGTGCGACGTGTGGAGCTCGTTGGACGTTTACTTCTCCACCGCATCGATCCTTCACCTCTGCTGCATCAGCGTGGACAGGTACTACGCGATCGTCCGGCCGCTCGAGTATCCCGCCATCATGAGGAGGATCACGGTCACTTGCATGCTGGGCAGCGCCTGGCTTCTGCCTGCTCTCATCAGTTTCATACCGATATTCATGGGCTGGTACACCACCGAGGAACACTTGGAGGAGCTGAGGAAGAATCCTCAGGTAGAGACGCTCGATCCTCAAACATTTCGAGATTCTTTTAAGCTAGCCAAGTCTTTGAGATATTTTCTGATGGTTGACAGAATTGATTGGTGCCTTTTCTTTTCTTTTTTTGTCTGGTGGTGAGGAAGATTCTCCGACGAATGGAGAAGACTGTGTCGAAGATTAGGAGGGAGTCCTCTGTCGAAGATCTTATTAATTTTTTTTTTTTTTTCACACGATTTCGTCTCGTCAGTTTTGCGTTTCAGTCTATCTTGGTCCTGTTCGTCTTCGTTCTCTTCTTCGAGAAAGTGCATTTACGTCACTTATCGCGAAAATGGAGAAGCACGCCACTGTTCCTCCTGGATTCGCTCTTCCAGCGAATATTGAAGTCAAAGTTTCTAGAGCATGATAATTCCAACTCCCTCGTAGCGGTTGAAGAATGAAATCTCCCCTCTTGTCGAAGCTACCGATTCTTTTACGCGTCGTCTAGTCTTGTTACGTCGAAATTCTACCAGTGGTTGCAAGAGTATTAATTTTCGATCAGCGAACGCAACAAGGTTCTCGATATTTTCGTCGAAAGAACGCAAGAATCTAGTGGAAGTTCACACAATGGTTCAATGAAGTTTGTCTTTTTGTCCAGTTGGAATGACTGGAATTGAGAAATTTTTCGTTAGTGTACATTTCAAGTATACTTGAAATAATTAAAACATTGAATCATGCACTAGGTTATTTATGAATTGCTAGTGCACGTACTAAAAATTTAACAGTAACGCTTCATTTCTAACAATTTTGTAAAGTGTATACAATCTTGCATTCGTAACGTGTCTCTCTTCTTTCTCGTTGTGTTCTCTACACACTACATAGTTTCGTGTCTTTTTCTGATTAATTTATCACCACGCTTTTTCATTTTAAGGGTAAATGAAATAATTGTAAAATAATCGCATTTGTATACTATATAACTAACGGAAGATGTAATTATTGAACTAGAATTTATTTACGTCTGATCCAAGTGAATTTATTGTCACTAACATTTATATATATATATATATATATATATATTTATTTATATTTATATATATTGTCACTAATATTTATGTTACAATGTAAATAATAATACATGAAATAATCACGTTTGAATAATATACAACTAACAACCAAGATTTAATTATTAAATTAGAATTCGTTCATTTTTTTTGTTGCAATTATCGTCAATAACACATGCCGAGCGCCTACAGGCACTTGCAGTTTGATTCGAGCAATGTGAAATGAGCACTTGTAGCGAGTGGCCATTAGCCAAGAGGTTAGAAACGATCTACCGTTTGTCCCATCGGCACAAAAACTGTTTTCATTGGACAAAGATTCACAAATTTAGTCTCTTTTTAGACTTACAATCTTACCGATTTCTATCTTTCCGACCTGTTACCTCGAACATCGAACGTCGAAACTGATTCGATTCGTTCCTCGCGTGAGATTCGCGAGCTTGTAGTTCGTGCTCGTTTCTACGCGCCGATCGGAAGGAAGGAACGCCTGATAACCGGCCGTTCAATTTTCCTGTCGTCGCCGGTTAATGGAATATTTAATCGGGTATTTACGCGCGCGCGCCACTCGAGTGGCCGGAATTTTCAATCCGGCGTAGGGATCGAATCGCCGGGATGAAAAGAGAGAACGCGGACAGGGTGGACGAACAGAGTCTTCGAAAATTTGCATAGAGATGATTTCCCCGCCTGTTCCGGCCGGCACATCAGCGAATGAAAGTATAAAGCTGCGAACAGGAACTCGGGATTAATAGCTCTCTGATGACTCTAGCGTCGGACGCCGTCGGAATTTCGTTTCGATCTTCGATCTCGTCCATTCTATTTCCTTCGTCTCTATCTATCTCTGTTACGCAGAGGCATACATCATACGTACGTACACACGTGTTTAGATAGTTTGTGCAAATGTTTCACATTGTCGAAGTTCGTTTGAACTTGAACGGAAGTTTGTTTCACCAACTCCCTTGGCACTTGGATTTTGATTTTACGAAAATCACAAAATTACGAAGGAAATTGCCAGTGGAACCAAATCCTCTCGAATGATTCGTAGAATCTGTCGAAAGGAAACTGATAAAATACTGACGCTGCTCGACGAAACAATGCAGCTGTGGGAGAAACGAACGACGTAGAAGAGTATTAACGAGCCATTTGAATCATAGCTGTGTTTCCTTGACACGGTGGCAAGAGGGCGGAACATCTTCGCCAGCTGCACGGTGCTTCCTGCTCAAACACAGCCGGAGAATCGGACCGAACCAACACCGAAACAACACTGTCCCGTTATTATATATATATATTCCGAAGTCGTATCCCGTTGCATTATAGCCTCTGATCCGTGCATTCGAGCACTTATAACTTTGTTCGAACTGTGCGCGCCGCTGTCGAGCGCACGTCTGTTAACCCAGTTGCGTCACGCGTCTACACACACAGACGCAAACGGCGGTCGCGCGGCTTTGCGTTATTATAATTTCACCTCCCCGTGAAATTACAGCCCGAGACAGAGAAACCGACGTCCGAAGGAACGTGCCCTGTAAATTCATTACTTCCCGAGGTCTGGCTGCTCCCAACGACGTCGTTTGTTGCGACTGCTTCGGACAATAAAGTTCGATCTTCGTTTCTACATCCATTGGAAATTTTCTTACCTCCTCGGTAGTATTATATCATGTTTTGTAACTTGTGGCACCCACTTCGGGAGCTGATTGTACGCCTAAAAATAACGAAAAAGAATCAGATAAATATACGTTCTATCTTCGTTTATGAGATATAATGAATTTTATAAACAGAGCAAACTCTAGTAAGGGATGGTACATTCAATTCTCATAATAATCATAATTGGAATGAAGAAAACCCACACGTTATTGTGCATTCAAGACATCAACACCAGTTTTGTTTAAACGTATGGGCAGGAATAATTGATAAATTTTTAATTGGACCTTTTTCTCTCGATGGGAAACGAACAGACACAAAGTACGTTGATCTTTTGAGCACGCGTTTACACGAAATACTAGAGGAAGTTCCAGTCGATATTAGACTTCGTACGCGGTTTATGCATGATGGAGTTCCGCCGCATTTCAGCCGAGTGGCTAGGCAATTTTTAAATCAACACTTTGCAAATAAATGGATCGGTCGCGGAGGTCCTATTGCATGGCCTGCTCGTACTTTGGATTTGAATCCATTAGATTTTCATTTGTGGCGATATTTAAAATCTATCGTATACGCAACGTCGATTGAAAATGCTGAAATACTACGAAATAGAACAGAGCAAGGCTTCCGACAAATTCGAGAAACACCAGGAACGATAGAGAGAAACTAGATCAATGACAAGACGCGTGCAGGCTTGTCTTCGAATGCAAGGTGGTCATTTCGAGCATCTTTTGTAGAAGTAATTAAAACAGAAAATTCATTGTATCTCATAAACGAAGACAGATAGGACATATATTTATATTTTCAGGCGTACAGCTCTCGAAGTGGGTTCCACGAGTTACGAAACATCCTGTGTATAGTCTGAATTTTATAATTCCCACAATCTTGCAATTTTTCGAATTCGAAGAACTCTGGTCGAAAACGTAGGATTTAGGGGGATTTTATTGCGTCGAATATTTCACAATTCTCGTCGAGAACGATGCTCGTGGAGATTTCTAAACTGTTCAAGTGATTCGAGAAAATTTACTTCACACTTTATTCGATTTCTCGTCCCTGTCGCGAACACGTCAACTTTCATTATTCGTTATTATATCAACACGTTGATACTTTGTTATTTTTTCATTTAACCGTCGTTCGTTGCAACTCTGCGGTGAAACGCTAGATCGCAGTACGATTACATTCCAGTTCAGAAAAATTTTGCAAAAATGTTGTTGTGAAGAAAATGAAACACTGCTGGGAAGAGATACTAAGAAAGTTACAACATTCTGTGATGCAAAGGAAAGCTGCATCTTTGTCCAAACCCATTAAAATTACTATTGAGTTATTACAGTGTATATAATAAATATCAACAAAAGCAGTATTCTATTTCTTAATACACTAAATTTAAAAATTGTTTAATTAAATTTGTTTCATTATAATCACCCACAGTGACCCACAGTTAACCACTTAACGTGTTAATATTATATATTAATCATCGCTCGGAAGTTTATTTTGAATTAGCAACAACTCGTACAGTTTTGTTTATCGTCGATTCACTTGTCGACAAACTTCATCAGACATTTCGTCTCCGTTCATCGTCGGTTTCATTCGATACTACGTACGTTACGTGTTCGTTCGCGGTAATTTTATCCCGCCGCGTTAGCCTTTATTCATAATCTCTCAGCTTTAGCCATTTATATCCTCCCCCCCCTCCCCCGTTCTTAAACTGATTCCCGTCTGGCGTTTATTTTCGATTTCGTCGTGCTCGTTATTAACCTTCTTACCGTTTTACTTTCAATTTCTTTGTCTCAATCGCCGATATCGCTACGCCCTGTTTTATTTTTAATACCCGTACCGTTTCTCTTTTCTCTCTCTTTCTCTAGTTTTTCAATCCCCTTAATCTTCCAGCCGGATTTCTTTTAATAATATCGGCCGTTTCGATTCTTCTTCTTCAACTTTCCTTGCGTTACTCTCTCTCTCTCTCCTCCTACCGTGGAAATGAATGGAGGAGAATTTTCTCGAGGTATTCTTGGCACGAGGTATTCCTCACCTCCGAAGCAAATTTCGCTGAAGTAATTACGCTGAAATGAAAAAGATACGCTCGGCGTTAATTATTTTCCAAGAGTTCAGACGCTTTTCGCATCGGTCGTGTAAAAGTGATTAATTGATTAATTTATTTGCTTATCTCGAACGAGCGAGAAGAATTCTTCCCCCTTTTTTTTTTTTTTTTTTTTTTTTACAACAAAGAGGAAAAAGGAACGAAAGGAGAAGAATAAAATCTAGGACAAACACGGTGAAGCGAGCACGGGATTCTTATGGGAAACTGAAAGATGCAGGAAATGGAGAACATTTCAAAGTGTACAAAATATATCGAAAGTGGAGTTACTCGTTGGAATAATTGGTGGTGGAAACGAATTTCTTAAGCTGCTGAAATTTCTTTGCGTCCGTAAAAATTTGATCGTAGCCTAGTGACTATAAATGAAAAGAGCACAACAGGCCTTATTAATGGCTAGAGAAGAGAAACTACATTATGACTGTCACCGCTGAATGAAATAAATGTAAACAACGAGTGAAAAGATAAAGTTTGTTGTCGATAATCCGGGGACGATAGACTTTCTAATTATTTGCAGTCCACGTGCAGTGAAGTAACGAATGGTTTGTTCGTCATTCGCCGATAAATCGAAGTTCCCAGGTTCTTGATTAATCGAGGTTCCTACTGCAGAAAGGAAGCAAAATGGCTGATCGAAATATATCGCCGCCTATAATGCAGCGGGCACAATGAACCGAACGGCACAATGGACGCTCTGTTAATCGAAAATTCTGTCGGTGGCTCCGACTTTCGCATTTCTTTGTCCCCCCTCCCCTCCCCCCTCACAATAACTCCTTTGTCCGTTCGAAAATTTATGCGCTTCGCGGTTCCTGCGGGTTTCATTGATTAAAAAATTGTTGCGTTATCACGTTCCCTCTTCCAGTCTCTGGCTTAATTCGACCGAAAAAGAGAGAAACCTCTCTCGCGCTCGATCTTCCGTCTCCGGCCATCTCTTTTCGAACGTAAATTCTGGAACGTAATAACTTATTTATTTTATAAATAATTAAATTTCATCTACCAAATATTTTTAATAAAGAAATCGATCACCTAAAATGATAGTTATTATTCCTGAATTAAATGAATTTAATTAATTATAATAAATAATTGAACAATATGAAATTAATTCCAATCCATCTCATCCTAATAGAATTGTTATTATATTAGGACGTAAAATTAATATAATTATTGATAATGAAAATAATATTATTAAATAATAAAATCGTTTTAACAAAGAATTATATGAATTTATATATCTTGTTCTATATATATAAATTATTGAAGAAATAAATATAACTAAAAAAAATAAATAATAAAGTTTTATAATTTATAATTAAAAATATATTCATTTTTATTGAACTTAATCTTATAATATTTCATTCTATAACAATATAAAATATATTCTAAAAAATAATATAATTAAACTAATTAATAACAAAATAATTCTAAAAATTAATATTTTTATAATAATTTAAAATTACACACACACACACACACACACACATATATCTTTGAAATTACAATTCAATATTTTTATCAAACTATTTAAATAAATTATTAAATTAAAAAATAATAAATTTACTGGAATTAAATGAATTAATAATCTTAAAAAATTTATTAATTTACAATTATAAATTTTTAAATTTATGAAATTTTTCCCATGTATAATAAATCTAAATAAATACACTGAATAGATAAAAGATAATAAACAATAAATTATTAAAATTATAAATAAATATTTAAATCAAAAAATTAATAATATAATTTCACTAGTTAAATTTGAAGGAAAAGGAGAACCAACATTACATAAACATAAAATAAATCATATTATTATTATTAATTTAATATAAAATTAAATTAATTATTCCTTTATTAATAAAAATTAATCGTCTATTAGTTTGACTATAAATTAAATTAACTGAATAAAATATTTCAGAAAAAATAAATCCATGTCTATATTATTATATAATATCTTCCATATAATCTTAATTTTGTTATTAATAATATTCCGATTAATATAATTCTTATATAAACAATTGAAGAAATAGCAACAATTAATTTTATATCTAATTCAAATGAGTTTCAACCTCTTCCTTCAAGCGCTTTCCTCATCCAGTAATTTTCTCGTCGACAATTTCGAAACTCGAAAGGAGAGGTTTACTATGGGTAGAACGGTATCTTTATCTTTCAACGAAAAAACACCAAATATATTTATACACAAAAGATAATATGTCGCAATAAACAGAAAATATTATCTTGAAATGATAAATCAGTTCTCTCTTCTGTTTTCCTCCCATTCTGAGTCTCGCCTCACCTGTCTCTTCTGTAACGACCAACTGCTCCAGGACATTCTTCGAAACGTCATTTACGCTAGACGGGACTCTCACACGTCATATTTATACACCACAGACTTCATAACTATAGACAAAAGACTTTCGCTCGTCCAACGACACTCACAAATACATTTCGAAAGAACGGTGACGTGAGGAAACAGAGGTGTAGCGATTTTGGGACGGTTTGAAGTGACAGAAAGATCAAGAGCACCTTAAAACTTGCCCTTAAAAATTGAGTACCATCGTTGGAAAGTTGCGCGAGTACGGGTGAAATGTTGGAAGGGAAGAAACATTAACGAGGTCGGGAAGCCGAGGAGTTGGTCGAGAGCAAGTTGAAAAAAGAAAAGAAAATCCCCCTGATGATGATGAGCCGAGGGGAAAGAGGAACTTTGCTCGTGGGCGAAGTTGAAGTCGAATCGGGAACGAGGATCTCGCGTGCGATCGCGACGCGGCGTTTCTTTTCTCTCAAAATTTCTGCATACGCGGCGAGCAATTTGTTAAGTGCGTTTCTCGACCGATGTCCGAAGTCAACGGAATGAATCCAATCCGGCTGAAACGTCAGGAAAATTCCGTTTCGGACCGGCTCAATTAGAGATTGAACCGCGGTCGACCGAAATCTCAAAGGGAGGAATTCCACAGGAAGGAGTCCAGCCAGCCTGAGCTACCAGATTTTCCAATTAGTCGAATTAGTCGAATTTGCTATCAGGAACAAAGAAAGGAAAAAGAAGAACGCAGAGTCTCTTTCAAAAACACGAAAGCAGATCCCGAACGAGGCGGGACTTTATTGCGAAATTTGATTTCAAGAACCGAGACCATTTCAAGCGTAAAATATTGTACTGCGAATGTTCGTTAGTTGACGTGCAAAATATCGCGAAGCAGAATGAACGTGGGCGAAGCAAGTTCTTCATTTCAGCGTGATTACACCCTTCTTTTTGTCGATTTTAATTGTTTCGATAAAGTTACGGATTTGTAGGAGTTGTTTGCGAGTTCTGGTCGTCGCAGAAACAAGTCGTGACAGATATATAATTTCCAGTCGATCGGAGAACGCGACAGGGCAAAAACGAGGGGAAGCCAACCGCGGCGCCCCGACCGTATTGGAATTTTCCAATTTTCATATCAGTCAAAGCTTCGACCTCGCCTCACCACCACGAACAAAAAAGAAATTCCAATGGAAAGAAAAAGTCTGCCACTCTCTCCTCATGTACATGTATCAGATATAGTTTGTTAACTGATTTATCGGGAGATATTCTCCGCCAAGTTCTTTTGCATGACAAGATCTCAACTATGCGCGATTCAGTTTAACCATGATCGAAGTAATGTGTCAGAGGACGATAATCTCGTTCAGTTCCCATATGCTTTTGCTTCCACGAGGGAGAATAAATTGCGAAAGGGGGGGGGAAAGGAATAGCATGCAGCTCTTTCATTATGAGATATATCGCGATTTCTTGAAAATTCTCTTTATTGAATAATGATAATAATAATGATGATAATGGTGTGCAACTCCTCTTTAAATCATAACACTCTTAACCTGATCTTGCAACCTGATGAGATGCAAAATATAGCATGCCACTATTTTATTACAAAATATATCACGAACTTTTGGAAATTCTCTTCGTTAAGAAATAATAATAATGATAGTAGTAGTAGTAGTATGCAACTCCTCTTTAAATCTTAATTTTCTCAACCTAACCTCACAACCTAGTGAAATGCAAATATATAGCACGCAACTCTTTAATTACAAAATCACGATTTCTTAGAAATTCTCTTTATTGAAAAATAATAATAATAATAATAATAATAGTATGCAACTCTTCTTTAAACCCTAACCTAACCTAATAATACATAGTATACAACTATTTTATTACAAAAGGAATAGCGTGCAATTGCTTTATCACAAAATATATCACAATTTCTTGAAAATTCTCTTTATCAAACAACAATAATACTAACAACAGTATGCAACTCTTTTTCAAATTTTAACTTAACCTAATAAAAATGCAGCATGCAACTCTTTTATTAGAAAAGGAATAGCCTGCAATTGCTTTATCACAAAATATATCACAATTTCTTGAAAATTCTCTTTATCAAACAATAATGATACTAACAACAGTATGCAACTCTTTTTCAAATTTTAACTTAACCTAATAAAAATGCAGCATGCAACTCTTTTATTAGAAAAGGAATAGCGTGCAATTGCTTTATCACAAAATATATCACGATTTCTTGAAAATTCTCTTTATCAAACAATAATAATACTAACAACAGTATGCAACTCTTTTTCAAATTTTAACTTAACCTAATAAAATATGACAACTCTTTCATTACAAAGAGGAATAACGCGCAACTGTTTTGTTACAAAATATCTCACGACTGCTTGACAATTCTCTTCGTTAAAAAATAATACTAATAATAACGCAAATAAAATGCAAAATGTATCGGTTAACGATAACGACACGAGATGCACGAATTCCTCGCGGTCGAGAATGGGAAGGAGAAAATGAATTGAAACGCAGGCGTGTGGGACGTGTGTCGGTGACTCAGGTGTGCATGTTCGAGGTGAACCGGCCGTACGCGGTGATTAGTTCCTCGGTCTCCTTCTGGATCCCCGGTCTCGTGATGATCGTGATGTACTGCAAGATCTACAAGGAGGCTGTCCGTCAAAGGGAGGCGCTCAGCCGTGCCTCCAGCAATACCGTCCTGAACAGTGTTCACATGCACCGGGCGTCCACGTCGAGGCACCATTCCAGGGCGTCCCACCAGCTGTTGCTGCACCCGAGCGACGCCAGCGACTTTGCCAGGCCCGTCACTTATAGAACCGCCGCGGAGTTGAACGTGGAGAACGGTGAGTGAGTTGCACGCGCGTTCGACGAAACGTATTCGAAGATCGCTTACCTCCCTCCGCGCGTGAAATGAAACGCGTTCGTGAATCCGTGAATGGCCAAAGAGGCCGCGAATAACTCTAACAGCTTTGATAGCTTTGACAGCTTTGACGACTGAGCGACTTGCACAGGTCGTGATCAATACGCGTTTCGCAATCAGCTGAGAATTTACACGCGTTGGGTCGGTTTTAAGTTGGAGCCAAGGGTGGTAATCGACTAACGAACTGACTAACGAACCGCTAATTTCGCGAGTTTAGACGTTCGATACTTGCACGGCCGTACGTATGTACGTGTATGTATGTGTGTGTGTACACAGGGTGGAATACGCAAGTGGCGTCGTCCGAGTCGGGTCTCGCGACAAAGTTACGCTGTTTCGTAGGCGTGTTTCGAGCGTCACTGGTAATCACGGTACCAGTGGACAGAGTTTTTGACACGGAGTAAAAAAAGTAACGATTTGCGAGAAATCGCGAGTGAAAGAAAAGAGCTTTCAGAATGAGGATTTTTCGAAAATTCCAAACTGTCCCGACCCCTTAAGTAGGTTCAGTTGAAAATTGGCCCTGGTACACACATGTGCTTATTAATCAAGTGTTTTTACTAAAAATTATAAAATATCACTGATAAATGTTCAAACTTCATCTTCTCGGAAAGCGTTCTACGAAAATGAAGATATTCTCACTTCTGGAACTAATTGAAGCTCGACAAATCTCTGTACTCTCCAAAAAAAGTTCTCTTCTTTTTTTATCTTTCTTTTTCGAAGGAATCTTGTAGTGAATTATAAACGCGCCGTTTCAGCACCGCGAACGACCGGTTTTGGAGCTTTCCGGTATTTTTAGGTTCTCTCCCCGAGCGTTTATCAAGGGTTGGCGAAGCAAAGAATAAACAATTCTTCTCTCAGCACCTGTAAAAATCACTCCGCGTCGTCCGTGTCGTGTTTCAGAATTATTTTGATCGCTGGTCATCCTACCTCGTCCTCGTTAGTTTAACTCGATTCCCTGACACCTACCTTAGCTCTAGTTTAATTGTTTGAACTCTCTCTGAGGGAATACGTCCAGGCCAAAGAGTTTCCCCTTAAATTACAACGTTTCAACTTTCGTTCGTTCGTTGTTCTTTTCCTCTGCTTTTCAACAATGGCTCGGAAAGTGACGTACACACGTATCCGCTTTCTCGGAATTATACTTGTAAATTTTTGCCAGAGGGATCGCCACGTATGAGAATCTGCATGTCAAATTTTAGAAATTTTTTCGCGCAACCTGTTCGAAACTGTGCGAGGCGCGACTTCTGTTAATATTCGGGCGTCAAAGCGTTTTGAGAGAACAGCGTTCTATTTATACTTGTTTAATGTAATTAATTTTATATAATTTTATAATCGCACTGTCAAATCAATCCTTCTCAATGAGTAACTATCTTTCCAATTGCATACGAACATTCGAACGTTTATTTTAATTCGCAGAATTAATTAACGTAAATTCATTTAACGCGCGTCGTTCTCCGCGCAATTACTTTCGGCGGTGAGATTTAATCTTGACGTTTTAATAAATACCTTTTCAATCGTCGGGACGTTCAAACATTTGCTTCAATTCAGTGGAAACATAAATTCTCGTTTCATTCTTCGTCGCAATATTTTGATATTTCATCCTCGCGTATTTTTTTATTGTTAATCTTCTTCGTTTGACACGCTCTTAAAATTCAATCCTCTTAAAAAAGAAAAGCTGAATCTAATTGACATCAAATTCCAATTAATCATCGACGAGTAATTCTCTGCTGAAAAAAAAAAAAAAGAAAAAAAGAGCAACCGGAGAACAAGGAAGAAAATCGAGCACGCTCGTCCTTTCGCAGTTCGCTTTCTAAAAAAAAAAAAAAAAAAAAAAAGAAACGAAAGGAAGAAGAAAGAAGAAAACCGACGAGAAATCCTTTTCAATCCGCCGTCAATCGAATTCGAGCGTTTGATCTCAGCCAGCGAGAAGTTTCGTTCCTCGAGGAACGAAGAATTCTTTCAGAGCGAAGAACGCACGCTTTTGGAAATGAAGGGAAAAGCAACGAGAAGCGCGGCCGCAACTTTCGCTGTTCGACACCGTAATAATACATTCCGGCGGCGTGATGGTCGCCGCCAATTATTTGCTCGGCCAGAAATGACGTGCAATCGATGTCGAAATTACCGCGTGTAATATTCTCGTCGGTTTTTCTTTCTCTCTTTCGTTCCTGCTGTTTCGACGCACTTCGAACAGAAATGGAAATGACGACTGCGCCTCGTTTTCGACATCATCGGATAATCTTCGAGTAAATCGATCGGACCTAGGTCGGAACTTGCGTGGCTAATTTGCATGAAAGTATTTCTCAACGTTCGTTGGCATTTTTTTTCTTTTCGAGTCGGCGATCCGCGTGGGATTTTCAGAGGTGGAAACGTTCGCGTTTGTGCGCGTGCGTGAATTTTCGTTGCAAATTCGAGTGATCGAAAGCCCACTCGAGGAGAGGGTTAATTTAATAAAATTTCGAAGTCAGACTTCGCCGTGCAGAAAATATCTTTTCATTGACGTTCCTCTGGATTTTGCACCGCGATAAATCGTGAAATTTAAACTCACCTCCAGGCACCCCCGCTTCGAATCATTCGCTAGTTTTCACCCACGTGGATATAAAAATTCTCCATCACTTTTATACGTGTTAGCCCATTTCCTACCGCTCGTTAAAATACTCTCGTATATTTTTATCATTATCAGTCATTTGCATATTCCCCTGCCTCTCGAGATTTCCATTTGAAAATTGCTACTGTCGACGAATGTTCAAGGAGAAAAAAAAAGA
Source organism: Tetragonisca angustula (assembly GCA_036937485.2). NCBI lineage: Eukaryota > Metazoa > Arthropoda > Insecta > Hymenoptera > Apidae > Tetragonisca > Tetragonisca angustula. The sequence goes on along the minus strand of JAWNGG020000237.1, from coordinate 152,846 downwards.
AAAGATTTGCACACAGACACACGAGTGCATTTCAAGCCGTGTGCTAGACATACGATCGACTTAATGCACGATGCATTTCGTGGTTATTTGACGGGCGGACAAGTAAAAACGTTTTCTCGGGCTGCGTTCAAGGAGAAATTCCGATCCCGATGGGAACCAATTCGTCTCGCAAGGTGCCAATCACTGTAATGGAAATGAATAAGCTCCCTGCAGCTTATATGTATAGCAGTCGGATTGTTTCTCGAGGAGAGAAGCTGCAATTTTCAAGCCGCTTCACAGATTCGTCTGTGTGCTCTCCGTTTCAGAGCCTGTTTCTCAACTCGAAGAAGTCTCATCTCTCCAAGTGTCCATTTCTATTTCATAATATTTCTATCCGCGGTCGTGCTAATCCATTTGCATCACGGTTAAATTTAACGATCGGTTCGTGTCATCATCGAAGTCTGATGGTTCGAGACGGTTCATCAAATCACTCACGACCTTCGAATTCTGTGTTTTATTACGCTCTTTGTTACATATACTCTTTTATTGGTTTATATTAATAATTTATATATGTATATATTACAAGTATTAATATTTTGTTACACTTATTAAAATTTATATACTTTTATTGTACTTAGTAATATTCATTATTTTGACTTTTATAATTTATTATATTTATTTTATCGTTCACTTTTATATTTATTTATTTATCAAAGTGCAAAATTGGACAGAGTGCATACGCATCAAACGAATGTACAAGTGCAGTGTTTTCTGCGACGTTTTGTAAATTTATCAAATATTTCCAATCGAGCATCTATTTTCTCTTTTTTAAATTTTCAAAAATACGAATTTGCGTATATCGCTGTAATACGTATTTTAATAACGATAATGTGAAATATTAATAAATACGAAATTTTCAGCATCAGCGAGTGATTATGCATCAAAAGAATATACAAATGCAGTGTTTCCTGCGATATTTTGTAAATTTATCAAATATTTCCTATCGAGCATCTATTTTTTCCTTTTTTTTTCTTTTCGACTAAATTTTCAAAAATACGAACTTGCGTAAATATGTTATATCGCTGTAATACGTATTTTAATAACGATAATATTAATAAATACGAAATTTTCAGCATCAGCGAGTGATTATGCATCAAAAGAATATACAAGTGCAGTGTTTCCTGCGATGTTTTGTAAATTTATCAAATATCGAGCATCTACTTTTTCTTTTTTTTTTTCTTTTCGACTAAATTTTCAAAAATACGAACTTGCGTAAATATATTGTGTCGCTCTAATACGTGTTTTAATAAATGCGAAATAAACGATAATGTGAAATATTAATAAATACGAAATTTTCAGTCGATCGTTTCTATCCGCAGATTATTCCCCGCACGGTGGTGTTACAGAGTAGATTATAAATTATTTGCGGAGTATTCCGCTTCCCGATGCAAATGGGTTAATCGTTGTAACGTGCAGTAGATTTAGCAGCTGGTAGATTTTTAGAGAAGGTTGGCTTCTCTTAAAAGGATTTCAGCAAACATGAGCTTTAATTAAAATTACTTCAACTCCCCTCGGGCGAAGATCATGTTACACTATTAATTGAGAAATTAGTGGAGAATTTAATAGAATGTCCCACGTTTGCTCCCATAATTAAAATTAGAAACAGGCTCCAGATGTCTCGATAAAAATTCCAAAAACTACTTTTTGTTCTTTTCCTTTTTTTTTTTTTTTTATTTACTAGCCTCCCTCCTTTACACTTGGCCTATGTGCTATATGGTCTTACGTGTTACAAAACCTACATGTAAGAAACAAAGACAATATGTATATAAAACAAATAACAAAAGACGTTCTACACACTTGATATAATAGTAAAAAACAAAAGAGAGAGGAAAAAGAATAATGTGTTGAGATTATTGGGTTGTTCTCGGATTTCCTCTTTCCTATTGCGTTGTTTTTTATGTATCTGTCTGTAAAAATGACTTTCAGCTTGACGAAGGGGTCGATTAACAGTTGCTTAATTGCATAAAGTAGTTTTACGTGATATTCTTTAAGTTAAGCATAATTTTTCTGTCTTTAAAACAGTTAGGACAGAACCTAGAAAATTACTTTTCTTTCTCACGTGCTTGGCCTATTTGCTACATGCCAACTTGTACACTTATATATACCAGACGACAGAGAGCGAAAATTACTTGAAATACGTATTCCAGAGACATCTGCAACCGACAGAGAAAAAACAAACTTGTCCGTTTTCACAACTAATTATAGAGAAAGTTACTTCAGGGAATTAAAGTATACTCTTCTCACATGGAGATTGAAGGCTTTTCAACCGGAAAATCGTCAGAGACACGCCGCGTGCAAGAGGCAAAACGAAAGAGACGATCCGAGATCGCGTTACGAACGGAAAGCAAACTAATCGAGCGTGGAAACGCGAAGCCCGCGCGAACTGAAAAATGAAAAAACATGGAAACCTGTTGGATCGCTCGTGTCGGTGATTTACGAGCACTTGAGCTTTGTTAGCGTCGAACCACCCTCTCGGGTGGTTCGATACGGTGTTGGGGAGAACGGGCGCAATGTTTGCGCAAACGTGGAACAAGCGTGGGACAGGGAGGATGATGCATAACGAACAAAGGATTATCCGAGACTCCGCGGACGAACAAGGGGAGGATCTCTTACGAATCGAATTCGTTGTTCGTTCGAAACTTTCCAAACGAGTTTACCTCTTAACGTCTTAAACTCCCGTGTCTATCGTGACTTGACTCGGCGGAAAACCGAGCTCGCTGCGAGAATTACGTTTCTGGGATCTTATCCTCTCACGTTGCAGTGCTCGCGTTGTTGTTACGGAGACGTTACGTGGATCGATATATATATTATATATTCTTTTTTTTAGTATTTAATATTTAATATTCTGGTAATCCGGCTTGTAATAATCGACTTTTTGCGGATTTTTTTTTGGAGGAAATCATGATACATTTTGGTATGCAGTTTTCGTAGACAGATTTATTCATACTTGAAGAGTATTTACAATTTTTTTTTTTTTAACGAAATTAACGAAAGTTGTGGAATATAGCCTTAAGCAAAGCATGTTTTTAAAAACGAGTTCGAATGGCTGACGTGATTCCGGTCCACCTGGTAATTTGAAACTAAAAACCAGAACGCGTCTTAATTAGTATAAATATGGCTATCGCACGAACCACGGAAACAGCGAAATTTCGAAAATTAAAAAAATGGCAGCATTTTGAAGTTGAAATATCGATTTTTCTTGTGCTTTTTCTCTTTCGGGTGGTAAAAAAAAAAAAAACAAAAATAGAAAAACCATCAGATTTTGAAATCCGTGATTTATGCGATAAAGGTACGTCCGGTGAAGATCTCCTTCAAATTTCAAGACAATCGGTCAACTAAAACGTGAGATAAACGTCCCGTCAGCCAGTTTGGAAAATAAGGATTTGAGAAAAACACGTTTGAAGTTCTTGTTACCCGTTGTATGAAAATGTTCATACTCGCGATCAATCGAGTAGGTACAAAAAGAATGAAATATTATAAAATAATAATAATATAAATAATAATATTACAAAATAAAATATTTTTTGAGAAAAACACATTCGAAGTTTTTGTTACTCGTTGTACAACAAATATTTATACTTAGGTTGCGAGCAGTATGCCATTTTCTTTAAACATCTATAACTTTACTAATTTTAAGAAATTCAAACAAATCCTTTCACACAGACATTTTCGAAAGCGTATACTCTGAGAAAAAGAAATTGATTTTTCAAAGCCGGATTACCAGAATAATATCCCCTTCACGTTAACACGTCGAATTTTCGACCTGGAAGGCCATTTAACATCAAGATCTGAAGAAGCTCTCGAAGAACGTGACATCCAAGAATGAGAGAAAACTCGGAAATAAAAAAAACACTCACTGTTAATAACTCACTTTCCAATTGCCTCCATTAGAAAATCAAATTGGCCTCCCCTCCCCTGTGGGAACCATAAATTTAGACCGGATCTCTTAATATGTCACGCGTTAAGTCCTCCAAGCATTTCTCAAGCGTTTCCATTGCTACAAAAACAAATGGAAATTCCACGTGATAACATCTGTTCCTCGGTGAAATATTTCAGCATTGTTAAAACAGGCAAACAAATTAAAAATTCTTACCGCTCTCCAGCTTGAATAGCGCGCGCTGCGTAATTCCTCTCGTTTAAAAATTCACAGTCCGAATGTTACGCGGCAAGAACGTGGCTTTAAATTTCACAAACAGTTCATTAACACGCGGTTAGTAGTAGGCAATGCGGAAGAGAGACAGAGAGAACGAGAGAGAAACGAAATTTGCTCGACTTTCCTTCGCCACGTGGATGAGAACGTGATTCAATTTTAGAAAAGGTCAAGTCGAGTTTTATAACGCTTTTTAAACGCCTGAATCGCAATCCATCGCTGTCTTTCAATATTACGTGCAAATGTGATAACTCTCTGGGTTACTCTGGTTTAAACGACATTTCCTGCAATTTGAAAATTTGGCTTGCCGCTTCAACCGAGAGCTACCTCGCCCGCGACGAGTGATTGACGCGAGGGTTTCTCCTGCCAGAAAATCAGAACGGTTCCCTCGCAGCCAGAGAGCCACTATTTGCACAGTGTTTACGTTTATAACGCGTTTTAACATAACAAACGCGCGAATTTCCTTCGAAAATCGAATCTTCTTGATCGTCAACGGGCCAACGTTCGCAATATCCAACGATTATCGGGCGGCTGTAATTCTTTTACGAGGGTTTCGCGAGGATTTACGAGATCCGGAATCAACTCTCTCGTTGATGAGATTAGGGATTGATTCGATGAATCCCGCGGCTTACTGAGTCGTCGGATCGAGAGCGATCCTGAGGTGCAACGACATCCGAAGTTCAAACATCGTTTTCGACATCCGAAGTTCAAACGTTGTTTCGAAAGTTTCGAGCCTTGAACTTCGAGCAATCGAGTCGAAAGCTGACCCAAACTTGTTCCCAAGTAGCAATTTCTTTCTTCAAAAGTATATCATCGAACGGCCGTGGACGGAAGCCTCTCGAGGAATTTCTTTTTTTCCTTGAAAGTTGCAGGAGCCTGAGGCTAACAGATGCGAATCTTTTTCTCTCTTAAAGAGACACACAGAGATTTACAGCGATTCTTTTGTTTCACGAGAGCTGACGGAGATTCGTTTCGTTTGTAAATTTTTAGAAAACGTTTCCACGTGCACTTAATTAACATTAGACGATAGAGATACTTTGAAACAACGTGAAAGATGATTTAAAATCTGATCTGATGATTTAAAAAATGGAAAGAACGTTTGAATTGTCGAAAGTTATCATTACAGTCTTGTTGAAAAATATTTTTCTAGTTCTTGCGCGTATATATGTATATATACACGACATTGAGATTCTGAAAGAGATTGAACGAAAGGTGTATAAAATTTTCGAGCTTGTTCTCTCTGTCTCTGCTGCAAATTTGACCAACGTCCTAAATGTCTGTGCCACGTATGGTAGATATTCACGGGCATGAAGCAATCTGGATCGTCGAGCGTGACGTAAAATCTTTCAAAGAGATAGTTAATTGTGTTTGTTTAGGGAACGGTTATTTTTATCCTGAGCGAAACAGTTCGATGATCAAAAAGATTTTAATTAGCTAGTTGTGCTTAATAGTTTCATAAACAAAAAAAAAAAAAAAAAGAAAACAGTTTACATGTTTCATTTACCTCGAGTTTAACAACAATATTGTGCTTACCCCCAGTTAAATTTAATAACAGCGAGCAACGCTGTTATTGAATTTCACTCTTTACGCTATTACCGTTTCATTACCTCGCTCTCGCTCTCTATTTTCTTTTGTTATTGCTCTTGCGCGTTCTGGTAATTTCAGCGAAGACGTATTATTATTATTGTCGTTAACACGACGTTGCAAGTACAAAGAAGTGCAGCGGAAATTTTGGGGTCGCAAAGTGTGACCTAAACCTAACCTAACTCTCGCTCTTTGTTTTCTTTCGTTACTGCTCTTACGCGTTTCGGTAATTATAACGAAAATTTATTACTATCGTTATTATTATTATTATCTTTAATACAACGTTACAAATATAAAGTACAGTGGAAATTTTGGGATCGCAAAGTGTGACTTTTGACCTAAACCTAACCTTACTCTCGCTCTTTGTTTTCTTTCGTTACTGCTCTTACGCGTTTCGGTAATTATAACGAAAATTTATTACTATCGTTATTATTATTATTATCTTTAATACAACGTTACAAATATAAAGTACAGTGGAAATTTTGGGATCGCAGAGTGTGACTTTTGACCTAAACCTAACCTTACTCTCGCTCTTTGTTTTCTTTCGTTATTACTCTTACGCGTTTCGGTAATTATAACGAAAATTTATTACTATCGTTATTATTATTATCGTTAATACAACGTTACAAATATAAAGTGCAGTGGAATTTACGACGTAAAAAAAAAAATTAGAAATTTTGGGATCGCAAAGTGTGACTCTCGACCTAAATCTAACCTAACTCTCGCTCTTTGTTTTCTTTCATTATTGCTCTTACGCGTTTTGGTAATTATAACGAAAATTTATTACTATCGTTATTATTATTATCGTTAATACAACGTTACAAATATAAAGTGCAGTGGAATTTACGATGTAGAAAAAATTTAGTCGAAATTTTGAGACACAAAGCGTCACTTCCGACTCGTTTTACTTTCGAAGAAGAATTCCTACTTCAAAATGCAACTTGAAAGTTACGCCAGTGATTGGATTCTAAATTTTTACGCAAATTTCTACGTTTGTAAAGAAAAAAAAAAAAAAAAAATAGAATTCGAAAGGAAATTCGCCTTGCTGAGCCGAAAATTCCAAAAAGAGCGCTGAGCTTTGTTCACTTTGTACTTTCGGTGAAAAATTCTTCGTGACGCGTAAGAATTCACCATCTGTAATTCGCGTGATACGAAAGAACGTATTGGTCAAATAATATCGGTGAATCGGCGTTTGGTCAAAGTTACGCAGAGTTCCTTTTCGAACCTTGCGGCTTTTCTCGCATTTAACCGCGGGATCTCCTTTTGTAAGGAATTTCATTCGAAATTCCCGCCACACCTCCCCAGAGACAGCCATCGTAATTTCATAAACTCCGTGTAATTAAACGTCGAGTCGAGACGTTCGTTTTGTCGGCGCGTGCACTCGAAAGGATCGATTTGACCTCCTCCCGGTGGGCGTTGCGAGGAAAATGAAATTTCCCGGCTGCGAGAGCGTTTAGTCGTCGCGCGAGCCTAAAGTGTCGCTTTTAACCCGTGGCGCCGTATCCGAGGGCCAGGCGAGAAATTTTGTCTCGGCCGTCGATGCATTTACGTCTAAATGTATTTCGCCTTGTGTATGAGCAACGTGACCCGCCGTTCGTTATGAACGCGTTTGTTGTTCTTGCATTGTGGAACGCTGTCGATCGGCGCGAGGACAACGTTGCTCGAGAATTTCGTCTCGTTCTGCAAGTTGTCGAAGCACCGATCGAAGTGTAGTCGCTTCGCTGATTTATCGCGCTTTATAAACGTACGTACACTGGATGAACGAGAAAATAGGCGAGTTTATATTTTATTTTATTACTATATTACGATATTAGATAAATCAGATAATTTTATTTTTCGGCTTCACAGCCATGAAGGTGGACTTGATTTACATTTCTCTTTTTTCCTCTCTGTTTCTCTCGCTCCTCACTCTTCATATCTGTTTTATACCCTACCCTATACTTTTGTATTATACTTAACAATTTAACACTAACTTTTATGCTATACTTAACAATTTAACCTAACTCCTCTTTCGCTTATCCTAGACTGCCCTTTTATTTTCTACCTTATTGCTCTAATTGTTCACCCTACGAATGTAATACGAATGTACCGCGTATTGCCTTTGGTTGTCTATTCCTTCTGGCCTCCTTGACCTTGCTTCTTCTTCCCATTTGATTTCTTCTAGCCATCTTTCTGTCTTTTCGTTCCTTTTGCCTCTCACGATGTCCTCTAGATTTACCTCTCTGCTTGTCACCCTACACTCTCTCACCAGATGCTGCAATGTTCCTGGGGCGTTCCTCACAGAGCTCGCACTTCCGTTTCTCTTCGTCCTCCCAGTATCAGTTCCATCTATCCATGCATCCGCATTAGCTGCTGACTTTCTCCGTTTCCTGGTTTCTCTGGATATTCTGGTAGTCCTGTTGTCTGGATGTGTTTGTGTCTGTCATTGTATTCTGATTTTTGTATTTTGTTGTGCTGCACTTGGCCCTATCTTTCTATATCTCTCTTTCTCAGGTTCTCTATTATGTCTTCCTTTCTTTCTTTCCTGTTCCAATCCGAGTTTACTCAGCCCGTTTCTGATTAGATATTCTTCCCTTTCTTCCATGCTCTTTGTCTTCTCCTCCTTTTCCTCTAGACATATTTTACTACTATTGTTATTATTATATTATATGTTTAAGCGACTGAGTAATTTTTCTTTCTCTTCAGTTTCTCTCCGTTTCTTTTATATTTTTGATGCACTGGTTGGATCGTAGTTGGATTGCAAACGAAACTCAAGAAGATGTTCACCTTCCTGTTGAACGTTTGGCCCTCTAGTTGTGTCTTTGCACAAATGCAAATTTATTATTCGATCGAAAAGAAATTGATCTAAAGACGCTCGAAAAATTATTGAGAAATAATAGAAACACCTACATTCCGCTACGTAGAAATGCTTTCTCTCTTCTCGATGTCACTCGTAGCGACAGGCGTGTCTTTTTTATTTATTCACCTTCTCATTTGCAAAAGTTTTCTCAAACATTTAGAAACGATTGTATTTTACAAATTCCATTTATAACCATGTTTGTATTTTTAATCGAATCAAATTAGACAGATACAGTTACCAATTCATTTTACGCTACAGCTCGAGAAAGAAACGATTCTCTCAGTAAAAAAAGGAGAATCGTCCTTTTCCTACGAAATAAAATAAATCTGTAAACAGGTTAGAAAATAGTAAAAAGGATCATCGATATGCCTTCTGTTTCTTCGATGTCACTCGTTGTAATAGGCCAGTGTTTTTCTCGCGTTATTATTTATTTTTTCAAGTGCAACAATTTTCTCCAACATTTAGAGACAATTGCACTTCGCAAATACAAGCGAATTTTTTAGCATTTTAAATTATTCCATCGGAAAGGAAAAGGAGAATCGTCCTTTCCCTTTGATGTCACTCGTTGCAACAGGCGTGTTTCTTCGTACTGTTATTTATTTCCTCAAGTGCAGCGATTTTCTCTAACGTACAGAAACAATTATACCTTGCAGATACAACGAATTTTTAACTTAGAAAGAAAAGGAAAAGAAAACAAATTAGAAAGAAAAGGAAACAAAATAATCCCGCGAACATAGTAGAAAAACAGGAAAGCGAGCGTCCTGAAACGTCAAAACAGTGGGCCTGGCCATTATCGGATAAAAAACGGAGCCATTTGTCCGCTCGCTTGCTTATGTTACAACCACCGGTATGAGGCAACCTGTTCCGATTGTCGCGCAGCCCCGTTATACATTTCACGCGGCCGGGGATCTCATTATCTCGGCAATATTTAAAACGGTGACGCGCGATAAATCGAAAATACCGCGCGCGTTGTATAAATATGTACGTACGTGCGTCGACGGCGTGAGGCCAGGCGTGAATCTTCCACCATGATGGAGAACAGCCAGACGAGAACGTCTGCCAAGATCCCGCGAACTTGGCATTTCACGACCGTGATGCTCCAGCTGTGTTTCGTCTTGCACTTACTTACTGCGTTCGCGAATCGAGTCTCACGGTGTGCGCAACATTTCGATTACTCGCACGACTCAAACTTCGAACGACGAAAATTGCTTACGCTATGTCAAAATATATTTTTGCTCGTGGACGAAATATATTGTGTTGAGCAGGACACGATTTTATTAACGCTCTACGAAAAAGTAGTCGAGATTCACAACTGTTAGACATTTCCTTTCCGGGTGTAATTTTGAAGACTTCAAAACGACTCCTAAAATGTACAAATCAATGTTTCCGCTCGAAATTCCACTGGAAATTTATATTCTAAAATTTATCTATTCTTGCTTCAATATCCTCCGACGGAAATTTGGTGAATTCTTAATCCGATGAATTAAGAATGGCGGGAAGTTTATTTCGATCCTGTTGATTTCTTCCTGTGTGATTAAGTTTTTAATATAATCTCGAGTCAGCTCTGTTTCACGGTAGAGAACCTCTCGTTTACGGAGTCGAACACAAGGAAATAATCTGGAACGTAGCTGGAAGAATCTCTGAAGTGCCTAAAATATTTCGCCACGCCAAACTGAAGTAAACACGAGAGCGAGCAACATGAGAGACGAATGTGAAATAAATATGAGTGACACGTGGAAACAAAAGCGACAGCGAGAGATGCCATCGAATCGAAATTGTCGCAACGGCCGCTCCTAATTCACGCTGACAAATTGCACGTACGCGGCTCAACCATAAGTTACCGCGGGTATTAACGATAGCGCTGGTCCTGTTTACTTGGTCGTTCAATTACACTTGGTCGTATAGATGCACGCGCGTCGTGGTTCGTTTATGGACGGCGATAAACGTCCGTATGACAGCACCGAAATTGTTATTTGTTAGAATACCTGAAACAATTATTACCTCGGAAAACAGGTTTCGCGACAGTGTACAACGATCGCGGGGTTTACGTTCGGTGCTTCGATGCTTCGTTTGTGGACACTGGAATTTATGTCACTAGCGTACCAAGCGGCGCGAGTTTCTTGGAACATACCACTCGCGCTCGGTACGAGAGACTTGCAAACTACAATCGTAACTCCATTAACCGTAACTGTCGCTCTAATCCCGCCAGTTGAGAGTGAGGGATATTTCTTTGAAACGATAAATTTCTCTCGTCTAGCTGAGACAATTAGTATCAATAACGAAAGGTACTTTTCTTTCTACAAACTGTGTTGGAAAGAATACTCGTAACCGATTTAAGAACGGAAAGTTGACCTATCGCCTCGCTTGTAAATTTGTGGAACTAATCGAACGAACGGGATTGGAGAACTCGACGCTCTTACTTGACGATCGATCGAACATCCACGCTGTTGGACTTACAATCAGTGGGAACGGATTGACCAAAGTATTGGTAATCCGTGAAACATTTCGAGTTCCTCTCCGGGCGATCTTCAGTAATATCGGATTATAGGAACGACCTAAATACAACGCGGCGGCACGCTGAATAATTTAAAACGGGACGAAAGTAAAGTTTTTCGTCGCTGTGGAATTATGCAGCAGGTACTTAATGCCGCGGGTTCCGTAACGTGGAGCATTCGTTCTTTCGGCTGTGTCGATCGATACACACCGCGAATCACCATTACGTTTGAATAATTGAGAAATAAACGCGTTTACAACTGTTACGTTGTCCCGTAGCGTCGAGGTAATTCACGATCGAACTGTAAAATTCCTCATCAAGAGAGAAACTTTCTGATACAGTGAAGCACACAGGCTCGAAAATCATTTAACACTGTATTCTGCGTTCACGAATTTACAAATTGGTCATTTTGACCATTTTGCTAGTTTTTTTTTAGCGTGTTAATAAAATACCTTAGTTTCGTTTTTCTGACAGTGTGATTGACACAGAATTAAGAGGAATTTGATACAGTACGGAATAAGAAGAATTTATACGTTAGATTATTCGTGTAGTTTCGACTTGTCGCGGAAAATTGAGCTATAAATATCTCCTATTAAATATCTCTCAACAGAAGCGCTCATTCCGAGCCCGTAAATACGGAGATCGTCATAAATCTGCCAGATGGAATTCGTTCGATATATTTCATGCATGCTTCTGTCCTTCCGAAAGATATATCCTTTATCAGGCAATATTTCGAAAGCCAGCATTTCACGTGAGAGCATAAATACAAGTACAATACAGTCGTTCGAATGTTTCACAAAACCTCGTTTGAATTTGCAAAGAATTCTAACGCCAGAGTCATACTACCAGAACTGGTTTCATATTATTAACTGTCAGTTGCAACTGCCAATCGCTAACTTTTGTCCCTAATTCGCGAGCTTTCCAGAGCGTTACAAGCATAATCGCAACAGTCGTGACTCGTCACAGGGTTGATGAAGTCTCAAAATTTATCTGGGTCTTCAGAGTGTAAATGAATCGTACTCCAAGCTTGAAGAATTGCAGTTAGCTTGCTCGAGGACCTCAAAGGTAATAGTGATCATGGCGAGACTCTCGGGTCTGTTCAAAATTTTAACGATCGTTCAACAATCCTGGCAAATTCGTCATCCAACCAGTAAGCGAGTAATCCTCGTTAAGTTTTTGTCCCAGAATCGCACTATTCTCTCAGTCTAAACCCAGACAAAACAGACAATAAGTTTATTACGAAAGAGCAAGGAAGCGACGAATTATTGTATACCGGTTCGGTCGCTCGTTATGGTCCGCGAAACAGTCGCCAGCGCAAAGGGGATTAAAAACGCAGCGTTCATTTCATGTGGGTCAGCTAGTCGTGGAAAAGGTGTATCAAAGCGAACGGAATCCTGTTCCAGCGGCGCGGCGTCCTCGTGAATCCTCCTCGCAGGAGTCGGTGCGATCTTTTCACGTGAGGGTTGTAGATTTTTATGAGAAGCCTATTTAGAAAACTGACCCAGAAAACGAGCGTACAAAGGCGAGACTTTTCGTCGTACTTTGCAGATGCAGACAGTAAGAAAAGAGAGAGAGAGAGAGAGAGAGAGAGAGAGAGAGAGAGACATCTCTCGCGTAAATAAAGACGGCCGCGTGGAAATCTTTTGGCGATTTTGGCCAGCAAGCTGGCACGAATCAGTTGCTTTATATTCCAATAGAGAGGCAGAGAGAGAGAGAGAGAGAGAGAGAGAGAGAAATTTTGTTGTAGATTTTTGAATTTACAGGGTATGTGTTAGTAAAGTATATATAAATTAGTGGTTAGAAATATTGTGTATAACGCGTACCTCTCGTCTTGTTACGAGTGCAAAAAGAAATAGTGTTCTTCACTAATAAACTAATATACTCGATAAATACAAATTCAATTTGAAAAATTCGTTTTTACAATTCTTTATTACAGACAAACTTCTGTTACTTATAATTTACAATAATTACTATAACGATTTTTATTAATAGAGAACAGTACTTCAGTTTTACTTTCTCGTGTGAATAACTTCATTTTCACTTTTGCGTGAGATTCGTTACTGACAAGCCAGCGAGCTGGGAAAAGCAAAGTGAAGAAAAGAGAGACTAGTTAAAAATATTTCATCTCATCTTCTTATGAATCAGAAGCGAAATATTGTTCATTATCAATAAAAAAACACTTCGTTACTTAATAAATGCTCGTTTATTTCTCGACAAAATTGTGGAATAAATTTAATCTCAAAAATCCTTTCAATACTGTCAATCCTTTCAATAATTCATAACTCTCGTTGCTTGTAATTTGTACCAATCGCCATGATTTTATTCGCGGAGAATAATAGTTTATTTTCATTTCTGCGTGTGAATCACGGCCATTGAAGAGATCGAAGAAGAATAACGAAAGAAACGAGAAACGAATTAAAAATATTTCATCCAAAACGAAATGTTAGTAACATCGTTGCTCGATAGATGCTCGATAAATTCGTTCGCGAATTTAATTCTTTCAATATTTCGCAGAGTTAACTTCCGTCGCTCATAATTCGCAGTAACGATTTCTCGCAATTAATGAGAAACAATATTTCATTTTTACTGGTCTGCGTGTGAATAACGACTCGTTATTGAAAAGTCAGCGAGGCAATGGAAGAAAAACGAGCCAGGGAATATAATATAACTTTCTTCAGCCGTCAATGATTAACGTAGCGTGGCAGTACGGGCGACTATTTACCGATTCCCTCTCGCAGAACAATATAAGCCGAGGTGCACTGACCTATTCTCGAGATGAACTTTGAAAAACACCCGTTCCCTTCCTTTTCCTCTTTTTCTTTTCTCCTTTTCCACCGCCGGAGCTCCAACACCGCAAGAAAAATATTTCCTTTTCCCGCCCCTTCCTTTGTTTTTCCATCCCCCCCCTTCCTGTCCCCTGGCACCGCTCCGTTTTCTATTTCATCCATCCAGCCGGCTCAAAGGTGAACGCGCCCCGAGTCACCGGTGGAAAAGTTTTCACTGCACTGAGCAGAAACTCGCTCCGGTTCGAGTGAATTGGCCAATTGGAACTGATTAACCTTCGCTTGGAATAATTATCGGCTTCGTAATTACGGATCTCGTTATGACATTTTTGCACGAGACTCGTAAATAATTGAGAAGCTTAATGATAAAATTAAATTAAAGAACGTAAGTCTTGTTTGCGTGTGTTGATGATGACGACCAACTGGGTCGAGTATCGAGATGATACTAGCGCAGTGCAAACACTGACTGTGAATCAGTAATAGACTTTTGAAAGTTATTCATAAATTCCTTCGATTTGTAGATTAATATAAAGACAAATTACATTTCTAAGAAGAAAAGAATATGTTTTTCCATCAGGAGGACTCAACATCAGTTGCATTATTAGCTCAGTGCTAACACTGACTGTGAGTCAGTAATAGACTTCTGAAAATGCCCTACGAACAGATATTCATAAATTCTTTCAATTTGCAAATTAATAAAAAGACAAATTACATTTCTAAGAAGAAAAGAATATCTTTTTCCATCAGGAGAACTCAACATCAGTTGCATATTAGCTCAGTGCTAACACTGACTGTGAGTCAGTAATAGACTTCTGAAAGTGCCCTACGAACAGTTATTCATAAATTTCCTCGATTTGTAGATTAATATAAAGACAAATTACATTTCTAAGAAGAAGAGAATATTTTTTTCCATCAGGAGGACTCAACATCAGTTGCATATTAGCTCAGTGCTAACACTGACTTCTGAAAGTGCCCTACGAACAGTTATTCATAAATTCTTTCAATTTGCAAATTAATAAAAAGACAAATTACATTTCTAAGAAGAAAAGAATATCTTTCTCCATCAGGAGGACTCAACATCAGTTACATATTAGCTCAGTGCTAACACTGACTGTGAGTCAGTAATAGACTTCTGAAAGTGCCCTACGAACAGATATTCATAAATTCTTTCAATTTGCAAATTAATAAAAAGAGAAATTACATTTCTAAAAAGAAAAGAATATCTTTTTCCATCAGGAGGACTCAACATCAGTTGCATATTAGCTCAGTGCTAACACTAACTGTGAGTCAGTAATAGACTTCTGAAAGTGCCCTACGAACAGTTATTCATAAATTTCCTCGATTTGTAGATTAATATAAAGACAAATTACATTTCTAAGAAGAAGAGAATATTTTTTTCCATCAGGAGGACTCAACATCAGTTGCATATTAGCTCAGTGACTTCTGAAAGTGCCCTACGAACAGTTATTCATAAATTCTTTCAATTTGCAAATTAATAAAAAGACAAATTACATTTCTAAGAAGAAAAGAATATCTTTCTCCATCAGTAGGACTCAACATCAGTTACATATTAGCTCAGTGCTAACACTGACTGTGAGTCAGTAATAGACTTCTGAAAGTGCCCTACAAACAGTTATTCATAAATTCTTTCAATTTGCAAATTAATAGAAAGACAAATTTTTAAGAAAAAAAGAATACTTTTTTCCATTAGGAAGACTCAACGTCACTCTTGAATAAATCTGTCAAAGGTACAACTGTTTCTCCTCCACGCAATCGGAATCCAACACACGTGAATTTGGAAAGAATCCTGTCGTTTGTCGCCGGCATGAAAGACATCAACGTTTTTCAATCCCACAATAGGGAATCGCGTACCGAAAAATGGTTCCTGATTACGTATCTACCGTGGAACCGTGCTCCGAGTTTCGAGTTCGCTCATTACACGAGCGACGCGATCGATCCTCGAAACAAACCCGCCCTCGGTAAACGACGAATAACCGCGTCGAATAATTAAAACGTTCTGCCCCGCAAGAAACTCTGCGGCTCGACAAGCGAGCGAGTCGGGAACGATGAAAGACAGAGGCACGCAGAGTCTCTCACAGTTTGAAACACCGCGTCTGGCGAAGCGTGTACGAAAGACGAGCCTGAAGAGCGGAAGAGCGGGTTGGCAAGAGACAGACAGGGGTATGAGAAAGAGAGAGAGAGAGAGAGAGAGAGAGAAGTGGCGCGGCAAGTGGGAGGAATGTGAGAAAGAAAGAGAGCAGAGGGTGTGCAAGCGACAAGGGGTGAAGAACAGAGACAGAGAGAGAGAGAGTGAGAGAGAGAGGGTGCGTGGCGGTGGCAGGGGCTTGATCTCTCGCAGGCTGCGGTGTAGGGTAGGTCAGTGAACGCGGTTCCAGCAGGCAGCTCCAACGGGAACACCCGGGACACCCTCCTCGCTCTCTTCGCTAGCTCGCACACTCGCTCGCTTACTCGCTCGCTCGATATCTGGAAACGACGCCTGCAAACTCCGCGGCGAAGAGAGGGAGCAACCGTGCCAGAAGCCGCGGTGGATGACAATGGACTGGAAACGCTACCAATCGTTTCAGCGGTGTTGTTTTGGAATCAGAAGAGATAGCAGGATTGGACTTTCGGTTTTCGCGGTAGTTTCTCGTTATTCTCGACAAGTCGTCACTTCGTCGTAGATTCGATCGTGGATGGTATGGTTTTCAAATTGCACGTGCACTTCGCGGAGTCTCCGGACTCTTTTGGGGGTAGTTTGGTCACTGGAAACTGGCTCGCGGACCATAACGAGTGACCGAGCCGTATGCAATGATCCGTCGCTTTCTTTTACTTTTGAAGACTCGTCGGCACGAGATTACTGGATAGAAATGATTAAGATTAATAAACTTATCGTTTATCTTGCCTGGGTTACATTTAAGTATACTTGGAACTGAGAAAATGTTGCAACTAGGGACAAAAAATTGTCGACGTGCGTGGCACGTCATTCTAACGCAAGAGGTTAGTATTTTCAATGTCACGCGGGATAATTTTCGTTTCTCGATGGGGAAATTTTGTAACTGTACGTATATTTCACAGGTTCTCGAGTTTTTGGGATAGTTTAACATGTTTAATAAGTAGTTTCGAAGGTGTTTTGAAAGTCGTGGGATAATTTTCATTCGTCGCGAAATTTTGAAATTGCACGTGCACTTTGCAGATTCTCGAGTTTTTGGGGTAGTTTACCATTTTTGATAAGCACCAGTGTCTCGAAAGTCACGAAATAATTTTTATTTCTGGCGGATGATAAAATTTTGAAACTGTACGTGTATTTCACAGGTTCTCGAGTTTTTGGGATAGTTTAACATTCTTGATAAGTAATTTTGAAGCTGTTTTGAAAGTCGTGGGATAATTTTTATTCGTAGTTTAATATTTCTGATAGGTATCAATGCCTCGAAAGTCGCGAAATAATTTTTATTTCTCGCAGATCGTACAATTTGAAACAATACCCAATTTTTAGAGGTAGTTTAACATTTTTAATTGGTATCAATGTCTCGAGATAATTTTTATTCATTATACACGATGAAAGTTTGAAACTGTACAATATGCGTGTCTGACAGATTCTTCATTGTGTAAAGGTTGAATGGAAGGAACAATGAATATAGTATTTGTTCTGTAAGAGTTTTAGAAGGCTGTTCGTCCCAGAGAAAGTAGAAAGCCTCTCACTGGAAAGTAATTACCTGTCCCAGTCCATGAAGTTTTGTTAACTATTTCAATCTCTTCTACATTTGCAAATTAATCACGCTGCAGTCGAATATCAGTGGTTGCAGCCGAGCATGAAATCATATCTGACGGATCATTCTCTAGATACTATTTCGTGGATATGAATTATCATACATTATCTCAGTCACGAGTTCGAGTGATAATGGCGAGATAATACCGACAATATTAGAAGTCTGTGCTATACGCCGAACATTTTACAGTTTGAACACGAAGGATATCTTAAAATATATCTCTTAAATAATAATAAAAATAATCTTCTAATATAAATGACTCGAATATCTTGCAATATAAAAATATACATTTATACATATAAATATAATGAAACGCGTTTGGACAGAAAATATCTTAAACGTATGCCCAATCTTCTGTGAAATTGATTTCCATATGATTCTACGAAAAGAACTGTTTCAACGTTATAGATGTCTTGAAACGCTAGAATTATGAAACATCCAAAGTTTGGAATTTCTAGATAATTGATGTTCGAAAAACTTTTATATTCACCTTAAGTTCACTAAACAGATCCATTGAAAGTTCAAACTTATTCGAGAATACCTCGTCACTCGTGTTACACTACACCGTTACACGAGTATTTTAACCGAAATAAGATCAACGCGATCGAAAGATTCGAAGATCGAGCCGAATGAAAGGACCATTAAGTGTAAAATTAAGTTCAAGAGGAAGTTTCCAAGGGCTTGAGTAGAAAGCAGCAAGAAATATCCAATGTCTAGACCTGTTTATACGCCAAGCAACCGGATACACGCGTGATCTCGAGAGTTTCCGCGGTCAAGTTTCCCAGAAGGGATGAAACAATCCCAAAGGGTAGCTAGCTGAGAGGAGCAAGGATTTCAAGGAGACTTTTTTCTCCTCCGGAGAGAAATCTCAGATCGACGCAACGCGGCACCACCGACCTCGAATCTCAATGAAAATTAAAACAAAGATAGACGAATCGAATTACTCTGGTAATTTCACGGTGATTTTTCGTAATTTTCCAACGCTCTTTCTCTGTAATTTCTGTAGATATTTCAGATGCCATTTCTTTTTATTACTGGCGCGTTCAGTTACTTTTTCAGCTTTAAACTAGAATAGATATCTGTTGATTTCACGGGAATGTGACGTTGAGGTAAATTGACTCGAACATTTTTATAATACTCAGGTGAGACTGTTGCTAATGTCAGAATAAATTGATGAAAATGTCTGTACGTATACGGAGCAGATTTTCACGTGTCCGTGAGAAATTTCAGATAGAACACGAAATCTAAATTACAGGAAATATTGGACAAAGAGGTTATAGATTATCGATCGAGAGAAAATATCAGATGTTAAGACGAATCGTCTAAATATTAGATAAATCGTCTATTCCAGTAGTTTTGGCTCTACATTTTTTCGCTGACAATTCTTCTCGATTCTTTCGAAGACTTTTCGCAAACAGAATTCATTCTCACGAGAATACGCGTATCCTCCTAAATTTGAAATCAGCCAAAGTGAGAGATCTAAGATCTTTCGTGATAACCAGTGCAACCTCCAGAGAGAAATATCGCGGACAATAAGACTAGTCTCTGAAAAATCTGACCTCCCCGTGCACCGTGGCAACGGGGAATAAATCTCTGAGTCTCTTTCAAAGACCAAGTCCGCGCCGGAAATACGAGGGCCATCGCGATAAAGAAAGAAACGAAGAAATAACGACGCCGCGTTCGACGATCTGATCATTTATGGCATGGATCTCGAGTCCACGTGTGTGTGTGTGTGTGTGTGTGTGTGTGTGTGTGTGTGTGTGTGTGTGTGTGAGACAAAATATTTTCTTTTGAAATACAGGGTGTTCATAAAGTCTCTTTACAATTTCAAAAATTTATTACAAGGGCAAATGAAAAGACAGATATATGGAAATTATTAAAAACTGAGACGTATATATTTAAATTTCTTTTGCCTCATTTGATATACCTCTATATGAGTACTATTGGTACGAAGCACATCAAGACAGTACTCGATTTCTAACACGATGTTCTCCTCAGATGTTCCTGGTCGTCCACTTCTCCCTTCATCGATCACTGTCCCTGTCTATATAAATTTCTTGTGCCATGCACGAACTGATGGACGTGACGGTGGATCTGTTCCATACTTAGTTCTGAAGTTTCGCTCAGTCTACAGATTCGATGGTTTCGATAAACCATGATACACACTGTGCCTTCTCTTGAAGAGTAGCCATTTCGTGAAGGGTTCACTCAACAGTGTCTTATTCACAGGGTACTTAAAATTTAATGTGATAAAAACCTTGACCACTGACTACATGGAACAAATCTTACGAAGATATCTTATCAATTGCTTCTGTAATAAATTTTTAAAATTGTAAAGAGACTTTATGGGCATCCTGTATATATATATATATATATATATATATATATATATATATATATATATATGTATATATATATAGGAATGAAATATATTTAAAATGCACCAGATACTTAACCAAAAGGAGATATGGAATAGGTCTATTGCATTTTACCAAATCGTATATTTTGAAATATTCATTAAAATCTAAGGCGTATCGTTCTATAGAATGCGTTCACAGAGAATTCACAGATATCAACTCATGATAAACTAAACTATGACAGATACTAACTTATGATACTAATCTTATGATTAACTAAAACTAAACGCAGGCAACTTAAAGCTAAGACATCCCACGATGTCCCTGCGAGATCCTTCGTCGTCCCACTATGCCCCTATGAGGATTAAAATAGTTTACACATCAACTAATTGTGCCTGCAGTTCAGCTTAGATCGTGAAATACACAAAGCAAAGAAATTTGCAAGCAAACTTCAATGTTTGTAAAACAATATCAATTACCAGGTCTCACCACGAATCGTACATTCTGTACATAACATACATTAAATACATTGCATACAATCGTATATTACATACATTACATGCGATAATACGTTACATTGCGTACAATCATACATTACATCAATTACATAAAATCATACGTCACACACGAATGCAAATCATACAATATGTCGCAATCACTCGCAGCCCTTTATACTAACCACACACTCATCTAACATGAAAGTTACGCAAGAATTGTACAATAATTCACAGCCCTAACAACGCTTTTCGTATCAAAGACACGTTTATCAAACTTTAAACGAAATTAGGAGAACGAAACTATTAACTATTACTATTACGTTTAAGTAACGTGTTTTGCAAGAGATATAACCGCGATTTGTTACTGTCATTGCACTAGAGTAGAGTTTCCACTCTATATTATAAATTAATAATTAATAAATTTTATTAATATAAAATAATTTATATAACAATTAATAATTATAGGTGAAATTTAAATTATTAATATAATATAATTTTGTATATTAAAAAATAATAAAATTGAATATTAGACTAGGATTAGATACCCTATTATATTAATATAATAAATAATTTTATAATTAAATGTAGAATCATTAAAATAAAGTAATATGGCGGCCTTTTAATCTTTTTAGGGAAATTTATTTTTTAATTTGATGACCCACGATAGGAAATACTTAAATTTTATTTATGTATTGTTATTATAATTTATGAATAAAAACTTTCGCTGTCAGTGTGTTAAACCGGGGTTCGAGTATTTAGAGGCAAGTAGTCTTGCGCTACCCCCAACGACACAGTGGGGTTCCGAAGAACCGCTGAGCCGAATTACAAAGGACGCTAGACTACAAGAACCTACCTCGTCCTTTCGGACGAGGCTGCAGTCCCCCGGTTTGACACACTGACAGCGAAAGGTGGAAACTATACTCTGGTGCAATGACAGTAACAAATGCAACTCTACTCTAGTGCAATGACAGTAACCAAAGTAACTCTATTCTAGTGCAATGGCAGTAACAAATGTATCTCTACTCTAGTGCAATGACAGTAACAATAGTAACAACGATCGAAAAAAGAGAAGAGTGGAGGTGTCTCTAATTTCGTCGCAAGTTAAATAAACGTGTCTTTTTACAAAATACGGTGAATTTACACGGTGAATTTACATAAACTAAACGCACGCATCCCACGATGTCCCTGCGATATCCCTCGTCGTCCATCGGTGGCCCGCTGGGGGCCCAATAATTTACTTATCAACTAATTGTACCTACAGTTCAGTTTAGATCGTGAAATAAAAAATGACAAGAAATTTTCACGATCTAAACTGAACTGTAGGTTGCGTAGTTCTTTGCTTGATATTGTTTTACAAGCATTAAAGTTTGTAAAACTCTAATGTTTGTAAAAAGATATCAATTACCAGGTCTCACCACGAGGAGGTGACTACGCACGAGACCCGCCCGGGCCCTAGTCCCAACCACCCTCCATTGCATGCAAACAACTCGGCATTCTTAAGGAATGCAGAGATTTTATTCTACTTGGCCCGGGGTTACGAACAATGGAGACAGACGTTCAATAGTTCAATTTCAGAACTTAAGTCTAAGTCTTAACTCTAAAGCGCATGCATGAGATTGAACTATGGAACTCTGTCTCCCGAACAACGATCGCGTTAACAATCATACAGTATATACACTCATGCAATCGTACATTACATACATTACATATGATCATACGTTACATACATTGCTTACAATCATTCATTACATACATTACATACACTCATACATTACATACGATCATACGTTACATACATTACATACACTCATACATTACATACGATCATACATTGCATACAATCATACATTACATACATTACATACATTACATACGAATGCAAGTCATACAATATGTCGCAATCACTCGCAGCCTTTCATACTAACCACACACTCGTCTAACATGAAAGCCCTAACAGCGCACTTTGTACCAAAGATACGTTTATCGAACCTTGAACGAAATCAGGAGAATGAAACTATTAACACGCTTCAATATCGTGTTTTTCAAGGGATAGAACGCGAAATGAAACCGCGATTTGCCAATGTGTCAAATCAGGGTTCGAGCACTTGGAGGCAAGTAGTCCAGCGCTACCCCCAACGACACAGTGGGGTTCCAATGAACCACTGGAGTCGAATTACCAAGGACGCTAGACCACAAGAACCTACCTCGTCCTTTCGGACGAGGCTGCAGTTCCCCGACTTGACACACTGACAAAGAAAGTTGGAAAATCTACTCTAGTGCAATGACAGTAACACTAGTAACAATGAACAAAAAGAAGAAAGCGGTGAAAAGGGACCCCTTATTTCGTCCCAAGTTAAACAAACGTGTCTTTGTACAGAATACGCTTACAGTGAATTTACATAAACTAAACGCACGCAACTTAAAACTAAACGCACGCAACTTAAATCTAAGACGCACGCATCCCACGATGTCCCTGTGATATCCCTCGTCGTCCATCGGTGGCCCGCTGGGGGCCCAATAATTTACTTATCAACTAATTGTCCCTAAAGTTCAGTTTAGATCGTGAAATAAGCAAGGGAAACAAATTTTCACGATCTAAATTGAACTCTAGGTTGCGTAGTTCTCAGCTTGATGTCGTTTTACAAACATTAAAGTGTGTAAAACTTTAATGTTTCTAAAAAGATATCAATTACCAGGTCTCACCACGAGGAGGTGACTACGCACGAGACCCGCCCGGGCCCTAATCCCAACCACCCTCCATTACATGCAAACAACTCGGCATTCTTAAGGAATACAGAGATTTTATTCTACTTGGCCCGGGGTTACGAACAAAGGAGACAGACGTTCAACAGTTCAATCTCAACTTAAGTCTAAATCTTAACTCTAAAGCGCATGCATGAGATTGAACTATGGAACTCTGTCTCCCGAGCAACGATCGCGTTAACAATCATACAGTATTTACACTCATACAGTCATACATTACATACTATCATACGGTACATACATTTCATTCAATCACACATTACATACATTACATACGATCATACAGTACATACATTTCATTCAATCACACATTACATACATTACATACGTTACATACGATCACACGTTGCATACATTGCATACAATCATACATTACATACATTACATACGAATGACAAGTCATACAATATGTCGCAATCACTCGCAGCCTTTCATACTAACCACACACTCGCCTAACACACAATAATTGTACAATATTTCGCAGCCCTAACAGCGCACTCTGTACCAAAGATATGTTTATCGAACCTTGAACGAAATCAGGAGAATGAAACTATTAACACGCTTCAATATCGTGTTTTTCAAGGGATATAACGCGAAATGAAACCGCGATTTGCCAATGTGTCAAATCAGGGTTCGAGCACTTGGAGGCAAGTAGTCCAGCGCTACCCTCAACGACACAGTGGGGTTCCAATGAACCACTGGAGTCGTATTACCAAGGACGCCAGACTACAAGAACCGAACTTCATCCTTTCGGACAAAGCTGCAGTTCCCCGACTTGGCACACTGACATCGCGGTCTGTCAGTGAGCCAAATCGAGGTTCGAGCACTTAGCGGCAAGCAGTCTAGCGCTACCCCCAACGACACAGTGGGGTTCTTTGGAACCACTGGAGTCGAATTACCAAGGACGCTGGACCACAAGAACCTACCTCGTCCTTTCGGACGAGGCTGCAGTTCCCCGACTTGACACACTGACAAAGAAAGTTGGAAAATCTACTCTAGTGCAATGACAGTAACACTAGTAAGAATGAACAAAAAGAAGAAAGCGGTGAAAAGGGACCCCTTATTTCGTCCCAAGTTAAACAAACGTGTCTTTGTACAGAATACGCTTACAGTGAATTTACATAAACTAAACGCACGCAACTTAAAACTAAACGCACGAAACTTAAAGCTAAGACGCACGCATCCCACGATGTCCCTCGTCGTCCATCGGTGGGGGCCCAATAATTTACTTATCAACTAATTGTCCCTACAGTTCAGTTTAGATCATGAAATAAAGAATGAACAAAAATTTTCATGATCGAAACTGAACTGTAGGTTGCGTAGTTCTTAGCTTGACATCGTTTCACAAACATTAAAGTTTATCGGTTTACAGTTCAGCTTGATAACGTTTTACAAACTTTAATGTTTGTAAAACGATATCAATTACCAAGACCCACCACGTGGAGGTGACTACGCACGGGTCTCATTGTAATTTATTGTAAATCAGTACTGTTTCATATATCTCATCATAGGTCTCAACTTGTATTGAATTTAATTAATTTTTTAGAAAAAGAAATGGTATTCGTAAAATAATGCATAATTGTTTGATCGATCTAATGTCTAATTTCAGATATTGAATAAATATTCTTGTTTGACCAATTAATAGTATAAGACGAAATTGGTTGTACAGTTAATTAAAATTTCTTAGAAATATATTAGTGGCTTGATTACTACAAATGATTGATTAAAAATTTTAAATAGTACTTAAAAATGTTATAAAAGAGAATTACTGCTTAATTTTTACAAATAAATTATTAGATATATTAGATAATGTTTAAACAATTATAAAAGAGAATTTATTGTTTAATTGTTAGAAATAAATTATTTGAAATATTAGATAATGTTTAAACATGTAGAGTATTCAGAAATATTGTTTAAAAACTTACTCCTAAATTTTGGTCAATGTGCACACGACGGAAATTCAATTGGTAATGAGCCTCCGTATCGTTGAAGGTTAATATATATTTCGATCGTCAGTGATCCAGGACAGTTGATAATTTTTTTTCAAACTTCTAAAATTTGGTTGATGTACACACGACGGAAATTTTATTGGTAATGAGTTTCTGTACCGCTCAAGGTTAATCTATGTATATTTCGATCGTCAGTGTCCAGAACGGTTGATAATTTTTTTTAAACTTTTAAATTTGGTCGACAAAAAGTCAATTCGTAATGAGCTCCTGTCTCCGTATCGATTGACATTAATCTGATCTTTCGGTCATTATGGTGCGATACAGATCATGAAAATTTCTTTAAAATGTATTTGTGACTCGATTACTTCAAATTAATTGAAAATTTTAAATAGAACTTCGAAAAGCTATAGAAGAGAATTTATTACCTAATTGTTGCAAATAAATTATTAGAAATATTAGATAGATATTGAAATAATTAGAATATTCAGAAATATTATTTAAAACTCACTCCTAAATATTGGTCGATGTGCACACGACGGAAGTTCAATTGATAATGAACCTCCGTCCCGCTGAAGGTTAATGTATTGTTCCGATCGTCAGTGACAATTGATAAACAGTTGATAATTGTTTTTCAGTATTTCGACCGTTTTTTCTATTATACTAATCAGTAGTTTTTAGATTTCTATCGCAAGGTTACACTTTCGTAAATATGGTACAATGTCAAATGTAATAATTTCTTAAATTTTTATCGGTTAAAACTAAATTTACGTTTTCATGATATTAATTTTTAAGTTATAACTGCATTGACGTATATTAAATAGAAATTTACGTAGAGAAAAGTTGTGTAGTCAAAAATCGATTCAAGCAGTGGTCGTCGCTTCAGAATAACATATAAGCGCAACATATAAAAATCTTCGCTCGTTTATTGTTTCACACAGAAGGAAATATATCTATTATGTAACTATCTTTTCCGTTATTGTAAATAAAATAATTTAATTATTACAAATGAATTATTGAAACTATGAAATAACGCTTGGTAATTCAATCACTGATTCAATTGTTATAAGTAAATAGTTAAAATTGTTAATATAATATACAAAAATATCATTGAAATGCATTATTTTACAGTTTGAATAATTCATTTGAAACAATTAAATTATTTCTACAATATTTCTAGATATTATTTAATAATTTTCACAACTTTTACATTACGATTAAACAATTAAATTAATTATTTCATTCAATAAGTCAAAGTCATTCTTCTTAAGTACGTTGTTCAAGATTGTTATAAATTATTAGTTAAAAATTTTGAATAACACTCAGAAACATTACAGAAGAGAATTTATTGTTTAATTGTTGCAAATAACTTATTGGAAATATTAGATAATGTTTAAACAGTTAGAATATTTAGAAATATTATTTAAAAATTCACTTCGAATGTTTAGTCGATGTACACACGATGAAGGTTCAATTTATAATGACCTTTTTCACTGCTCAACCATCGGATAAAGGTAAAGTCAGCGGTGCACAACAGGTGGTAGTCTTTGTCAATCCTTCCAAAAACACTATTTCTATTACAGTAATTAATAATTTTACAGTTTTTATGTTTTATTTAGTTAAAATTTTTCAGTTTTACAGTTTATTAGCTCAGTATTGTTTTATAGCTTCCATTAGTCTTAGGCAACAATAAATACTGTAATTTTAGAGGTGTGCGAGAATCCGATGGTCGGGATGAGTCGTGAAGAGGTTGGATTCCTGAAAATTTCGAGAATCCGACTATCGTTTCTCGAACTACTCTACACTGCTGTATAGCAACCTGCAAAATATGTAAATACACAGTTTAATTTCTTCTGCCAGTGAAGTTATTGAAAACCCGGATTCTAAGAATCGTGTGACCTGATGTATACAAACGTGTGACTGCGTGCTTATTACTTGGATATTATGTACGCTGTTGAGCAGTCTCACTGAGAAATTCGGGAAGCTCAGACGTATATTTCGAAATCTATGTGAATTTAATGAAGATTAAAAATCTTTGAAAAGAATGTCGAGTGATAGTGAGAGTAAAGTTGTGGTAGCAGGAAGCAGTGCAGAAGATATCGTGCAAAGGAAGAAGGTAAAAAAAAGCCCTGTTTATTGACATTTTTAAGAAAAAGATGATACAAAGGCGGAATGCACACATTGTCGCCATGAATTTAAAACAAATACTACTGGTTTATTACCCCGTTTGAAGCATATGCATCCAAACATAAGTACATGTACTAGAAAAAAACTGAATCGATATAAAATTTGTACGCATGTACAAAATGATACGCGAAAGATTGTTAAACCAAAAGATATAACACAAGGAATTGCTCGAATGATGGTTCTAGATCTGCGACCTTTCGATCTGCGAATTTTCGTTCCGACCCCGAAGAAATTTCGTATTCTCAACTCGACTCGATATTTCGGGTTCTCGCCCGAAATATTATATTTTCCAAAAAATCAAACTACAGTTAGTTTGCACAGTTAGTTCTTGACATAAAATTCTGTTGACATGTACTAAATTCTAATTTGTCTATGACATGTAATACTAATTTATGTAGAAAATAATTATATTACAGTCAGAAATTAAGTTGGTCGTCTCTTAAGAATAGTTATGCAAGTAAGAAAGCGTTCACGTTTAAGTCAATAAATAATTTTCGGTGAAGATGTAATAACACTGGTAACTTTACATACTATTAGTAACGTCGCGGTGCAAAACTTGCTTAAATCGACATAGTAGAATGTGACACGGAAATGTTAGTCAGGTGATCAAAGCATAGGACATGATAAAGCATTGGATATCGGATCTATCCTAGTTAGTGAATGCTCGTATTGCTTATCGGTACGTTAACATCTCGGCGAGGTCGGAACGAAAGTCGCGGGAAATATAACGAAGAAAGGATGACCGCGAAAGGGGATAGCCTAGATGTCAGAACGATATTCATGCATCGACACCCAGTTCCCATGGAAAGTACACTTCGGAATAATCAAACGTTTTTACTGTCTTGAACGGATGTTCATCGCAAACGCGCGTAGTACAGCCCCCTCGTAACCGAGTTATTTTATATCGGATTTCTCGCGATGGGGCCGAATTTTGAACCACTGGAGCCGAATTACAAAGGACGCTACACTACAAGAACCGAACTTTGTCTTTTCGGACGAGACAGCAGTTCCCAGACTTGACACACTGACAACCAAATTCGAAAAATCTACTTTAGTGCAGTGTCGGTAACAATAGTAATAATTATTGATAGAATGAAAGAAGAGCGGAGAGAAGAGGTCCCTAATTTCGTTTCAAGTTTAATAAACGTGTCTTTGTACAGAATGCTCTCACAGTGAATTTACAAATATTAACTATCTTATAATTAACTAAAACTAAACGCACGCAACTTAAATCTAAGACGCACGCATCCCACGATGTCCCTGTGATATCCCTCGTCGTCCATCGGTGGCCCGCTGGGGGCCCAATAATTTACTTATCAACTAATTGTTCCTACAGTTCAGTTTAGATCGTGAAATAAAGAATGGACAGAAATTTTTGCGATCTAAACTGAACTGTAGGTTGCGTAGTTCTTAGCTTGATATCGTTTCACAAGCATTAAAGTTTGTAAAACTCTAATGTCTATAAAAAGATATCAATTACCAGGTCTCACCACGAGGAGGTGACTACGCACGAGACCCGCCCGGGCCCTAATCCCAACCACCCTCCATTACATGCAAACAACTCGGCATTCTTAAGGAATACAGAGATTTTATTCTACTTGGCCCGGGGTTACGAACAAAGGAGACAGACGTTCAACAGTTCAATCTCAACTTAAGTCTAAATCTTAACTCTAAAGCGCATGCATGAAATTGAACTATGGAACTCTGTCTCCCGAGCAACGATCGCGTTAACAATCATACAGTATTTACACTCATACAGTCATACATTACATACTATCATACGGTACATACATTTCATTCAATCACACATTACATACATTACATACGATCATACAGTACATACATTTCATTCAATCACACATTACATACATTACATACGTTACATACGATCACACGTTGCATACATTGCATACAATCATACATTACATACATTACATACGAATGACAAGTCATACAATAGGTCGCAATCACTCGCAGCCTTTCATACTAACCACACACTCGCCTAACACACAATAATTGTACAATATTTCGCAGCCCTAA
This sequence comes from Tetragonisca angustula, assembly GCA_036937485.2. NCBI lineage: Eukaryota > Metazoa > Arthropoda > Insecta > Hymenoptera > Apidae > Tetragonisca > Tetragonisca angustula. The sequence continues at coordinate 123,400 of JAWNGG020000237.1, read as the reverse complement.
CAGCGCACTCTGTACCAAAGATATGTTTATCGAACCTTGAACGAAATCAGGAGAATGAAACTATTAACACGCTTCAATATCGTGTTTTTCAAGGGATATAACGCGAAATGAAACCGCGATTTGCCAATGTGTCAAATCAGGGTTCGAGCACTTGGAGGCAAGTAGTCCAGCGCTACCCTCAACGACACAGTGGGGTTCCAATGAACCACTGGAGTCGTATTACCAAGGACGCCAGACTACAAGAAACCGAACTTCATCCTTTCGGACAAAGCTGCAGTTCCCCGACTTGGCACACTGACATCGCGGTCTGTCAGTGAGCCAAATCGAGGTTCGAGCACTTAGCGGCAAGCAGTCTAGCGCTACCCCCAACGACACAGTGGGGTTCTTTGGAACCACTGGAGTCGAATTACCAAGGACGCTGGACCACAAGAACCTACCTCGTCCTTTCGGACGAGGCTGCAGTTCCCCGACTTGACACACTGACAAAGAAAGTTGGAAAATCTACTCCAGTGCAATGACAGTAACACTAGTAAGAATGAACAAAAAGAAAAAAGCGGTGAAAAGGGACCCCTTATTTCGTCCCAAGTTAAACGAACGTGTCTTTGTACAGAATACGCTTACAGTGAATTTACATAAACTAAACGCACGCAACTTAAAACTAAACGCACGAAACTTAAAGCTAAGACGCACGCATCCCACGATGTCCCTCGTCGTCCATCGGTGGGGGCCCAATAATTTACTTATCAACTAATTGTCCCTACAGTTCAGTTTAGATCATGAAATAAAGAATGAACAAAAATTTTCATGATCGAAACTGAACTGTAGGTTGCGTAGTTCTTAGCTTGACATCGTTATTTCACAAACATTAAAGTTTATCGGTTTACAGTTCAGCTTGATAACGTTTTACAAACTTTAATGTTTGTAAAACGATATCAATTACCAAGACCCACCACGTGGAGGTGACTACGCACGGGTCTCATTGTAATTTATTGTAAATCAGTACTGTTTCATATATCTCATCATAGGTCTCAACTTGTATTGAATTTAATTAATTTTTTAGAAAAAGAAATGGTATTCGTAAAATAATGCATAATTGTTTGATCGATCTAATGTCTAATTTCAGATATTGAATAAATATTCTTGTTTGACCAATTAATAGTATAAGACGAAATTGGTTGTACAGTTAATTAAAATTTCTTAGAAATATATTAGTGGCTTGATTACTACAAATGATTGATTAAAAATTTTAAATAGTACTTAAAAATGTTATAAAAGAGAATTACTGCTTAATTTTTACAAATAAATTATTAGATATATTAGATAATGTTTAAACAATTATAAAAGAGAATTTATTGTTTAATTGTTAGAAATAAATTATTTGAAATATTAGATAATGTTTAAACATGTAGAGTATTCAGAAATATTGTTTAAAAACTTACTCCTAAATTTTGGTCAATGTGCACACGACGGAAATTCAATTGGTAATGAGCCTCCGTATCGTTGAAGGTTAATATATATTTCGATCGTCAGTGATCCAGGACAGTTGATAATTTTTTTTCAAACTTCTAAAATTTGGTTGATGTACACACGACGGAAATTTTATTGGTAATGAGTTTCTGTACCGCTCAAGGTTAATCTATGTATATTTCGATCGTCAGTGTCCAGAACGGTTGATAATTTTTTTTAAACTTTTAAATTTGGTCGACAAAAAGTCAATTCGTAATGAGCTCCTGTCTCCGTATCGATTGACATTAATCTGATCTTTCGGTCATTATGGTGCGATACAGATCATGAAAATTTCTTTAAAATGTATTTGTGACTCGATTACTTCAAATTAATTGAAAATTTTAAATAGAACTTCGAAAAGCTATAGAAGAGAATTTATTACCTAATTGTTGCAAATAAATTATTAGAAATATTAGATAGATATTGAAATAATTAGAATATTCAGAAATATTATTTAAAACACTCCTAAATATTGGTCGATGTGCACACGACGGAAGTTCAATTGATAATGAACCTCCGTCCCGCTGAAGGTTAATGTATTGTTCCGATCGTCAGTGACAATTGATAAACAGTTGATAATTGTTTTTCAGTATTTCGACCGTTTTTTCTATTATACTAATCAGTAGTTTTTAGATTTCTATCGCAAGGTTACACTTTCGTAAATATGGTACAATGTCAAATGTAATAATTTATTAAATTTTTATCGGTTAAAACTAAATTTACGTTTTCATGATATTAATTTTTAAGTTATAACTGCATTGACGTATATTAAATAGAAATTTACGTAGAGAAAAGTTGTGTAGTCAAAAATCGATTCAAGCAGTGGTCGTCGCTTCAGAATAACATATAAGCGCAACATATAAAAATTTTCCCTCGTTTATTGTTTCAGCCAGCAACAAATATATGTATTACGTAACTATCTTTTCCGTTATTGTAAATAAAATAATTTAATTACTATAAATGTATTATTGAAACTATGAAATAATGCTTGAGAATTCAATTACTGATTCAGTTGTTACAAGTAAATAGTTAAAATTGTTAATGTACAAAAATATCATCGAGATGCATTATTTTACAGTTTGAATAATTCATTTGAAACAATTAAATTATTTCTACAATATTTCTACGACATTGTTTAATAATTTTCACAACTCTTACATTACGATTGAACAATTAAATTAATCATTTCATTCAATATGTCAGAGTCATTACTCTGGAGTACAGTTTTCAAGATTCTTATAAATTATTAGTTAAAAATTTTAAATAACACTTAAAAACATTACAGAAGAAAATTTGTTGTTTAATTGTTACAAATAAATTATTAGAAACATTAGATAATGTTTAAACAATTAGAATATTCAGAAATATTATTTAAAAATTCACTTCGAATGTTTAATCGATGTGCACACGATGAAGGTTCAACTAGTAATGATATTTTTCCTTTTCAACCTTCAGGTAAAGTTAGTGGTGCACAACAGGTGATTATCTCTCTTAGCGCTTCCAAAACAACTTTTTCTATTCAGTAATCAGTAATTTTTGTTTCATAGCCTTTTTCTATTTTAGCCTTGTCTGTTTTTGTTGTTTCATAGCCTTCATTAATATAAGGCAACCATGAATACTGCAATTTCTATATTTTTTGCAAAGTGAAGCTACGTTTGCACGGTTAGTTTTTAACTGTATAATTATTGTATATTATTGAGATATACCAAATGCCAGTTTACTAGTCTGTGACGTATAATACTAATTTACGTAGAAAATAATTATATTACAGTCAAAAGTTAAACTGATCGTTTTCTTAAGAATAGCTAATATGCAAATATGAAATCGTTCACGTTTAATTCAATAGTTTTCAATTGTCGATGTAACATTATTCCACGAACGAATAAAATGTTAATATTAACATACACGTGCATACATACGTACAGTGAGTTTCGTCTCGTCCGTGAACGTCGGTGAAAAGACGACGTCGATTGGTTTTATCTACCGGATACGATCGGATACGGGTGGATACGAGATGGCCTTCGAAGGAAAATTAGACCGGCTGTTGAACGCGTCGGTACAGAGAACATTGAAGAAACGAGCTGGATGATGTGACGAGAGTGATACGCGCGCGCGATGGTTTCGTTTCATCTGTCCGCTGTGTGCTGGATTGAATTTGCACGAGGGACAGAGAGCATCCTTGGAGGAGGCACCTTGGTTCCTTGCCCGCTTCGTTCCGGGCGTGTAGCGTGCAAATTAAATAGTCCGTTAGTCCGGGTTCTCGATGATGAATTTCGAGAACTGGGTCGTTATATCGTGCGCCGCCGCGAGAGAAAACCTTTGAATCTTCTATCCCACTGGATGGGACGATGCTTCTGACTGAAATAAGGATAATTGAATTTCCGATTGGAGAAGTGGTAGACGCTTCTTTTTTATTTAACTTACTTCTGACGATTGGATTGACACGAGAGCCAAAGCATAGAGTTAAAGTGAAAGAGAAAAAGAAAAAAAGAAAATACAAAGAATCTACATCTATGACATATCTAACGAAAATTATGATCATATCTTGGATGGTTCTAGTGTTAGTTCCGAAGTGACGAGGGACAAATGTATAATAAATATATTATTGATATTTTATATTTATTTGTTTTAGAGCGTCTCCAGCTTCTAAAGTAATCACGCGATTACTTTAATACACATAGCGTTTACGCGTTTCCTCTTTGACGCAATTATTCACAAGGTGCTAATGCACATAATGTCAATTTCATGCTAAAGTAATAAAGGAAATGTGCCGTCCAGACAATGGAACGCTTGCATAGCAAGCCGTTTGAATGGTAGAACGTTTGAGTAGTAACCTGTTTGATTAATGCGGGGTTCTCTGTTCTATTTGCAATTGAATCAATTGCGAACCAGTCAAATCTCTGCTTTTACATGAAATTTCTTACCTCGTAATTAATTTGCTCTACACTATCCCAGCAAAGAAATTATTATGTAACATGATAAAATACGATCATCAATTTTAGAAAAGTTTGGAGACGATGTCGTACGAACATGTCTCGTATCGATTTCAGCAGTATTAGATTCCATAATCACGCGTGACTGTTTGCCACCACTGTCTGAAACTGTAAAAATTACCAATTGAATCCAAATATTGTTAATATAATTTAAAACAGAAAATTGTCAAGATTTCCTAAATGTTTGAGGAATATCGTTTTTGAATTAAATTTTCCGTAAATACGCGAACACGAACGATCTAGCAATTTTTGTAACAATTGATCGAAGTAATGAGTTTTAAATGCTCGGCTGTTAACCGACGATAATTCCGAGAAGCACAGTCATTTCGCGGTGCAGCGCGATAACGAAACAAAGGGCAGATAATTCGACGAGCAGATCCAGCCGCCGGGATCGTATAATTCACCGTCGCCCCGGCGTGAACTATAGCGCGCGACAGACAACACACGATTGAAAATATTTAAACGAAACGACCGCGGCAGCTCCGATTTCCATTTAATATCGGCTATTCCATTCTATCGAATGGAAATTCGAGCTCAATGAAGTAGAAGTCGATATCCTATCCGGTAAAAACGAGAATCCTCGTGATTTTACGTCAACATTGACAGGCGAATTACGCTGTTGCTCCTGCTCTTTGGATAAGAGCCGCGTCGAGATAAGGATTTTCAGTCTTGAAAAATTAGCTTTCCGGTTTCACTCTTCGTATCGAAGTGCAAACGAACGTGTACCTAAAAATTAATCTTCGCTCAACCGTTGTTAAACTAGTTCGCAAACCGATTTAAATTTTAAGTCGTATTATAATAGTCTGAGGACATTCGATTGAGATTAATCTAAGTGAAATTAAATTGGAAATTTATATTTGTAGAGTTAATCTATACATAGATTAAAGTTAGATAATCTATATTTATAAAGTTATAGAGTTATAGAGTATATTTTTGTAAAAGTAATTATAAAGGTAGAACCTGGGTAGAGAATATTTTGTCCATTATAACTGCATCTTGGATATTTTAAATGTTTTTGTCTAAATTAATCTTCACTTAACTGCTGTGAAATCAGTCGCAAACCGATTTAAATTTTAGGTTATGAATATTCTAAGGATATTGAGTTGAAATTAAACTGGCAATCTAGTTATACTTTTGTAAAAGTAATTACAAAGATAGATACTGGATAGAAAGTATTTTGTCCACTATAACTGCATCTTGGATATTTTAAATGTTTTTGTCTAAATTAATCTTCATTTAACTGCTGTGAAATCAATCGCAAACCGATTTAAATTTTAGGTTATAAATATTCTAAGGATATTGAGTTGAAATTAATCTGACTGAAATTAAACTGGCAATCTAGTTATACTTTTGTAAAAGTAATTACAAAGGTAAATCCTAGGTAGAGACTTCTTTGTCCATGAAATGTTATAACTGCATCTTGGATATTTTACACGTTTTTATCTAAATTAATCTTCACTTAACTGCTGTGAAATCAGTCGCAAACCGATTTAAATTTTACGTTATGATTATTCTAAGGATATTGAATTGAAATTAATCTGACTGAAATTAAACTGGAAATCTAGTTATATTTTTATAAAAGTAATTACAAAGGTAGAAAGTATTGGGTAGAGAGTATTTTGTCCACTATAACTACATTCTGGATATTTTATATGTTCGCGTCTAAATTTTAGGTTATGAATATACTGAGGTATATTGTTTAGGTTACGAATTAAAATTAATTTTATTGAAATTAGATTAGAAATTAAATTATATTTTTGCAAAGATAATCTACAAAATACAACAATAACAGACAGAGGGTGTTACATAATAGGTGCTGCATTTTGGGTATTTTATAATCTAAATTCTAGATTACGAACGCGCCGGAGGAATTAAATTAAAATCAATCCGATTGAAACTGGACTAGAAATCGAGTTTTATTTTTTGGTAGACGTAATTACAAAAACAGAATTGTAAAGATACCTCATATAAATTAAATATTATAACAGGTACTGTATTTTGGATATTCCGTATATCTTTGTCTCTGAACCATAGAAACCTAAACAAAAACTTTTGCGACTCAAATTTTCCCAATATATAACAAATTCCTAGCGTTAACTTATTCCATTTATTTCAGACTCTGTAATCGCGCAAAATTAAAAAAAAAAAAAAAAAGATTTATTCTTCTCGAATCGAACTGAAAGACTGTAACACAGACGAACATAGTTCAGCATCACCGACGATTAATTAAGAAAACGAGCGTGCGAGCGATTTCTCACGACTTTTCATTTTCTCAGCGGGTGGCCACGAGGGGGGAGGGGGCGGTGGGGGCAGCGTCCGACTTTTCTCCCGGCGAAAGATGGACGGCTTCCGTGTGAATCGACGTGACCCCGTAGGAACGGATCGCTCTCGATCCCTCTCCACGCCCCCGTCTTTAATAACAAACGCGACGAGGAAGAACGACATTAATTCCCGGCGTCTAATGCAATTTGTTGCGCGACAAACGACGAACGGCGGGAGAGAGAGGGGAAGATCGGCTCCGGGCTGTTCTTCCCTCTCACATCCGCTCGGTCGGTCAATCTCGCTTCTTCGGTCGTCTAGTCGCGTCGTCGTGAAGATTGATTCGACACACGGTTCCGTGGAAAGTGGAATATACGCGTTCCTCTTTCTCTTCCCTGCGCGAGAAAGAAAAAGACGAGGACTCATTAAGACCCGGGACTTTTGAAACAGAATCGCCAGAGATTTCATTAGCGCAGAGGTTTCCAGCGCACGTTAATGCGATATCCCTCGCCCCGTTGATAAGGAGAGATTCTTCTTTTCATCTCGACGCTCGTGGAGGACTCGCGGCCTTAAGCCTCCCCACGTTAAGGTGAAGCTGAACACCGGAGTTTTGGAGAAAAGGGGAAGCATCCCGCCGCGGAAGTTCTAATCGGGTGACGAGAGAGACGTTTCTGAAAAGGAACTTATTAAACGGCGGCTCGGTCTTATTTCCACTCGTTTTTACGAGCTTTCGTCTTGATTTTGCGACCACTGAGACAATCGGTGTCAATTTGAAGACGGAGCGGGAATTAAGTGGAGCAGATCGGAAAATAATTTTGGGGATTATGATCGATGCGATCACTTGACCGGAAATGTTTGCACTCGAGTGAAACGAATGAGAGTGTTTAGTGTTAACGCTTTCATCGTCGAACGATATGTCGTTGCAAACGAGTCAATATACTTGTTACATGCTTGTTGCACGCGTCACAGAGTAATTATTTATTTGTCACGTCTTTCAAAGTACGGCGACTTGTTGTTTCTGAACTAGTTCTTTCATCGGTCTTGCAGTTTTTTCACACTCGAGCAAAATTCACTTTCTTCATTGGCAATGATTAAGAAAAACGCGTGCGATTTAATTACGTTCGAACGAAATCTCTGAAAGGAAATGTTGACGCGAGATGATAAAACAGAAATGAAAGACTTTTTACATTGTAAAACAAGCTGGCAGCCTACACACTTTTCTTTGCATGAGCTCCACCGTCGTCCACTAAAAATTACGTTTCCTTAAATAAAATATTACAAAGCAACATGAGAACGTAAAATAACGATTAATCGTAAATTATGGAAAGTCGAATTACAAGTTTTTTGTATCAGTAAAATAGGGAATTCGTGAAAAGTAGAATTCGCAGAAGAATAAAGGGAGAATTCGCGGAGGAGTAGAATTTACAGAAAAGAAACCTCTCCACGAATTCGCGGAGTTAAAAAAAAAAAAAACAGTTGAATCAAACGCGCGTGTAACGATATTTAATTTGCAAGCGGTGAATCATCGTGATTAGTGCCCGGAGGAGAAGAAGAGGATCAAATTAAACTCGCGTGGCTCGCGCTCGAGTGGAAATTCGAAAAAATCCAAACCTAACGTAAACCCCGTTAAAATGGGAGTTTCGATGAAAGAGACGCAGATGAATTTACAACAGTCCAGTTTCAAGGTGAAACAGCGACAGTTATAAGAACGGAGGCTACGTTTGCAAATCTCGAGGAACCATTAGAATCCACGTGATTTATCGTTGAACGATGAAGCGGCAAGCACCGGGCCGAGGTTATGGAACTTCGAACTTCTCCGACTACGAAACTTCCCGATTCGACTTAACCCACTTTCGAGCGGGGGAGGGAAGTTCGTCGCCGCAAGTACGAAGTCGCGGAGTCTCGAACTTCACTGGCATGGAATTATGCTTCGTTTCGAACTTCCGGCGGAATCGAAGACCAAGGGCTAACTAAGTCCGGCGAAAACTTTTCTAATCATCGCGAGTCTCAACCAAACTCGTCAGCCGCGTTAGGCCCGGTGAGGGGGGGAGGGGAGCTAAATTTCATACCAACCAGTTTCCAAACAAGCTGTTTTACAAACGAGATCCCGAATCTCCATCGCGAGACTTTCTAATAAGATTTAGAACGGGGGAAATTGATTTTCAACTTTCGATTCAGCTGACTCGATCAGAGTTCAATGTTGGAACTGCCAAGCTGACGAGGCTCGCGTCGATGAAATTTTGAATGGGAAGAGGCTCGTTGAAATTGAAAAAGAAAAGGAAATCCACCGCCATTTGGCCACTTTCACCATTTGTATTTCTAGCCGAGACCGTGGTATTTTTTCTAACGCAACGAAACGTATTTTCACCCTGTCGTTTCGTCGATCGAGACATTGAAATTTCGGTCTTCTTTGTCCGGCAATTACAGCAGAATCGCGGCAATTAACGGTGTAACTCAGCGACTGGGATCTTCCACCGCAAATCCAATTAACCGTCGGCCAAGCTGAATGTAGCTTGCACACGCTTGAAAGTCGTCCGAAAATGTCTCCTCTGGGAAACCTCTTTGCCGTTTAATCGACACGAGGCATCCGCCACCGCCGAGATTCGCGAATTTCGATCTCGCGAAACGGCGGTGCCTGGTGAATTCGACGATCGCTAACCTAACTGCTCGAACAATGGGAGTCCTGACGGTAGTACCAAGTAGCTGTTTCGTGTGTGCAACGTGTCTCCATTTCTTTTCAACTGCTGACTTTTTTCCTCTTTTCAGATTTCATTTTCTGTAGGTTTGTCAGTCGTGCGAGGAACACCAAAAACGATGAAAAATGGTCGATAGTTTGAGTTGACGTAACTTTGTAGAAAAGAATGTCTTACAAAGTTACAGTTTTTCATTGGCACAGTTATGCTCTTCACCGTGCACAATCGACGTTTCATTAATCCAATGGTTTCGATTATTTGCAAAAATACGAAGTCCTCCGGAGACACTTGGGAAATGAAACTGTTGAAATTTGTGTTTATAACTATGAGATTCGTGTTGTAACTGCGCTGATGAACGAACGAGTATCGAATAGTCTTTTGCAAGTGATTGCAGCATTTAAAACCTTGTATTATTAATTATCTATAACCGGTGTTAATTACATTTAGACGTTATGTCTATGTGTCGATGATAACTCCGTCGTCATTCGATATTCGGTATAATTATTCCTAATTATAATTTATTTCGAAATGTCTCGAAACGCGTAATAACCTCGTGATAAAATGCAAAGTTTTCAGTAACGCAATTATTGATAATTAGATTGCCAATATTTTGTGAAGATGGAAAATTATTTATACATTTTGCTTACACCGTTTCTCCTTGAAGGAAATATTAAATATTAACATTATCAAAACTGAAACTTGACAATTTTTTATTTCAGCATGTTTTTTTTTTTATTTTTTTTTTTTTTAGATTTTTCAGGCTGTCCGTATCACGATCTTCCAGCTTGTTAAGAATTAAAGAGATCGACGATATTGCTTGCGCAATACACTTGTTCGACGAACGAAAATGGCGTGTAATCGTCGTTCAACGACAATCGCGTATCGCTCGAAAGTGGGCCAACGTCGTTTCCTTAAAACTCACGTCTGTGTCTCGCGTCTGGTGTCTGCACCATGTGCGTAATTCCACGAAGGCGCACGTGTGCCCTCCGCTCGCCAATTACGTCGCGTTACCAGCGCGATTACGAGGACAACCGGACGATTGAATCGTTTTTGCACTGGCCCCGCGTATGGCACCTGCCATCTTGCTACAAGCGCTACCAAGCGTTCACATGTGATAATTGAATCGACAATAGCTGCCATTTATTTTTGTCGCGCGACCAGTTTCTTCTTGCTCTCGCGAATTTAGAAATTTAACTCTTCTAGCGGCGATTCGAGCTATAAAATGATCGAGCCAGTTTGAGAAGGTTGACCGCAGTTTGAGAAGGTTTGAGGAGAAAACGGATGGAAATTCGAGATTCGAATTACGAGATTCGGGGAGGAACGTGTCGAGAAATATAAATTAATTTATATTATATTATTTATATTAGTTTATATTATATTATTTATATTAATTTATATTATATTATTTATATTAATTAATTATTTATTATATAATATTTATAATATATTACTACATAGTATTAACGAGAAAATATATTAAATTACTATATAATATTAATATTAATTAATAAATTAAACTCGGTTTCTTAGATAGAGTAATATTAGAGTGACAGATTCGAGAAATTTCGAAATATTCAAATATTTGATTGACGAAATATTGATAGACTTATGCGGATATTTGTGCAAAGAAAACAGAGTGTTTTCGATCCGGTGGCACAACTGGAAAGAGTGTGAACAATTTTTTTTTTACTCAAAACTTCGTTTCCGAGGAGATCGAATTTTTTCAAGTACACTTGGCTTTGGCTAATTCTAAGCTAGACTGGAATTAATAACAGTAACTTATTCTACTGGCATTCCACACTTTATTTCCAAGAAAATAGACTTTAAACGTGTTTGATTAAGAATTGGTAGATATGCACTTGAAATTGAAGTTTTTCGAAAACGAACAATAGAATAGTTATTTATTTCTATCCAATTCTGATTTACCTAAATTTAATTATACGATATAAACTTTCAAACTCGATTCTTTCCAAAGGAAGCCTTCGATGAGCAAATTTTTATTCTTTCTTTATATATATATATATTTTTTTTTTCACCGTAGAATGGTCTGATCAAAGAAAAGACTGACTACAATATTATTACATTTCCGCAGTCTAGTGATCAAAAACTTATTGAAATCCTTGCAATGTAACTATTCTCAATTCTCAGAGCATGCCACTTCCATCTGCTCGCGTGGACAGGCGCGTTTTAAAGACTATTCGAAAGAGGGACGTTCGTCGACATTCCTCGAGCCGTATGAATTCGTCGGCGTGTTCGATAGGCGGACAAGTAATTGCGTGTGTACACTGAAATCGGCCGTGTCGGCCGAGGTTGAAGCTTCCTGCATCTTGATAGACGAAGCGCATCGATCGGCTGGGAAGCGGAGAAGCCGGTGAGCATCGACTCGACCAACCTAAATCCAGCTGACTGCACCCGAGCACGCGAACCTTTCAGCTTTCGTCTTTCGGACGCGACCGCTTTTCCCCTGATACTGCAGCCTACTGCGTGCGTTATCTAAACACCGCTGGTAACGTCGCCCTGTCGAAACTGATTTCTCGTCTATCGCCGACATTGGCGATATTAACCACTCTTAACGCGTGGAAACTGTCGGTGAAAGTGAATAAATTTTTTCGAGAGATCGTGTACACTTTCTTTCAGAAAAATGATACACGCAAATTTGTCATGGTTTGTATGATGTTACAACGTAGGATATTTGAAAAATCATTACTGGATTACAGTTATAATCTGTTACATTCATTATGACATAATAAGTATTATATTATATTATATTGTGTATAATTGTGATAGAATAATAGAAATATTATAAAAATAACATATTATAAATTATATTGTATTGTAGGAAAAATATTATATCATGCAATACAATATATGTTATATTATATTCATTACAGTCATTATTTTTATTATTTATTAAATTCACTTGTCGTAGGGTTGTAAATAACAGCAGCACCTTGTGCGAGATTATGAACATTTTTAGTGTCTCATTCTTCCTCGGTCTGTCGACGAAAGTTATTAAATTTTTTGACAAATATACACATTTTTTAGAACGACGTACGTAAAAATGTGTAAACTCGTGAAATTTCATGTTTCTTAAACGTTTAACGTATGATATTTGGTAAATCTTTAGTTGATATTTTTATTATTCGTTAAACGGTATCGTTGGGTTATAAACAATTTAACTAATTTATGTTAGATTACGAAAATTTTTAGTACTTAATTTTTGATTATTTCACATTCCGCCTCGCGGACATAATAAAAATTAAATCGAATTTTAAATTCCACAACTGTATACACAACGCAGAAGCCTAAATCACTGCGACTGCCAATGTTCAACAAGCGGGGAATCAAGGATTAAATACGAATGTACAGAATAATATTTATCAAAAAACATTGTTACAAAAATATACAAACGACAAGAGTCGACAATAGTGATTAAATCGGCTTTGCTCGTTAAAATATACGCACGTAGAGAATAATATTTATCAGAAATATGTTGCGAAAATATACGAATACATTGTCCTCAGACAACGGAGACAAATATGACAATAGAGTAGAAATAAGCGTCTAGTCAGCAAGAGTTCTCAATAGAGCGCGGTTACAAACGGGGAAAAACAGCCATAGAAATCCGCGCAATATTCAAGATCCCTGTCGCGCTGACACTTCAATATCACGACAGTGTGGTCGCCACTTCAATATGAAAAATATCAACGCTTGAGAAATTAATACAGCGAAATTACTGCAACTTCCAAATGGCATCCACGCGTTTTGTCTGCGAATTTATGCGGGCTGGATGCGAATGCTTGGCTCGAAAAATCCACAACACGCACAGCGAGTGCCGAAGGTTATCTCAGGACTTTCAATTCGACTGCAATTTCGTCGTTTCGAAACACATTGACGAACGTTCTTCGAAATGTTTCGCTGCGTTTCGACATTTCTTTTCGTTTGAAAATCGTCAATTACAATCGAAAATTATATATTTCTCGTTTCACTTTCTGTCGAGCAGGCTGCGATCGTCTGTACATCATATTCGTGGAAGAGGAACGAAACGTTTGATTTCTTCTTCATTGTGGCTTTTAAAATTTGTCACTTCATCTACGATTCTATGTCGTTACGAGGAGAACGAGCAGAAATCAAAAATTTGGCTCGCAGAGGAAAAATATTTGCTGATGCGAAGAGCAAGAAAAACGAGGGATATTTCCGCGAATTAGTTGAAACGACAAGAATCAGGTGTACAGCGAATATCTCGTGATATTTGCCGAATTAACAAAACTCGGGTTATAATTAACGAGCGTTTAAACAAATTTATCGCCTGGCAGCGTCGAAACATCAACCCAGTGGCTCAATCGGTGACCAACGAGGGTGCTTTAACGCAGCTCTGTCGACTCTTTCTTTGTTTTCCTCGCTCGATTGAAACACGAACAAACACAAACAAACAGAAACGTTTGCGCGACGAATTAACCAAAAATTCAAAGTACTCGCGGGTGGTTCGGTGAATCAGCGTCATTTAAAATGCGACATTTAATTGCCTTCATCCCAATTTTCTTTGAGCCGTCTAATTTTCAATTCCCCGGGGAAAGTCGTCGAATTTCGCTGGAATTTGTAATTCCTCGTTCGCGAGATAATTGCGAAATTTTGCAACGCCAATTTCCAAATTTCCAAATTTATCGCCGCTTGTTCGGCGATTTATTCAGAACGAACGTCGTTCTGAACAAATTCTCGAAAGTAATTCGATTCCCCGTGGGAAAGTCGATTTTTCGCTTAATTCGGGAACGAGTTTCCAGGCTCGAGATTACAAAATTACAAAATCACCGAATTACCGCTTCCCTTTCGCTCGAAACTTCCGCAACTGCGTGAAAATGAAACGGGCAGATCCGTCGAATTCCTCGCGTTGATTAATAATTAATTCAAGTTAATTATCAATGCGATGTCGCCAATTAACCGTGGACACTGAGTTTCGATCGAACAATCGGGTACGAAAAATCGTGACGATCGACAGGGAAGTTAAATGCCTGGAAAGATCGATCGATCGATCGCGCGAGTATTTGAGTATTACACGCGATGCGAGGGGAATGACAGTACGCGGAAAATTTCACCGGATAATGGAGCGTTTCTCTCTGTTGAATTGTTAAATCGAACGTTTCCCCTAAACGGGGATAAAAAAAAACGAGAAACCCCAGGAAATTTCTACCGCTTTAGAAGGCTGAAATTGAAACGTCGTTGTAAAATTCAAGTCTCCCCCCCTCTCTCTCTCTTTCATTTTTAAATACGTAAAATCGACGAACGAAAAGTTTTGAAATTCAGAACGAGATAATACGATTCGTGACGATGCATACATTTTCATTCGGCGATGAAACGTGTGACTGATACAGAGACGCGATGATGTAATATTTTGCACTTTATCGTCAAAATTCGATCGTTTCGTTTTATGTATTAAATTATAATTAATCGAGAATGGGAGAAAGAAAGTTCTCACTCTATTAATTTCTTTGTTACAACATTTGGCAATCAACTGTGCTATTTATTCGAAATAAATGGCTTTTATTCGTTTTGCAGGTATTAATGTTTTGTGGATAGAAAATAAATTTGTCTCCTTTTATAGAATATATATATATATATATATATATAAATGATAATAATAATTATTATTATATTATTAAATGTTATTAATATAATAATAATGTTTAATAATGTAACAATAATTATTATATTATTATATATATATAAATGATGATAATAATTATTATTATATTATTAAATGTATTATTAATAATACATTTAATATATTTTTTAATATATAAGTTAAAATAATATTAATATATATATTAAAATATATATACGAAATTTTGCACTAATAACGCTCTATATAAATTTCTCTGTAACCGCTTTGTTCCTTTCTCTTCAAACTCTCACGATCGACAGACAGTTTTGACTCTCCCGTACATTCATCCATCTCACTCATACCAATAACTTAAAACTAAAGTCTCCAGAATTAGTTATTCTGTAATATCTAACACGTATGTAATTGTGTCATTCGTGGTGAAACGATCCGTTATTTCTTTTTCGCACGTGCATCATCGGTATCGGGACCAATTCAATCTTCGACGATACGGATTTGCTATAAATCTAAAACAGTTTGTTTAATGTTTCAAAGCGTATCCTCTGGTTTTAAAACTGGGGAACTGGCAGCCTTTGAAACAGTAGCACGGCTTTTCGTGAGCCAAAATTGATAGTCTTTCGTGCAACACCGAGTCTACCTCCCCTCGTCTATGGAAGTTTCAGGCTCTTCAAACGGCACTGCAATTTTTCTGAATAATCCGAGGCCAGAGGAACTCGATTTTGTTAGACCTATTATCCGTTTCGACGGAAACTTCGGAATCTTTTAAGTAACTCTATATCGTGCCTCGTCGATCCTGCGTATGAAATAAAGTTACAAAGCGGAGCTTTTGTCCACTGCAATTTCACTGTTTCGTTGCTGTCACATTCTTTCTGAAGGGTGGGGAACAATGTAGGAAAATAAGTTTAAATGAGAGAGTAATACAAACTCAAAAATTCAGATTCAAATTAAAAAGAAAGCAATGACGAGCAATCGAGTTACAAGTTATTTCGAATATTTCGTATCTTCGCGCTTTAAAGTTTTCCATTGAATTAAATTGTTATGTAATAATTATGTATTATTACTGTATTCGTTACGATTGAAATTGAAAACAGTACAATCAATTACAATGACATTTGTAACAATTGAATCACACGAAATATCTCCTCACGCGAAGTAATTGGAAAAACTGAAAATTACAGTTCTAGCCTGTGACTGATAGTTTTAAAGATAGCTAAGTGTAGATAGTTTTAAAGATGAACGGACGTGCGAGCTGGTTGACTAACATAAATTCTTCAATGTTTCAGGTACATCGATACGACAGCAAACGAAAAGCTGGAGGGCCGAGCACAAAGCAGCGAGGACGCTCGGTATAATAATGGGCGCGTTCCTCCTCTGCTGGCTGCCATTTTTCCTTTGGTAAGTAGAAGATCGAGATCAATCGAAGCAAGAAACTCTCATTGTAGATAAAAATAACAACAAATATTTATTTTAACCTACGTGGTTTGTAATAAATATGAACAAAGTTTATTAACTTGGGAATCAAGACATAAAGGAAAAGAAAGTCTCAATATGGCGATGACGAACGATATTAACCTCTTCACGCTCTTGGCCACACACGTGGAAAGTTAATTTACTATAAAAAAAAGCTACTTTCGCGAAATCGTTACAAAAATAAATGTGCAACGTTTCTTAAATTTGCTAACCAGAAAATAAATCGCAATTGTCATAACGCAAGTGAAGAAATAAAATGAAATTGAATTCAAGTTTCTTTGTCATAACTGAAATTAAAAATTCGTTCCTGAAGAGGTCAATCTCTCGCTAGGAATCAACAGATGAAAAGAAAAAGTCTCAATACAGGGATGACGAAAGGTATCAACCTCTTCACGCTCTTGGCCACACACGTGGAAAGTTAATTTACTATAAAAAAAAGCTACTTTCATTCGCGAAATCGTTACAAAAATAAATGTGCAACGTTTCTTAAATTTGCTAACCAGAAAATAAATCGCAATTGTCATAACGCAAGTGAAGAAATAAAATGAAATTGAATCAACTGAAATTAAAAATTCGCCCCCGAAGAGGTTAATCTTTCACTAAACTCTCACGCTCATCGCAACCCTCTGTATAATTTCCTGTGAAACCTTCACATACGCACAACCGTATCCTAATTTATATTTCAAGTTCTAAAACAAGCATTCCCAAGTCTTGTTTTTCACTGCGGACACGTGGCTGGCGACAATTGCCCGGAAGAAGTTCCGAGCAATTTCCCCAGCAGGTTCCCTCGCCCCCGCGTTATCCTCATTTCGCGTCGCTACATAATAACTGCTGCAAAACATTCCGGATACCTTCCCGAAACTTCGTTTCTTCCTCACCCATTTCTTCCATTGTTAATTCCCAGCGAGCGGAAGCGTCTTCCTCCTCCTCGTACCGAGAGGGGAAACTCGCTGGTATCGAAGCTCGCGAATCCAGAGGGATGCAAGCTGCTCGCCGGGGATTCCGGTTCCATCGCACGGACGACGACCAAGTTTCACCCTCCCGGACCGAGGTTCAGCCCGCGTGAATACCTCGCGAGAGCCGAGCCAGCCGCATGTTTTATTAATGGAAAACCCAAGCCTGCCGAGTTTGCCGAGAGTTGACTCCTCTGCCCCGCCTTGGAATTGAACTATTTGCCTGACTAAGCGCGCTGGATGCTGCTTGCCTGCTTCTTCACCTGCAGCGAGGTGCAGCACTCCCCTCTCCCCAGTTTATTTCGTGGGAATCCGCGGCTTTACACGACTACTCGCGTGGTCGAATGGAACAGTGATTCGATTTATCGATAACGATCCCTTTATCGCCTTTGTTGGAGGATTTTGGTCCTAACGGGGCCAAGTTTAGAGTACCGATTATGCAGCGAGCTTGGACCGTGTACGATATATCGGAGTTTTTGCTGCGAAACGGTGAAATCTCGCGGCGATTGTTGGGAGTTTAGGGGAAGTTTGAGACTCTCTTTCGAAAGAGTCTTGGGAGTTTTATCGGTAGACGGGATTTTTGTTCGTATTCTCGACGATGGCGACGTGAAACACGAAAATTTGTTTGTCTCCGTCAAATATTTCTCAACCAGTTTGCTTTCGGACGTGTCGCATATTTTTGCACATCGGCTTTTCTGTATTTTATAAAAATTTTGTAAAAGTCGGATCATTGAATCCATTATTGTTGAACGAGGACTTGTTTTCTCCGCCAAATACTTTAACACGGTTTTTTATATATATGTTAAAAATAAATTATTCAACGTACATAAATATATATAAATTATTTAATATATACAATATATTTAAATTTAGTAAATTTTACATATTAAATATTCCTTTTTAGATATATTATATATCATTGCCTTCTCTGTATTTTTGTGTCACAAAAATCCGCAGTCTAATTATTGTCATTGGATTAATCGGCAATTACTCGCAAAGGAGCAAATTTCTTCAGGGAATTTTTGTTCGTACAGTACGAGTTTCTTTGTACGATTTTATATTTTTACGAAAACGATTGAAGAAACGGAATCTGAACGAGAATTTGTTTTCTCTGTTTAATATTTTGACAGTATACTTCATTTCATATATATAATATAATATATGCCTTCTCTACATTTTTGTACCATCGAGTGCACAAATACCCAGCATCTGGTTATTAGATCATTATCATTCAATTACTCGGTAGAATATTACAGAGACATGAAATTCTTCAACGGAATATCGCTGCAGTTAATTGGTCCCGAAGGGAAATTCCAAGGGAAATTTAATAAATTCCCTCCTTTACGCCACGACCTCCCGTCGAATTTACTCCTGCAGAGTAAATAAATCTTGGAAACTTGATTTTTACGCGTTTCATACGCTGTTTGTAAATTAGTGCCCCTTTGAAGGAGGCAAAAGTTGAAACTTCGCCGGGGATAGTTCGACGCGAAGATTAATCTCTCCTCCTCTTGGCAAACGAGAGGAGGTTTGAACAAGAAAGAAACGAAAATTGCAATCAATCACCCAAGTTTAGCGATTAACCGCACGCTTAAATTTTACAGGCGTGGATCGAGTAAAAAAAAAAAAAAAAAAAAGAAAAGAAAAGGAAGATCGGCCTCTGCGAATATTGAAACTTTCGATGATGAATTACAGTCAAAGTTGCGTTCATCTCGAAGATTAACGCTGCTTTAATTGGTTAACAAATTCTCAAACGAGCGATGTAATCCAGTAATAACTTCACTTTAAGTTGCTTCGCGATTTGAACTCAATTTTCCAAGATGAGATCCGCGCGTCTTATTCCAGCTGCAGGCGTTAAAAACAAATGATTTTCATTCTCTTGTCCTCGAGTGTTCTAATGAATTTATGACACTGCGAGCTCGTCGGTTTCGCCGGTTAAACAAATGGAATTATCATCCTTTTGTAGCTGTTGCGAATTTTTATTTCCTCCTGAAAGTGATCTTTCGAAAATTTAGTATAAAAAAAATTATACTGACTGTATAATGTAGCAAGCACTTTGTTAAGTAGCCGAAAATTTTCAGTGCAGTTTCTGGAAGCCTGGAATAATAAAAAAGAATCAGACATGAGCTGTTCAATTTTTCTACAAACAGCGTAATAATATTTTGCAATTAACTTGAACGTAAAGGAAGAAAAATTATTCAGCGAGGGTTTTGTCGTGAAAAAGACGCTGAGTAGATTGTAGAAAAATTTGCAGAATAACAAATAGTACTCTGATAACGAACGAGAAATATTCCTTATAATTTTTAGTACATAAAACAATTCTACGTAATATGTTTCTCTATTTTTCTACAAACAGCGTAATAATATTTTGCAATTAACTTGAACGTAAAGGAAGAAAAATTATTCAGCGAGGGTTTTCATTGCCGTGAAAAAGACGCTGAGTAGATTGTAGAAAAATTTGCAGAATAACAAATAGTACTCTGATAACGAACGAGAAATATTCCTTATAATATTTAGTACATAAGACAATGCTGAGAAATATGTTTCTCTGTTTTTCTACGAACGGTGTAATCATGTTTTGTAATTAACTTAAAACGTCAATAAAGGAAGTTACTTGAGGAAACTAATGACAAAGACGCTGATTACTGGAAAAAATAAATACTGGAAGAAATAAAAGCGTCGGAAAAATTAAAAGAATAATTCGTAGAATAATGAACAATATTGAACTAAATATTGAATCAGAAATATTTCTCATAATGTACATAAAACACTTATGTCACTCTATTTTCCTTACGAGCGTGTAATAATATTTTCTAATTAACTTAAACCTTGAATTTTTTAATATTTCCTAATTTTAACTTAAAATCTCTTATGTTAAATTATTTAATATTTTCTAATTAACTTAAACCTTGAATTAAGGAAGGAAATCACATGAAAAAGACGAAAATACTGAATGTTGCAGAAAATATTATGAGAATAATTCGTTTATTAGAATGATAAATTAAATCAGATATCACAAAGCAATTCTAAGTATTTTCCAAGCACATTTTCTCTAACCACAGTTGCAAAAGTGTGAATTTATACAAACGTGCGCTGTTTTGTCATCACTGTATGAAGGAAGTGGAAAAGAGCTCGTGTGTCATCGTCAATACGACACGCTTACACACGACGAGTCCAGTTCTAATCCGAACATCCACGAGAACATCGCGGATCTCTTTGCTGGAACGATGAATTCTCATTTGCCCGGTTTCGACCGCGTCCAACTCGCGGACAATTTTTTAATTAAAATGACGGACGAAAGTCGCGTTCCAACGAGATCTCTCTCTCTCTCTCTCTCTCTCCCCACATTCGCTCCACTTCCGGTCGCTGACCTCCTGTCCAAACGAATTAAAAAGATCGTACATGCTATCCACGACATAGAAATTCAATACGAAACAGAAGAAGCGTCCTTCACCTAACGAAAGTAACGAACAACGTCGTTAATGTTCGATGGACGATAACAGAGGAAATGGAGACCAATGCTTCATGTCCTTTAGACGCTGGCGTTTTTCATCCACTTCTTCTAAAATTTTATTCGAATTCGATCGTGTTTTTTTTTCATTATTATTATTATTTTGGTTTCTCATTATTTTATCGTTGAGTTCTTTTTGGATTATTTCACTGGGAGAAAGTTGGAGTTTTGCTTTTTGTTTTTAATTGTTTAATGAAAACTAAGAGCCAGCAAAGATTGGAATTGTAATCGTAACTGTTGCAACAAACCTCTGAGCTCGCGAGCCTTGGAATTACTGCACCAATGATTGTCGATAATTAAAATTGATATAATTTCCTAAGGAAATATTTGTACAAACATCACGTTCAGATGATCGAAATTCAAACGCGCGTAGGAGCATTGAAAAATGCTTTTTCAAAGTTTAATCTTGAAGATTGAAGTTCGTTCTTCGACAACAATTTCTTCAAACTCGCCGTATGATTTGTACTTTGAACGTTGGAACTAGATGACAGAATTCTGATGTGTCTTGAATTTTTGTCTCTTTAACCCTACGTCATTCAAAGAAAAATCAATAAAACGAACAAGCACGTTTGAATTTTTACAATTTTCGGCAGAAAAGTGTTCTCCAGTTTTTTCCACCCGCTGCATGATGTGAAATCATTTTCAAAAACAAAGCACCACGACTGTCAAAGTGAAGGATTTACGCTTTAAAAGAAAGGAGATCAAGTGCATCGTCATACGATGTTCGTTTGCAAAGTTATTATATCAGTGTAAATTATCGATTTTTCATTGTCATTGGCTAGTCATCGCATACTAGGAGAACATGATTCCAAGTAATGTCGCATCGTCGGACGCGAATTAATTAATCGTGAATGTATTTACATTGCAATTTGCGGAAACGAAGTTTCTGCGAAAATTGAAAGAGCCCCACGCTCGACGTATTTCTGCGTTTGCCGATGCCTTTCAAACGCCACTGTGTCGACAAACACAGTCATCAAGGACTTTCGTTTTAACCGACGAGTTTCATTTAATCGAACCTCTGACGAAACTTCTCCGTCGGTTCGTTTGAAGAAAGCGGAATGGTCCTCGAATATCATTTTGTAGTCTCGGAATGAGGCATAACGCTCCAGTTTGCAGAATAACTCAAAAGAAAGCAAACAATATATACTCCTCTCTATTTGTCGAAAGATATATTTACGTATTCAATGTCCAAAGTAAATACTCGGCCAATTCCCGACTGAATACGAGCGAATATTCAGCAGCGAGGTTGTTCCATTTCTATCGTTGAAGATTGTCGGTCGTACTTTTCTCATTTATCGCGTGTTCAAAAATACAGTTAAACGTCAATTCGTTTCTGGATCTCTCGAGCATTCAGCGATTCACAGTGTCGCAAAATTTCTTCACAAAACTTCGCCGAAAAGTACCCAATTGTCGTATTAACCAGCGCTGCTTGTTTCTGCAGTCTGTAAAACGATACGTTTACTACTATTTTATCAAATTAGCCTTTTCGGTCTTGGCCTCAAACGTATATTCAAACGATGTAAATTTATTCTCACTTTATATTTTATTATATATTTCTTTCTTTTTTTATTACTTATAGTCGCATCAACTACTTGTGTAGGTTATTAACGGAGCTAATCTTATTTTGAAGCTGAGTCTTGCAATTTATTAAAGAAGTTATTAAAGTAGAAGTAGGATTTATTAAAGAAGAAAAGATTCGAGTTGGTTAGAAAGTGTATTAATCTTAGGATCGCTTTTTTGTCCTTTAGGTTACCAGTCAGAGAATTCATATTTACAATAATAAGTTCCACGTCTCTAACATTTTATATTTTATTTTATACTATTTAATGATGGCTCGTTGTTCAAGTGCCAATCAACATTGCCATTCAAGTCACAGACGAGGTATATGAATAGATATTGCATCTTACGGGACTTCGTGACCTGAAATACCGACAGAGTAAACAGTCACACTAGTTTTTGTAGCGCACTCTACGTTAAATAACGGTGAGTTGGGGAACTAGTGAATGCTCCAGCAACATGACTTTCGAGACCCGCGATTACCGCGTTCAATACCGAAATGTGTAGCTAGTAATTAACCGAAATCATTCTGCAGAAAGATGTCCATCTCGATACGTGATGGATTAAAATTTTGAAATTGTCAACACATGGTTTCACGTATGAATGACTCATGTTTCATTAGACATTCATGGAAACAACTAAATTTCCAACTATCTTAGATTATTATTAGCATTAAAATGTTGAAACTGTTATATTCCTCCGTTTGCATTACTTATGACAGAAAATGATACTCAACTGATCCAGAAATATTCGCGTTTTTTCAGGTATCTAACAACGTCACTGTGCGGCGAGGCCTGCTACTGTCCAGACACGGTGGTGTCCGTCCTCTTCTGGATAGGTTACTTCAACAGCGCCCTGAACCCGCTCATCTACGCGTACTTCAACCGCGACTTCCGCGAGGCCTTCAAGGACACGCTGATGAGCGCGCTCCCGTGCTGCGCCAGCTGCTGGAAAACCCCGTCGGAGTTCGTCTAGCGGGAGAAATAACGCAGCGATAGCGCCTCGAGCGAGAAGCTGATTCTTGCGATCCACTGGACAAAATATCGCTGTCCAACGATTGTCCAAACTTGCCGAAGTGCATCTCGTACGCGTTGTTTGTCGAATGTTTGTCTGTCTGTCTGGATGGATGGATGGCTGGCTGGCTGGCTGGCTGGATGTTGCGTGACTGATACGAGAGTGATCGAGAGGATCGAAAGGAGGACGATACATAGGTATGACGACGATGAATAATTTTTCTAACGAAAGTACATTGGCTATCAACGCGTTTCGGGTCGATTGGTTGTTGATTGATTGAGCGTTTATTGGATTAAATTTCCAACCCCACTTTTAAAGGGAATACATCTGACGTTGAATGTCCCTTGAACTTGGGAGTTTACATTTTGCGAATTTTTGATATTCCTTACCTGATCGCACGACACGGTTTGTCGACGACATTCGAGATGTTCAAACATGGGAATACGTTTTGGTAGAGAGCTGTGTTTACGCTAGAACTGGCAAAGTGGTCGAAATGACCAATTTAGAATATACTTCTGCAGATTTACAACGTTGTGTTTCCAGTGATTTGGATAATTTTTGTAAAATTTTAATTTTTATAAAATTTTAATTCTTACCAAATACACGAATAAATCACACAGTTTGTATCATAAACTATTCGTTTTGCACTCTAATTTCTTCGATGCAATCTTTGCGCTTTAGCCTTTGGTAGTTCTAGCGTTAAGCTGTTAAGTCTTTGGATCTGAATAACGTCCCTGCAACGTCTTACGGTGATACGATGTTTGATCTTGAGAGGGTTTTTTTTATTTTCATGGAATGACTCTCGAATTGCCATCGATAAGAAACAATCACGATGAACTATTTAGAGCCATCTTTCTCAGTAGACTCTCAAATGCAACGAGGAGTAAAATTCTAGCAATTTTCACCAAAAAAATTCGCATTCGCACCTGCGTGACCTTCGAAGTATCGGACATTTGAAGAAGAAAACTTGCCATTTGAATCCCCAATGGGGAGGGGGGGGGGGAAACAAGAGGAAAACTCACCAAGAAGAAATAGTCACTCGAATCGGGTCGATGGAAATAATTTTCCATCGCGTAACTTTGAATTTTTATCACGAAGGTATAAGAGAGAGAAATTGGCTCCTCTCCACGAGGTGAACAAGCTGCTAGCCAAACGTCCAAACGCGGCACCGAATAATTAACGATCGGCCGGTTGATTTCTTTAATTGGCTCCTCGCGGCAGGATCCCCAGTTTAATTAAGAAATCGCCCGCGGAAGTGGAAGCTTCGATCGTTCTCCCTTCCGTTCGATTTGTCGCTGGCAAGCTTCGACGAGTATAGAATTCGCGGGACATAAATTTCCGCTGAGAAAAAAGAAAAAAAAAAGAAAAATACACACACGTCGAAAGATTGCCCCTTGCTTCTGTTGGGAAGCGCGTTTCAAGGCAAACAAACGAGCGAAGCACGCAAGTTTCAATTACTTCAAGACAGGTGGATGAATGCTTGTTGCTTCAGAGAAGTTGACAAATAAATTTCGAAGTTGCAGCATTTGTTCTGCCGGTTTTCACTGCGTTGGACAAATCCCTGTCTCTTCTTCGTTCCTCTCTCGTCGAGAAGATTTATCGCTTTAGTTTCGGCGTTTAGTTCTTGATCGTGAAAGACGACAAAATGTACAACAACAGGATGTGTCGATGTAAATTGACTATCGCCTTTTCAACTTCTGTATTATTCTTGGACAGTCGCAGTTCCATTTTGAAACGCCAAACGATTTATGCCAAGCGTAGACGTTGTAGACTCGAAGAATGAAAGCAAGAATGACATCCTTCGTTCCGCGACGCGCCTTTGGTCAGGGTGTTTTCTTTCCATTCTCTGCCAATTGACCCAATTAGCTGCCATTACCGAGATCTTACTTGGCAATTGGTTAAATTGTAACGATCTCTGTCTTTTCCATTTTACAGGCCATCTTTTTCCACAGTCGTGGACTGAGATTCAGAGACTATTCTCAATGATGTGACATGAAAAATATAAGGTTCTAATCAAAATTATAATTATAATCGTCGTCTCGAGAATTCGATACTTTTCGTCAAAATTTTCAAAAATTTTGAATCGAATGTCCTCCGAAGAGATCTGTCAACGTCCATTGTTTATTGCCATTATTTTCAAGCGACCGATTCACAGTGTAACTCAATACAACTCAAAAATATAAGATTCTAATCAAAATTCGTTGCGTCGTAGCCTCGAAAATCTGATGCATCTTATCTTCGTCTCAAATGATTTAAAAATCCTCAAAAGTCAAAATTTTATCTTTTCTCACCTCCGTCTGTCCGATTTCAAAAGAAAAAGAAAAGAAAAATTGTCCAAAGAGATCTGTCAGCTCTCCCGCTTTGGAATTGTTGCTGTTATCTTCAAGCATCCTAACGAAGCGATAAGACATGCTGATCCCAAGCGAGACTCGCGGCACGCGTTTCCCTCGCCGATTAAAATCGATCACGCTCGAACGATTTATCATCGCGTTAATTAACCGGCAGCGGAAATCCGGGGCCGGACCACGCCGGTTCTGTCGAACGCCTCGCGCTTCGGACTGATTTTCACGCATTTCTGAACTCAAATTGAACCGGTTCTAGGTATTTCCTGCCTGGAACGCGTCCTAGCTAGTGGGGATAACGATGCGAAGTGGAGGGGATGGCGCTAGCGATCAGTAAAGTGGGGGCAAGGGCCGCCAATTAGCCACCTCTGTCTTAAGATACAATTCTTTGGGGTTAGGTGGGTTTAAAATAGTCCCACATTTTTTTTTTTACAGTTAATGCATGGTTATTTTTTAACCCAATTGAAACTACTGATACTCATACATTGTTATATTTTATTTAAATTTTAATTTAAATTAAATATTATTTAAATATTGCTTCCTTTTATTTTAAGAAATATTTTACGCTTAATACATCATTATATTTTGTAATTGTGTAATGTATAAAATACTTTTATATGCAACGTATAAAATATTTTATTTTAATACGTTATTATATTTTATTCAAATTTTAATTTAAATATTATTCAATTATTACTTTTTCTCATTTTAAGAAATGTTTCACGTTTAACAACTGAAGTAAACAACGTTCTGTTCCTTTTTTTATATTAAGAAAAATTCCGTGCAGATAGAGATTTCTTCTTTAAAAATTGCGTGCCCTTGGGAATTAAGGCAGAGACGTGTCCTTGGACACTGTTCATGTCACAGTCCGCTCTGTATAACCAGAATTGGAATAATTGAATTGAGAATTTTATTATTTGAATAATTCTAAGTATCCCTTTTGGGGTGTACTTATATTCGCGAGCAGATTTTTTCCCGCAGAAAATAGAAATGAGGACAAAAATTTTAGACGGACATCTTGAGTACAACCTTTCATATTGCCACTACCTGTATCAAACCGGATATCGATGAACTGGTATCTGAGAGACAAGCTCAGCGTTCTTATTAAAAATCTTCGTATCATTTTCATCAATATAAATATATTTTCCTAGCATATCTGGCGTGCAGGATGAGAAAAGCAAAGGAAACGAGTATATGCCACGTACGCACGGCTCTGAAAGACAAATGTCGAGTAAAAATGAGAAAGTAGATTCTAGCCGAAGTTTGGAATTTAGCACTTGCAACAGTGGATAATCTCGTTGATCGATAAAGCTCTACTTTGCAGGATAAACGCGCGAAGATCGAACGTTCATCTCGTTGTTGAACTTATTTCTTATCGCCATCCCCTCGAACTTTTCAGACTTTCAAAATACGGATAAAAAGTGAATTGAAATTTGTAGCTACGCCGCTGTTCGAGAAACGAAAAGAGTTGTTTATTCCTTCTTTCTCTAACCAAAGTCGCAAAAGATCAATCCACTATAAAAACTTGACTTTGTAAAACCGAATTCCGTGTGGTGGGTTCAGAGCTCACGTACGAAAGGGCAACCGGAAGCTCGCGAACGAATTGGCCGGTCAGTCGCACGAAAGAGAGAGAGAGAGAGAGAGAGAGAGAGAGAGAGACTGAAGCGTACAGCGACCGGAAACAGGCGAGGGGACGGAATGACAAGTATTCTTCTACGGTCTTTCGTTTTTCTTTCTTTCTCTCTCTCTCTCTCTCTCTCTCTCTCTCTCTCACTCGGTACGCAACGAAAATTGCAAATTTCGACAGAGTGGATCACACGCCGGAAACGCGTCGCCCGTCGTGAAACGTTGAAACTTTACAGATGGGCTTTGTACAGTCGGATATCGGCATCTTGCTCCACTGCACGCTTGCTGTCACGAACTTTTGTATTATTTTTCAACAGGAACCACAGTCCGTAGATCGTCTTGGAATTTTGAAATCGCAACGTCGGCGAGATTTACGTTCGACGATCCATTCCTTTCTCGACGAATTTGTGACGAAAAATATATTCCCTCCGTCGCTTAATTACCTTGGACGACAAAGGGACGTTTTCATCGGTATTACTGACAAACAAAATCGGGGTTCCTATTCGTTTTGCGGGGTAATTTGACGCAATTCGTATGCATCTCTGCCGTCAGATATTAAACAAAGCAGAGGAACGCAATTACTTTCGTTTCTGTGATTTAAACTTACGAAATTAAACGTGGAAACTTTCGCGAGTAAATATCAGGCGAGAAACGTTATTTCGGTCGGTCAGATAACTTTTAAAGAATCATTCTCTCTGTGTGCATGCACGTTTGTGTGTGTGTGTGTGTGTGTGTGTGTGTGTGTGTGTGTGTGTGTGTGTTGGCTGACGAGCAAGTGACTGGCTGCGAACGGGCACGGAATATGTCCGGAAACGCGTTGAATTTGTAAATATGTTTTCAAAAGTAAACGTAGGTTAAAAGCAGAAAAAACAGTGCTGCATAGGTGTAACTAGAGGCAAACAAAAAAACGCTGCATTACCTGTAACGCAATACTTGTTTAAAAGTGAGAGAAGAAATGTGAAAGAGCGTTTATTAATAATAATAATGATAATGATAATAGTAATGATAATAAAGAAATAATAATAATAATAGCGATTATAATAAAGAAAGAAAAACGATAGAAGGATGATCGTTCGCCCTCCGACTCTGAAGCAAACAGCTTTCAGTCAGTTATTCGAACAAATTGCAGACACAGTGTCGATAAAGGGATCTTGATGTCCTCGTTGAAATTGACAAATTAATCGATACGAATCGCAGTGCCGCGAGTACGCTACACCACCGTGTTTGCTATTGTTATTTGAATGATTCGCAGAAAATTTCTTTCTTTCGTTCGCAATTTCGTTCGAGACAATCAGATTGTCAGTGTTTTATAATCTTCGTCATTTCTTCTTCGTCGAGACTGCGGATCTGCTGGAAAAATCTCCACTCGCGAAAGAAAATGAAAAGGGAAAGAACTCGACGACAGAGACGGAAAGCGGGCAGAGCGGAGGGCAGTCGAATCTCGTTAATGACGATCTGTCAGCGGCAGTTTACGCACGGGCGTGCGAGACGAGTCTCTTCCCGCCATTTTCTCCCGCGGACTCGCAGCGAGCCGAGTCTCTAGAACAAATGAGAAACAGGAAGAAAAGAGGTAGAAACAAAAAAGACGAGGAAAAAAGCACCTTCAAAAAGAAGCAAAAAAAAAAAAAAGGGAAAAAGGAAACATCGCGAACGCTTCACTTTTCATTCGGTACGGCCTATTGTACGCGTATCTAGACTGTATATAAATGTACCATAGCAATAATTAATAATCGAGGACTGTACATACATACGTAAATTGACGACGAACAAACTTTTTCTTTTTTGTCTATTTTTTTTCTTTTTTTTTCTGTCTCGCGAGAAAGAGTGCAGAAGCGCGCGTGTGATCGTCATTTTTGTAAGTGATTGCGACGCGTTCGCGTTCGCGTATAACGTGTGTGTGTATATGTGTGTGTATGTGTGTGTGTTACGTGTTGCTTACGTGTACACGATTCAACCACCACCCTCCCCCCTCCGAAAGTGACTCGTTGATTGTCATTATGATTGTTGTGACTGTCATCGATCGAATAGTCGAGCAGATCGAATAGAGCAGCTCCCCCCAAAGGCTGAAAGCGACAGAGACGATTTTTCGGCGCTCGGAGGAACAGTCTCCTCGAGAGGGAAAACCAGGCCGTTTTTTTTCCTTTCTTTCTTTTTTTTCCCCCCGAACGTCAGTGACAGCTGTCCGAATAAATTGTGCAACTGTGGCCAGTTTCGCTCGCGTGGAGCTGGCCGCATGCGTGATTAATCGCCGTTGCACCGTAGTTTTCGATCAGCGATACCGATGCAGAATTGTAAACCGGGCGTGTGTACCGCGACACACACATTTCCTTCTCTCTCTCTCTCTCTCTCTCTCTCTCTGATTTTGAGTTTCGCCACCTTTCTTCTTTTTGCCTAGCCTTCTCGTGCAATGTAACGTTCGTTAATAGCAGAGCTGCGGATTTTTATGCAAATTTCGTGTTTCTGCGAACGCAATTAGAGAAATTGTGCCTCGCCAGACGTCGCAGCGCGCGATAATAACACTTTCGGTGTGTATTTTACTGTATTTCATGTACGTGCGCCGCCGGATTTTGAAATTTCACGTAATTGCACGAGATTCACTGCACGGTGGGGGCTCGGTATTTTTTTTTTTTTTTTTATTTCTTTCTGTACGAGGGAGAACTCATTGTCCATTCAAATCGGATTTTTCGAGTCGAGGACGAAAAGGGTATCGGGCTTATTTCTCGCGAAGGCAAATGACACGTGAATCTGTTTGCCCTAAATAGTAGCAATTCCTAATAACTAACTGAATAATAATAATAATAGAGATAATGAAAAGATTCGAGAATCAAACAAAGATATTGAACAGAGTGTAAAATATTTTTGACGTCTCGGAAATAAGCTTCTTTTCCTAATTTCGGCGCTTGCAAGAGGATATTCTGTAATTTTTCTAACAACATTCCGCCATTATACGCAGATTTGATTTTTTTTTTTTTTTTTTTTTTTTGACTATCGAACTTTTACGTTTCTTGTACTGTCATTGTACACCTCGTTGTTGGAAATTGCTACTGTGCGCGTTACTTTGACACGTAACAAACTACTTGTCGAGCGATTTTGCCAATGTGTCGCTTAGATATCGTCAAAAAAAAATGTAGGTGTGCCAATACTACAGGGTGGGTCAAAAATCACTTGCCGCTAAAATAAATACGTAATTCTTTTCGTTATCTCCTTATTAATTTGCGAGTGATCTGACAGTCGACATTTGGAAGGAATAACTTGCGAAACGTAACGGTGCAATTTTGCATTTTGATGTTTTGTTAAAAAAAAGAAAAAGAAAGAAAAAGAAATAGGTGGGGAGAAACTTTTGGTTCACCCAGTGTGTTATCTGTCGGTGTTTTCAAGAACATTTGAAATAAAACGTTCTCCACTATTGAACTCAGTAAATTTTCACGTTTCCTACAAAAAGGAAAAGACAGAATTCTAAGTTATTAAGCAATTCAAGCGTAAAAAGAATTGAATCGCGTTCCCGCTTCCGCAAACGCTCGGAAAGGGATGAAATTCCTGGCTCTGTTCGAACGAACGCTGTCACTGACCCACGCGAACGTCGTTGGCCGCCTCGATTCGCTCGAATTTCCGACGAATCCTGCTATCCGTTACGTTCCGAATGACAATCGCCGAGAACGTAGCGCCAGTCGATGCCACGTTGTTCGTACATCGGACAGGAAACCGTGACATTCGAAATGGAATTATATATTTCGAGCAATTGAGCAGCCAGGACGCTGTCGTTGCTGAAAACGCGCGAGCTGCTGCGTCAGATTTTTCAACAGCTTTCCAACGAAATTTTCCAACCTCCTGTTGATTCGGTGGTTATCCAGTAATTTCGAAAGGACGTGATCGTAAATTGACGAAGTCGAACATCGACGAATCTGTGATTCGAAGTTACAAATTGGCGGGATTGTTATTTTTCTAGCCGGTGGCGGCAGAGTTCGCGAATTTCACAGATTTTCAAAGTTGCAGTTTCTCGAAGAATGGAACATTCTCAAGCGAATTGCAAACTGTGCACTTTGAAATTACAAAAAAAAAAAAAAAAAAGGAAAAAATTACGTTTGTTCGCAAGTTGACAAATTACGGTTGGGAATATGTAAAAAACGTACAAATCGACAACGAGAAATTAAGCGAGCAAATTTAAAAGAATTCCTTTCGATTGAAATTCGAAGAATTCCCGCTTTATCGGCGCCACTGTTTGGAACAAATCTGGAGATTCGACGACGAGTCACCGACTGGCAGATAAAATTCCTCGGGGGGGAGACAAGTCGGAAGTATCGAGCGAGCACGAGGAACGCGCGGAATGGAATCGCCGGCGGCGAGCATTTTATTGTTGCTAAAAAAAAACGCGAGCGTTCATTTCGACGACGATCTTTATTTTTCTATCGGTGCGACGCGTGGATTTGCAATACGTCGGTCGACACGCCAATTACTAGATATTATTCCATTGGGCTTCCGTTTTGTAGCGTCACTACGTTTCTAGAGAACAACGTGTTCCCGTTGCGATCAGAGGGAGAGACAACCACCTCCTGACTCTGCGCGCGATCATTTACCAAAGAGTACGTGTTAACGCTGCAAGATCTTCGTAGCTTCGATGTAACGAAAATCGAATCGAGAGGGAAGGCGTGACTTTTGTCATCGAACGATATTATGTTGGCGAGAAGTAAAGCATTTAAATACTTGGATTTCTTTTTCTCTCTCTTTCTCTGTCTCTCTTTCTATTTTTCTGTTGAATTCCACAGTGCACGTTGGAGATCCTTCCTTTCAATATTCCTTAAAGGAGGTGATCTCGATGTCGTTTCTATTTGAATACTCTTTTATTTCGAATTGATTCATTTATCTCCCGTTGCAGAACAATTCGGATATTCTATGAACGTTGGTATGGTCGTTCGTTTGACGAGATTTGAAAATGATGAATGCAGAGATCAATAATTCCATTTTATACGTAATTTGTGTTTCAACTTGAAAATTCGAATGCTGAGAAAGCAAGTGGGAACAAATGTTAAATCTTGTTGATTCGACGCGAATGGAGATCGAATAGGTATCGAATCGATGAAACTTTAGCTCGAGTCTCGAGTCCTCCCTATTACTGAAACACCACGTTATCGCGCCAAAACGAGCAACAAAGTGCTTCCATATCTCTCGAAAAATACAAACATTTCCAAAATTCTCGAGAACTCTCTTCTAAATTGAACGAACAGAATTTTCATTTGCTACGTGAAAAAACATGTCGATTTCACAAAAATTCGTGTCAATGGAAACGAGAGCTTTTTTCTTTCGAAGAATTTTAAGGGAATGAAGAATCACCTCAGAATTTCAATCGGTGCTCCGAATCATCGAAAGATCCCTCGTGTAAAATAAACAATTTCGCTTTGTCGAGGAAGAAACGTCCGCGTCGACGTGCACTGTGGAGTTGGCAACCAGTTGTGTTTCGTTCAACAATTCCCTGCGAGGCGATTGAAAAAAGGCGTTAAAGAAAAAAAAAAAAAAAGGTGATGTCGTGTAACGAGATGTGCCCCGTGTGGAACAGCCGCCCCCACTTCCCGTTGTGAACGGGGTCCCAAGTTTCGTGAATAGCGAGCGAACCTATTATTCGACGAAAGTATTAAGTGAAATAAAAGAAAATTGCGCTAATGTGCAGCACACGAGTTATCAAAGAAATTTCTCGTTCTCTCTTTCTCTCTCTTTCCACTTCTCCCGTCTCTCTCTCTCTCTCTCGTTTCTCGCGCAGTTTCCAACGACCCTGGTGAAATAAGTGGGTAACGACCTATATTCCCCTGTCCTTTCAAACGCAGCCTTTCCATCTGACACCGTTCAATGAGACATCAGCTGAACGCTGTGTAAACTCGACGAGAAAGCTCTTTCCAGATTTTTCATAAATTTTCATGGCCGGCGGCCATCTGCCGATTGTGCAACGAACGCCGAGGGAAGTGAAAGGGATTCGAGAACTAGGCGTATGTTACTGCGATGTTTAACGAAAAGACACTTGAGCAATCTCAAATTGATCTCTCTCACTCGTGGAAATCACACGAGTGTGTAAAACTGTGGAGGACAAGCGAACGAAATTGGAACCAACCAGTTGGTTTAAAATATAAATTGATGTTCAAGTAATTTGGGAATTGGCGTAACTGAGGAAAATTGAAATTAATATTTAAATAATTCGGGAATTTAAGGTAAATCGAATAACAAAGACAACAAAGAAATATTAAATTCTCTCTATAACTATCTCACGACTCGATACTCTATGACTGTGAGCCAAAATCTTGCCTCTGTCTTCATACACACTTCACACAATCGTATTTTACGTCTCAAGGTTAGACAAACAATCCCAAGTCTGATTTTTTTCGCATGAGGCACCAGCTGCCACTCCTTAACCCCTTGCGTTGGCAACTGGTTCGCGGACCATAAAGAGTGACCAAACCGTATACTGCAAATAATTCGTCGCTTTCCTTTTGCCCTCGTCGATAATAATATCACTGGATAGAAATTACTAAGAAACAATAAATTTATTTCGCCCGGGTTATATTTAAATATACTTGAAACTGAGAAAATATTGCAATTTTGAGAGAAAAGACTCTCAACGTGCGTGGCGCGAGAAGTTAGGGCCCGAACACACGTTGAAATATGCGCCTTGCACGCATCGACTTTTAGGCTTCGTGAAACCCGCATTAAAGCTTCCACACACATCGAAACATGCATACATCGACTTCTAAGTTTCACGAAACCTGCATTAGAATCAGTTTGCCTGTCGATTCACCGATATCGAGCTACATACGTTGCAACATGCATCACGAAACCTAACCTAAAAATCGATGAATGTATCCATCTTTATACATGGATGTATTATCCTATCTTTCAAAGATCTCGTGTGTAGAGGCCTTTAGAGTCAGTTTGCCTGCTGATTCATCGATTCACCTACTCATTGCAACGTGCATCAATGAAGCCTAAACATCGATGCATGCATCGCCCTTTGTTTCAACGTGTGTAAAGGCCTTTAGCCAGAAAGAAATTCCAAACAACGAGACTTGCTCGCTCCAACAAAAGATGCCTTCCTGTCGAGTTAGTCTTTTCATCGAGTGACTCGCGATCATGATCACGATCACGATCATTTAAAATTGCAGCGAAGATGCGATGTTTGAACGCGTTTGAATGGCACGAGGACTCTTTTATAAACACGAATCGATACCACGAATAAACGATTTGGCTTCAAGAGGAACTAATGTGGAAAATTAATCGTCGAAAGTGTTCCTCTTCTGTTTTTCACATTAGAATTTCTTTTGACGATACTCCAGATCGTCATTGGCGAATTTCTATGACCAGAGAGTTAACGAGCAGCAGCTTCTGATTTCGAACGTAATTCGCCGTTGCTGCGACGACAGGAGAGTGAAGAACCGGCGAAGCTTGCAATTCATATTTTCAAGTTGAACGTGAAAACGAAAAACTTCGGCAACTTCGTTTCCAGCTTTGAAGCGAGAGACTTCAAAATTCCTGGCTGCTGGTCTCTCTCCGCGCGCAGCGGACTCCGATAATTCCAACAATCTCGTTTCCTTTCAGTCAGAGAGGAGTCTCGGATTCGCTTGTCAGTAGCCTGGCTTTTAATTAAGTCACGGTATATAACGGGCTTGAAAGGTTGGTTGACAAACAACAATAGGGGAGCCTCGATGCTCTCTTCGCCGAGTTTTCAAGCTGCTCGATCAATCGTACCATCCAGCCATTATCGCGACTTACTGGTGGAACTGTTTGAAGATGCAAGTAAATACGATGGATTTCCAGAATGTTCAATTATATATATATATATATATATATATATATATATATATATAATTAATATAATATAATATAAAATAGAATAGATATAAATATAATAATATAATAAATAAAGTAAATATAATTAATATAATATAACATAAATCGATTCGACTTGGTCCCCCAGTTGAAAGATAAGGTAATCAAAAAATAAAAATACTGAGTTAGCTTCCATTTTCTTCCATCTTTACCTGCAATGAAATTTGTCAATCCTGATTCAGTTATTACGCTCCCCTCACTGTAATTGGTACAGGCCGTTCAAATGCTCGAGCGAATTTTAGCTTCGAACGTTACGAGCGATCCTTTTAGTTTCGATTTTCGCGATCGATTTGATTTAATTTGACGAAAAATGACCGTTTTGCTTTGTGCGACGCCGAAAAAAAAAAAAAAAAACGGGACGAGAAACGCCCGTCTCTCTCCCCCTAGATAGGATTTTGTTCGCCGCAAAAGTTAAACCGTGGATTGTTACGAAATTACGCGGTGGAAAACCCCGTGAAAAAGCTTGTTCTGGCGCGACCGATTTTATTTCAAACAGGCAAATTTGACGCGAAAACGAGGAAGCAGAAACCGGTTCCGGGGACGATTTTATTTGCGCCGCGTCGGCAAACTGACGAGCGTTCCCCTCGAATGTCCCGGAATTGTCGCGGAAAGCGCGCAAAAATTGTTTGCGCCCGGGCGCAGATAACTAGGCAAACGATTCTCTACTAGGCTGTTGATTCTCGAACGGAGAGGAAACAAAAACAAAAAAGAAAGAACAAAACCAAAAAAAGGGAAAAATGAAAGAAAGCAAGCTAGCAAATAACAATGATCCTCTTTCGAGAGGCTTAGCGTTAGCGTTGCATCGAATCGCCGCGAGAGAGAAAGAGAGAGGTTAGGCGAGTTCGCGATCGTTTGCTGAAAATTCTTTTTTATTCGCCGCCACTGCGCGCGACGTGTCGGCACGATGAATTAATATCAAGGCGATCGAGCGAGCAATAGAAGGTGGTGAAAAAAGAGATGATTGATCGATCATCCGTCACTTTTCGCCTCCGTTTCGAACAGATTCGTCAGTCTACGAGAAGCTTCGGAACCTAACCTTACTTGGAACCTTTAAGGATCAAGATCGAATTGCCCATCGGTTCAACGTTTCGTTTGCAACGTTTTCATTTTTGGTCAGTATAGGTCATCGAATTTTTCTCTTTCTTGTTTTTCTTTCTTTTTTTTTTAACATTTAAGACGATCGTTGATTTATTGAAGCTTATTGTTGGTAGTTTGCGACGTTAGTGTAGCGTCGCGACATCTTTAATCTCTCTAACTCTCGCGACTTTCAACGATTTCTTTATAAATTATTTTTATCTCTCGTTCATTTTACTTTTTTAATTTTTAATTATGTTTATTTACTGTAAATTATTTCTAAATAAATAGTATTATTTCTAAATTGCTCGTATTACGTTCTAATTTATTCGCGTAACACGTTTCACGCAAGACGAATTTGTTAAATGAATATAATTGTCACTTTGTTTTCATTTCTTCGTACTGTCGTGTTAAATATTTTCCTCAATATTCAGCGCTTTTTCGTTACTGCTCACTTCGAACGATAAACGCTTCAATCTCTCGCAAGCATAAATAAATTCGTCGGTGAAACTTCATCTCCATTTTGTTTTTATCTTTCGTCGTGCATCGTATGTAAAGAATGTTTCTAAAAAATGTTGTCAACAATGGTGCAGCGAAAAAAGAGAGAAGGAAAAAGAAACGAAAGATATTTCTCCGTCGTTACTTATCTCGAGTGATGTACGCTACAATTTCTTAGCAAAGGACAGATTTTGTTAACGTGTCATTCGTTCTCACGAAAATATGGGTATCACTCGCAAGAACAAACGCGTTTCAATTTCACTTTTTCGATCCGCCGATTCGAACCGCAGAAACCGCAAGAAATAGTCTATCCCAAGGAAATTCCTCCGTTCTCCGTTTTCCAGATGTTCGCGTCGCCAAAGTGTATTTCCGTAGGATCAGAGAGGAATATTTTCGCATTGCGGCTCGATGGATTTCTCGCAGCGTCAGGACCCGGTTTTTTCTTTTTCTTTCTTTTTCTCATTGTAGATTCGGAATCGGCGGAACAATAAAATTGCGGTCGAAAGGATGAAATTCAGATCGACGTTTGGAAAACGATCGTTCGGAGTGGTTTGGTTTATTTACGAGGTCCCCCCTCTCTTTTCCTTCTTTTTTTTTTTTATAGAGATGTCGGTGTCTAAAAGGGAATAAATTGGCAGCTCGACAGCATGAAACGTTTATCCGTCGCTCGACAGTTCAAAGTTTATTTAAATTTCTCGCCTCCATCGTTGTGCGACGACGAAATTCGCTTTGCCGTAGTTTTAATATCGTATCGCCTTTCTCTCTCACAAGTCAGTCGAATTATACGATGGGACACGGTCCCAATAACCTTTGCCCACCTTGAAAATATCCGTCGAAAACGAGAAAAATTTTATTGACAAAAGTTCGTACGGTACAGAGCCAATAATGATTCCTTTTTTTTTTTTTTTTTCTGTAGGTGGAGGAATTTCAAAGTGAAAATTTCAAGGCCACTTCCTTTCGTTTATTAGTAGAAAAAAGCGTTAGCTGAAAAGTTATTAGTTTAGGAGAGATATTTTAAATTCATTAAACGAAAGACAGAGATTTATTTTTATTATAGATTTTTATAGATATTATAGATATTTATAGATGTTATAGATTTTTATAAAGTTACAATTAAAATGTCTCTTAAACTAATAATTCTACACGTTTTTTTTACAGAGAATAACATTTTTAATGTAAACTGTATAACATTCTATAGTCTTTTAACAGAGAATGTCGAACGATTTTTAACAAAATATCGGCGTTTCGTTTGAAAAGGAACTGGAGATGTGACCTCGAAGTCTCCAGAAATCCCTGCATCTACAAAAATTATTACTTTATTACAGTATCACCGTGTTACATTATACTAAATAACTTTCGCCAATAAAATGTTTCCACATTTCTATGAAAACAAACAAAAACGGAGATTTCTTAAATGGACAAGGTTATTGCAACACGGGATTACATTCGTTGAAACATTCGTTTGCTCGTAGAAGA
Organism: Tetragonisca angustula; assembly: GCA_036937485.2. NCBI lineage: Eukaryota > Metazoa > Arthropoda > Insecta > Hymenoptera > Apidae > Tetragonisca > Tetragonisca angustula. The sequence continues at coordinate 84,948 of JAWNGG020000237.1, read as the reverse complement.
AAGAATGGAAGGCAGAAAGAGGAAGGAGAGGAGTTCGATATGTGACGTTTATATATTATTGGAATCGGAAGACGTGGGAAGTTCCTCCACTTTCTCCGGATAGCTTTTCATCTTTTTATATCTCCTCTGACGCTCTGTGTGTAACGTCGTATATGTATAGATGTCTCTGTTGTTGGCGTCGTCTCGTTTTTACAACGTTGTTGCATCGATGAATTGCGCAAGATTGAAAGTTGCGATTCAGACGGATATTGGTTTCGCAACGGTCAGATCTCAGATTTAGATTTAGTTGGGATTTCTAGAATATTCAAAGTTCATTAAAACATATACAGATACAGATACAGTTGACGAAGACGAGATCATGGATCAAATTGTGAACGAAATTTATGAACGTTTTTAGACACGTTTGAATTTTCACAATTTTCACGCGTGCTTACAATCGTATGAAATCATTATTTGAGGAAATTAATTCAGAATCGGTTGAAGTAAAGTAAAAATTTTACTCTTTAACAATGAGATCAAATTGATCGTCGTATAATTCTTCGTTACCTTTATCAATTTTAATAAAAAAAAGATAATAAATAAATAACATCTACGCAATGGCACTTAAAAACGTAACGTTCATTATTTAATAAAAAAATAAATAAATGGAAACAAGAAAACTTGACACCGTACAATAAAGTTCTCCCGAGCTACGCAAGCTTTTTATTACTATTTATTACTATTTTTATTACTATTTATTGCTGTTTTTATTACTATTATTATTATTTATATGAAAAAAATTTATACGAAATTCATTTATATTATACTATGCTATTTATACGAAAGAAGTGCGCTGTTTTACGTCCGATATCTATAACACCTATAATATCTTACGAGATCTATAATATCTATAAAATATTACAGATTGGTCAAAAGGATAAATGTAACTATAAATTTCGACTTGCTTGGTAGCTTTATTGTTCAACGAGAGAAAGAACGATCCCGTTCTCGGCGATATGTCTTTTTATCCGCAGCCGCGGATGGTAGTACTGTTATGAAGGCTGCTGGCGACAAAAAACTGCAGCAAAAATGAATTTCCAACTAAGCGAGATTAATCGGGATTGCTGGAATGTTAGTTCGGAGGGAAGGCTGGCTGGCCGGACGAATATTTTTTGATTCCGGGATGGAGATGGGCAAAAATGCGTGTAATAAAATATGCGCGCAGCCGTGTGTAATTCTTGCCAAATGGGATCTCCGACGCCCCCGTTTGCCCTACGGGAATACGCGCGTCCATGGTGGTAATAAATTGTCAGAAAATTGCATTAAGATTAGCCGCCGTTGGCCGTGCATCCGATCCTTTTATCTTTCACTCCGCTGCCAAAATTTTCTTCCCCCGACAGAAAAGAACCGTCCGCTTAATTTCGTTTGCAAATTGATTATGCAAATCTCTGAAACCGGAATTTTTCGAAAGATTCCTACTTTCGCCTCTTGGCCAGTTAAGAAAGCTGTGATGATTTATTCTTTTATTTTTATCCTCGATCCATCACGGGTTCTACAAGAACTGACGATGTTTCACTCTTCGATCAGCGCAGCAAGTTTTTTTTTTTAGCGTATCACCTCTGGAAAGAATCGAGTATGTTAATTCCAACGTCGACGTGATAAAATTATCGCGCATTTGTAGAACATGGGTGTCTCTTTCATCTATATGATTTATGAGGATGTTGAAACACTTTTTGTAGAGAAAACACTATTTATACATGGAAAAATACACTTATATTGAAAAAGTCAGAAAAAATATGGAAACTTTTAATGAGAACACTGAGCTTGGTCTTTTTTAGATATTTTTGTTCTTATTTTATTTTTTGTGCTTCGTATGGGAGAAAGATCTACTCTCAATCATAGGTACTCCCCAAAAGGGACGTCATAAGCATTCGTGGTTAAAGTTATTCGAATAATAAAATTTTTTGTTCGATTATTCCAACTTTTGTTAGATTAAGTTATCAACTCGCGAGTTACAAGTTGTTCTGATTTTATTTTCTGCGTCATCTGTTCGCAAATACAACACACTCTAATAAAAGTGATGTCATAAACACTCCAAATAACAAAAATTCTTGTCCAATTATTCCAATTTTGGTTATACAGCGCAGGCAAGATTAACTCTGCCGCGCACGTCGAGAATCTTTTACCCCAAAATTGCACAATTTTCCCAGTTTCAAGTATATTGAAACATAACACAGGCAAGATAAATAATAAATTTGTTATTTCTCAAATCATTTCCATACCGGCGAATTCAAAGAGAAAGCGACGAATTATCGTATAATACGGAAATGGTCGCTCGTTATGGTCCGCGAACCAGTTGCCAGCGCAGGGTGTTCAAGAACGACCTTCTAATTAAGATATTGAAACCGACGAAACTCTCTCTGTTGCGAGCTTTATGTTCAGTTATCTGTTTCTGACAGCGATGTACACTTTCGAAACGCCAATTATCTCCCACTGGACGTCGATTTCTAATGTTCTCCAACGATCACATCCACGTCACCGTGGCAAGAGACGATCCCTCCCGGCGTGAAATCCCTCTGTCGAGCCGTCAAACGCGGTCACTCGTTCGCCAAAGGTTCTCATCGCTCCTTAAAACCAACCAGGTTTATCCACTTGCGTGCACGACACGCCGGCGATGATCGATCGCGAAGCTGTCACGCGACGAATCGACGCCTCCCTCGTCGCTAACGGACGTTTTTATTAATGGACAGCTTCCATTACGCTACAGGATACCTTCCTGTCGAGGAACGATCGAAGGATCGTGGCTGAGGACGCGCGTGTATCTCGTCGCGAGGCAACGGGACCGGGTGAAACAGCCGCGGAGAGAAATGCTCAGGCAAGAGGACTCAGATGGGAGGCGGAAGCGTCGCGAATGAAAAACGGTGGGGCGAGAGTGGGCGAAGAAGAAACGAGGATTTTTCGAAAGGGACCCAGTTTTTTCGAAGTGACTGATGTCGCGTGTGTCTTCCGATATGGGACGATGTCTTCCTTTTCTCGTTCATTCTCCCCTTTTGCAGCTTCCATCTTCGTCGATCAGAAAAGAAGGACGAAGAGGGCTTCTTGTGAGGTTTAGGTTAGGTTGACGCGACGTCGCTATGAAACCGTTGGGCGATGAAAGAAATTCTTGAAAGATGTAAGCATTGACGCATTGCTGGATCTCTCGCAATTATTTTGTAAGAACGAATGATACATTAATAAGATTTATTTGTTAGAAATTGAAGCCTCTATCGTTCGAGGTAAATGATAGCGGAGGAACGCTGCAATATCGCCAGTAATGCTCTGGAAAATATCGAGACAAACATTTAATAAATGATGAAAGCGAGAAATAAAAGCAAAATGGAAATATTTCTTTAACAAATTCGTTTGTTCTTGTGTAAAACGCGCTACGCAAATAAACTACTTAATAAGGGTGAATACTTAAACACTTCACACCTTTGTGAAAACAAATGACGCAATAATAAACTCTGTTTTCACAAATAATTTAGTTGGAATTTAAAATTAATCTCTAATATGTTTAATTAGAATTTGTGAAAACAATGGCGCAATAATAAAATCTAATTTTACAAACAATTTAGTTAAAATTTAAAATTAAACTCTAATATGTTTAATTAGAATTTGTGAAAACAAATGGCGCAATAATAAAATCTGATTTTACAAATAATTTAGTTAAAATTTAAAATTAAACTCTAATATGTTTAACTAGAATTTGTGAAAACAAATGACGCAATAATAAAATTTCTTTTCACAAATAATTTAGTTGGAATTTAAAATTAAACTCTAATATGTTTAACTAGAATTTGTGAAAACAAATGACGCAATAATAAAATCTGATTTTTACAAATAATTTAGTTGGAATTTAAAATTAAACTCTAATATGTTTAATTAGAATTTGTGAAAACAAATGACGCAATAATAAAATCTAATTTTACAAACAATTTAGTTAAAATTTAAAATTAAACTCTAATATGTTTAATTAGAATTTGTGAAAACAAATGGCGCAATAATAAAATCTGATTTTACAAATAATTTAGTTAAAATTTAAAATTAAACTCTAATATGTTTAACTAGAATTTGTGAAAACAAATGACGCAATAATAAAATTTCTTTTCACAAATAATTTAGTTGGAATTTAAAATTAAACTCTAATATGTTTAACTAGAATTTGTGAAAACAAATGACGCAATAATAAAATCTGATTTTTACAAATAATTTAGTTGGAATTTAAAATTAAACTCTAATATGTTTAATTAGAATTTGTGAAAACAAATGACGCAATAATAAAATCTGATTTTTACAAATAATTTAGTTGCAATCTAAAATTAAACTCTAGTATGTTTAGTCAGAGTTTGAAAATTAAATGCAGATTAAAAATTTCATCTTTATTCTTTAACTCGATCAATAGAGTTTTCTGTATTTTTGCATCACCAAGAAAATATCATTCGAATTTCTCGCCTACTATTTAAGAAACAATGTCATCAGAGCAATTTTTAAATTCCGATTATTGTTTGAAAGAAATAGTACACTTTCAAACGATAGATATACTTAGTAAGGATAACTGATGAGTTCCCCGATGCGACGATACATCTTTCTCTAAATTACGAACGTTGCGACTGGCCGCACGCGTATCTAATACGCCTTCGGCTGTTTGTTCGAAGGCTCGATTCATGGAACAAGGTCTTCCGTCACCCTTGGGAAATTTCTTTAGGAGTAGCTCTTCTCCCCAGGAAACACGCTTCCCTGTTCCGTTCTCGTTACGAGAATTATCACTTCGTTGACTTTCGCCGTGAAACGCGGTCCGAGTTGTTTCTCTGTGACGGGAAAATTTTTATAATCTTACTCAATTTTCTGTACATCTTCTGTACAGTTACTGGATCGACGAGCTTGGACATTTTACAGCGAAGGAGATAACGCGTATGTGCGCGCGTAAGATCGACAAATATAGATAAAAACGTCTTGAAAATATGGTGTATAACTGCTTACCACTTGAATCTTAAATTCTTTTATTCTTCCGTTGTTATAAATTTTTGTCTGAAAGCTCACGAATGCTCTCCTTTGTCGTGCAGTTTATTATATACTGCCTCTGGCGACAGATTTTCGATCAAACGGAAATGTTTTCGAACGTTTTCTCAAAAGCATTGGAATCTTTCGCGATTGCGACGCGAATTGAAATCGCTAATTCTGTTTACCCGCGTATCGCGACAAATTCGGTGTTTCTAAATATTGTTCGATACACACGCTCGATTCGGGAATCTTTCTCGCCAAGAGAACGTTCGTGTGGGAGAACATTCTATCCGATACGTTCCTCACGTCGACCTATCAAAAATCGCGTGTAGTCTCGTCCTAGTTCCACTCGAAACATACGTCTTTGTGATAAAATTGCAAGTTCCATCTTGCCATTTTTCTCACTCGACGGTAAGGGGCAAAAGAGAACGATAAAAATTACATCCCCCTCTCCTATTTTTCTCCTTTCTCCTTTTTCTGGCGAAAGGAAGAGACGACGATCTAGCTGCAATGAGTCAAAAAAGCACATCTAGGCTTTCAGAAATCTAGCTTCGTGAAAATAAATTTATTTTCTGTTAGGAAAATCTGTCTGCGTAAATAGTTTATTTCAAAGTAACGTGCACAGTGGTAATTTCTGATGATTGTACAGTGATAGTATGAGGAATATGAAAATTCAAGAGTGAAGAAAGTATTATAAAGCGACCCGTTTGTATTCCCAGTGTTCATCTGTATTTAATGGCGGAATCTTGTCAGAATAAAAAAATTACATATAAAATATCTCTGCATTTCTATTTTTCTTGTGAGCCGTATACAAAATATTATATATATATATAATATAAATACATACTATTTCTCTGTACATGTTATATATTATATATATATAAATATATAATATTTCTCTAAAATATTTCTTTATATGTATTATATATTATGTATATAAATATATAATATTTTATGTATATATTATATAAACACATAATATTTCTCTATATATGTTATATATTTTTTATATATATCATATAGATACATAATATTTCTCTATATATGTTATATATTATATATATAAATATATGATATTTCTCTAAAATATTTCCTTATGCATATTATATATTATATATTATATATATATAAATATATAATATTTCTTTAAAACATTTCTTAAATATCTCTCAACATTTCTCTAAAGTACGCCCAACGCATTTAACTTTTAACAAATAAAGATTTTGTTTAACGTGCCATTCGTCCCCCAGAAATGTATCGCGAGGATACTTAAGATTGGTGCCGATTCTTTACCAACTGTAGACGAACTGGATTAGATCGATTCGGTCGGGATTAGTACAAAGTCGCGCGATATATCTGTCGTCTCTGTTTTCTACTTTTTCGCCCCACAATTTTCACGTGCTTTTGGCGATTTTAATTTACCGCCGCCGCTCTCTCTCTCTCTCTCTCTCTCTCTTTTCCCCTTCTCCCTTCTAACTCGTCGGATTTCGGCAACCAGGGCGAGAGTAATTAAGCTCGAATTTGCTCGCGGTCGATTGACGTTTTCATTGTCGATCTCTTCACTATCGTCGCCTGTCCCCTCTCTCTCTCTCTCTCTCTCTCTCTGTCTGTCTCTTCTTTTTTCTACTCTCGTTTCGTGTTATTACACTGGACGCGGACAGTCGAGAGATGAACTCACCGCGAATAACTCTTTTTATTTTTTTTCATTTGGTTCATTCGATTGAAAATATTCGAAAGTTTGTCAATATCCAAAGACCACGCGTTTGATCGGTCACGTGGAAGTACGTTTCCCGTTTTAATTTGCAAGTTGTCCGTCGATTTTCAATTTTCTGGATTTTACGTTTTCTGGTAACAATTTGTTATACTTGGTAGCTTCACAGTTTCGAGGCTCCACAATTTTTGGGGCAGAACTTAATTAATGTCGACAGAGTCGAATGTCATATAACGTAAAATCATCCGCGAAAAAGAACCTGATTGTTATACGATTGATTTTTTCTGAATTATCGGAAATTTCTCGCCGTTATTGGTTCAATTATGCTGTTCGCTGTATATATTACGCAGTCCAAAAAGTCTCCGTACACCATATTAAAATTTACTCAGAGTTGCATAATTTTAAATTTTAACAAGAGATATATAATATTCTATTCATTCTAGCAAAATATATAATATTAGATTCTAATAGAACAAATACTTAGAAACGTACGTGTGTAATGATAGTATTTGTAATTAATCAATCACAAACGACATAGAAAGTGAGTCGAACGTACCTGAAAAGAAAAAAACACTCGACTGAACGTCGAGTTTTTTCATTTGAGAAGAACATCGAGTTAATTTTGCACGCGTCGTGCTTTCTAAAAAAAAAAACTGCTTGCACGCGTTTTTTCGTTGATTTTTAATCTGTCGATAAAGATCGGTATATTCACCGTTTCTCCGTTTCTCCGAAGTGAACGCGAGGTGAACGAAAATGTAGTCCTCCTTTTCGAAATACCGACGGTTCGTTCGGAAGGTAATTATTCGACGTTTTCGTTTGCTCGATCAGAAGCGCAAGCGCGGAACCGAGCAGGCAATCTACCCGAACTTACCCATTCAGCAGACTTTTGATCTGGTAACTTTCCGTCCGGGAAACTCGGCCGCAGTTATAATTAAAGTACCGACGCGGAGCTTCGTACGTTGGGGAAAACACGAAGATTTCTTCGCGTCCGTCCTGCAAAAAAAGTAGAAACATACGTTCGTGACAATTTTTCACCTGAGAAGTACCATCTGACTCGAAAACCCAGGAGCTTGCCCTTCCGTGTCTGCCATCTCCCTCCAAATTCGGTGTTGAACTTCCGGTGATCGAGATTGTACGACGATGTACATATTGGATTCTAAAACTTCTCCGTCAGAGATAAAAACGAATAACTATATCCCGCTCCGATTAAAACTATGTCTATTTACATTTTTCAAAAATTTGAGTTATGTATAATATATTATAATATTAATTTTAACATTAATATTATATATATATGATATATTTTAATATGAATATTTTAATTTGAGGTATATATAATATATATTAATATTAATTTTAATACTAATATTATATATATAATATATTTTAATATGAATATTTTAATTTGAGGTATATATAATTTGTATAATATTAATATTAATATATATTACATATACTTCAAATTAAAGTATTCATATTAAAATATATTGTATATATAATATTAATACTTTAATTTGAGGTATGTATAATATATGTTAATATTAATTTTAATATTAATACTTATTATAATATTCTGGTTGAATTTTAATACTAGAGGAACTCGTCGATACGATTAGATTTCAGATTTTCTTCCTCTACAATTGAATATTTTTGTCAATATCAGTTAACAGTAATTTCTGGTTAGACGGAAGTACGTAATTTAATTATTACAGTATTCTATTCTATCATCTAATATATAAATTTATTATTATAATTTCTTTCTATATAATTTTATTATAATTTCTTTCATATTAGAATTCTATTATTATAATTCTTTCATTACAATGAATGTCGATTACCAATGTACAATTAACATCATATTGCTCCAATACTAATCTATTTATTTTAATCATTCAATTACGACATACAATTTTATTTAATTGTTAATTATTCAAATTGCAATGACTTGCGCGTAGAATATTTTGAATACGTATCTATCAAAGATCCAGTCACATTCGAAAATATATTCAAAAGTAAATGAATAATACCAAAAGGCTGAGATAGGCTTTTTCATTATTTATTTATCTTTCAAACTTCCTATTTGAATTCTATTATTCATCACCGGGGAAAGAGGAAGAATGAACGCGGCTGAATAGCCACGAATAGATCTATTATATTTGAAGAATACCCGACGGAGTGCTCCCGCTTGTTCGAAATCAGATTCCCAATCAATGATATCGTTGATATTTACAGGGAGAAATGTGAATTCAATTTCTCATGCCGCGCGTCTGAAACGAACCGTTTCTTTCGCGCACAATGCGCATTCATTTTTCTGAATACGCCTCCCATGAAAGTACTTCTCCAATCTGTACTAAATCGAGAGACTCGCCCTTCTGCCGTGCATTATTCGCCGTATCGTCGAAAGCTTCTTGCTCTCTCATCCGTCCGGTGATTGGTAGATCTTGTTCGTGTCCAAGTGAAACAAAATTTTACTCAGAGATAGAGTCGTCACGGATCAACGTTCCATTCTGCTTGCAATTCTTTTTCAGTCAGTTGTCATCGAATTTTCTTCCACGTTACACATCGTGAAACTCGATTCGAAGCGTTTCCTTTCGTTTGGATCCTACAAAATTACTTCAAATTGCAAAATTTACGAAATTTCAAAGAATCGAAATAGTAAAAGTGGCCGATTTTGCAGTTGTTACGTATGTATTTATTCCCACTACGCGTGAAATCGAATCGAGAAATTTGCAACGTATTTGTCGTAAATGTTAAAATAAGAGAAGAGCACTAATTACACTACTCTAGCGAAAATTTCATTTAGCTTAGAGCCGGACTGAAAATTCACACGATTGAATAACTCTTTTGACTCAGAAAAGATGTCACAGTGAAATTTGACACGAATATCTCGTTATATTTTTTTAAAAATACATCACGTCCTATAATTGTCGATGGAAACGACGATTCCTCATCGAGAAGACACGTATTTTCTCGTAGAAAAAAATTCAGTATGAAAAGTTAAACACAGTTGCAAGGAAGAGGAACCAAATTTATTTTTTATTCTTGAGAATCGAGAATTTCAGTGTCCAATTTTCTGCATCTGTTTCAACTGAAATTATTATTATTTTCCTTTATTTTCGAGGTTGGCGGACGTTTAGGTATACACATTGAATAATAAAACATATCAAAGTGACAAAGTTGATTTTTTTTGTCGAGCTCCTCCTAGTTACGCGCTCAGTTCCCCAGTTTTCATAGAGAAGTAATCCCGCAGGCTCGCGATCGGCCGATTTTCCCAGCGGCCGCGTTTGCAAATAAATTTTCCGGCGTCGCTATCGATTTCCAACTGGAATTGGGACAATCGACTGCGCGCCACTTGGGCGACCTTACAGCCGCCGCGGCCGCGCATCCGCCGGTTGCTTTAAAACACCGGAGGACGCGCTGCACTTCCGCCGCGGAACGAGCTGATCGCGGCGAGAGGGAGGAGAGAGACGCTGGCAGAATTTTGGACAGAGCTAGCGACAATACCGACGGAGGGGAACCAACCGGTGTGAATTTGCGAAACGGAACTGAACTTCGCGACACGACGAAGATAGGATCGGGATTCTCTCATGATTATGGAGCAACTATAATTAATCTATCGTTTTCATTAGTTGTCGTCTATTTTCTAAGGTTATAAACATAACCTCAGAAAGGTTACGAAGGTTATGTTGGAAAGGTTATGAATCTAACAAAGATTATGCTATAAAGGTCACGTTAGAAAGGTTATGAATCTAACAAGGCTTGTAAATCTAATAGGTTATATAAACATAATCTGAGGAGTTAGGTACGAATAATTTAGGAATGAACGATTCGCCCGATCGATCGCAACACTCAAGGGAGATTTATTTGCATTTTATATCACTTTGAATATCTGTAACTATTCGAATTTGACGAGTGAAAGATCGAAAGAAAGAAAGAAAGATGGGAGAATGGTATCGCCAAGAAAACGTTGGAATCCTAGGTAATTGGAGCGTAAGATTTAGATTAGGTTAGGTTGGATTCAAGTCAGGTTGGGATGCGAAGAATTTTTTAAACTTCTCGTTCAAAATCGAATAGACAGAAAATTGAAATCTTAGATAATTGGAGTATAAGTATAATTCTCGTGTTCCTAGCTTTTATACAATTCGTTCGATTTTCCAAACACTCGGATGGAACTTGAGAACCGACGTTCTGAAAATGGTGAAGAGATACAGAGTATTCCGCACAAGTTGCAGCAATTTAGGATGAAAGGAAAAAGAAAGCTTAAACGCATAAACGTGAGAACGAGTAACGAGAAACATGAAAATGAACAGAGGTGGGATGTTCGCGTGTAATAAATTGCCGCGAGCCGATGAAAAGTGTTATGAAGAAAAGAATCCGGGAATAAGCGCGTTTCGCAAGATAAATTGCCGCGTGTCGGCGACGTGCAATCTCTTTGCAAAATAAATTACTCGTAATTATGGAACGTGATATTGCAGGTGAAAATTGGAGCCGCGCTGTACGAGGCAGAGCCTCGTGACTCGCGTTCATATTGGACACACGAGCAATTACAATATTATTTGTCAAATTTTCTCGCGATTGAAATGTAAAACCGGTTGTAAAAAGCGGAACACTTTCAATCGGCTTCTAATTAAACTCGAGGAAGATTACGACTGCGAAAGAACGTTCAAGGGAACGTTCGATACCGACAGATTGCATTATCAATGACATTAACCAATGAATATTGCAAAACGACGAGATTGGGGAAACAACGCTGAATCCCACGACGAGATTTTCCAAATCGTCGCGAAACAGATTTTAAATAATTTACTCGCAATTGGTTTCGACCCTCCTATTACCTGAACACGTAATAATTATGATTGCACGGACAGAATGAAACGAAAGATTAAAGCACGCGCGATATAAGCAAACGACTGTACAGTCGCCGTGGATTAATGAACCGCAGTCGCGGGATCAGCGGAATGTCGCGGCCTAAACAACCGATAAATCACCCACGTAATGAATAGTTTTCGCGACGTACGACGCGATAGTCGATATTGAGTTAGAAACGAACGTTGTAAATCACGCTGAGAGGGGAGGAGGGGTGAGAGGGAGGGTTTTGCAGGATCGATAGCGTTAATGTGTCTCGAGTCGTAAATAACCAGCTTCGGGTTTAGGATCAGCATGAAAATTCGGCGATGGGAGGAGGGATGAATAATTTATCCGTGGACAATAGCCGCCGAGAGGATCGTATAACTAGACGGAAGCTACAATTCAATACCGGTGTATTCGTCTTAATTAAGACCGGAGTTATTATCGATAATGGCGCCGACTACATTTTCGTACCGCGCTCGATTCGAGTAATTGAACAACACGTAGGGTAGGTTTCAATCAGCTGATGGTTAACTGGATTCATCATCCTGAAGCGGGGCTCTCGAGATGGAACGTGCCTGTTATTAAGCTGGCTGGGTGTGCATTTCGATCGGTCTCGCGTAAACCGATACTTAACGAGCGAACGGAGAAACGTTGTATCACGGAGGAGCGGAATGAGGCATTAGACCAGGAGGAACGTCCGGCCGATTGAAATCGTGTCAGTGGAACGTCAAGTTTCTGCTCGGTTGGTACCGAGAAAGAAAGAGATCTCATCTCGACGAGTTTAATTTGTCGATTCGAGGCCATATGAATTTCCTCTGGCTGTCCTATGGCTTTGAACGATTGAATTTCTTCTTCGTTGTTGTTCGTTCGCGATTGCTTCGAGGATTCCTAAAAATCGACAGTTTGACTTTTGCATTCTCAGCTGTAAATTATTTTTTAGTTTATTTTATTTATTTGGTTTGTCTCATTTATCAGTTTATTTCATTATAGTTACTTTAGATTATATTTTAGTTTGTTATTTAAATTCCCATATGAATTTCCTCTGGCTGTCTTATAGCTTTGAACGATTGAATTTCTTCTTTGTTGTTGTTCGTTCGCGATTGCTTCGAGGATTCCTAAAAATCGACAGTTTGACTTTTGCATTCTCAGCTGTAAATTATTTTTTAGTTTATTTTATTTATTTGGTTTGTCTCATTTATCAGTTTATTTCATTATAGTTACTTTAGGTTATATTTTAGTTTGTTATTTAAATTATGTTTATTAACAGACTGTGCAAGTAGTATGGGATTTTTGAGTAGATTCATATTTTCTGACTACAATCGACTTGGAAATATATTTTACCTATTAAATATTACAGGGAGCATTCGCGCGTCGTTTGTTTTATGAATTTTTCAATCTCCGAGTTTCTCGCAATTGCATTTGTAAAAATTCGCAGTCTATTTGTTGTAAAACATTCACTGAAATCTGCATTATTCACTATTATTTATTGCAAAACATTCACTAAAATCTGCACTATTCACCTATAGTGTATTTATTCTAAAGTTCTATAGTGCATTTACTCTTAAGTTCCGTTTCAAAGAAACTAAATTAATATTATTATGTTTTCCGATATTAGTGAACTTTGTGATGTTTCAAGCCTCTTTAGGAATTTCTCGAACAGCTATAAATTAGCAAATCCAAGAGTCGTTACTTTTCTTTCCCTCCCTATTCTCTAAACGTTATTTTTGTATTTTCTAATCACTGTACACGTGCAATCGTGTCAACACGCCAACTTACATGCGCTCGATTACTTTCAATCACGTTATCGAACCACATTTTCGCGTAGCGTTAAAAGTCACGGCCTTTTCTGTCACGGCATAATTTTCTTTCTTCTTTTCTCTTCTTCTACGAATGTTTTCACGCGCCTTAGCAATGCGTCAATTTAAGTCTATAAATAATTTAAAACCTCTCTTCAAAGGGTTTATTCTTTTTTTCTTTTAGTGCGTGGTTATTTCAAATATTTGTCTTTCTTATTTTCCATCGATGAACAATGCAAACAAGTATACACGATAACACGCCTCGATTTCACTACGAGAGTTGTTTACAATATTCGTCGATCATATAAAACACTGAAATTGAAAATTAACTTACGACATTAAATTAAATGTGAAAGACAATTTTTACAATTGGGAATCAATCGATGAAAGCCAGCGACACTTTTGGTTTCCATAAAATCTCTCGAGTTAAGCTAGAAATTCACAATTAGATCACAGAATTGTTCTAAATGATTAAATCGAAGCTTTTCAACGCATTGCAATTTTTATGCAAACTCGTGAATGTAATCAAAAAATAGAATTGTTCTGCTAAATATTATAAAAAGCACTTTGGATATTTCATACATTCTTTACCGTGCAATTTTTGAATCCTGAAATTTTCCACAGAAATCCGCCGTCTGATCGTTGGATCAAATGCATTCCAAGTTAGTTCACAGAGAAAGTTGAGAATTGAATTATCAAAAGCTACAGAAAGTGCAAAAGAAAAAAAAAAAAAAGAAAAAAGAAAATACAACGTACAACGCATCCATGTGTCAGCAAATTTATTTGTCTGAATATAATTAAAGAATAGAACCTCGGGAGAATACTGTCCCACGTTCTAAATATTATAGAAAATGCTACGTCTCGAGTGTCTTACACGTTCTTCTTCGTGCAATTTTTGAATCCTGAACTTTTCTACAAAAATCCGCCGTCTTGATCGTTGGATCAAATGCATTCCAAGCTGGTTCACAGAGAGAGAGTTGAGAACCGTCGTTATTAAAAGCTACAGAAAGTGAAAAAAAAGAGAAAAAAAAAAAATACCTTGCACAGCGCATTGTGTGTCGCCAAATATTTGCGCGAGGCAAAGTGGAAGATGGCGGAGGAAAGGACGAGCCTGAACAACAGCAGCGGCAGCATCAGATTTAGCCGCCATTATTAATTGACGGAACCGGGTCAAGTCACGTCGGTAATTTCGCCCGCGGCTACGTGCACTCTTTCTCTCTCTCTCTCTCTCTCTCCCCCTTTTTTCCTTCTTCTTTTTTTTCAACCCCTTTCAATAATACGAAATTAATTACCAGTTCGCTAGCTGTTTATCGATTGTCGTTTGTTGCACTCTCCCCGGCGCTCTCTCCAATTTCCAGCGTAGTTTTGTCACGGCGGTTGAATATTAAACAGGCGAAGCTGCCCATTGATCTTTTTTCTCTTTCGATCGATCGATTTTCCCGAACCGCCTTTGAACAAAGGATGAAAATGAAGCAATTAGTTTGTCCAGAGGGAGGGAGAGCGTCGTATGAATTATTTTAGCTGATACGGATGGGAGAGGCTTCTTTTTTTTTCCATTTTTCAATTCTCGACCTACTTTCAACAAACGTCGTCCGCGGCCAGCGAGAAAAGTCTACGAAGAATTGACAAAAATGAACAGAAATCTGACTTCTGTTAGGAAATAAAGAAAGACAAAGCGATAGATACTTGAGTAAATAACCATGGTTGAACGCCATCGGCATGGTGTTAATATTAGTGAAAATTACGAGGTCACAGTCGCAAATGGAAATATTCTATCTTCTACAGTATAAATATTCCACTTTATTGTATCATAAATCACAATTTCCCCAAATTGTGACTTACAATACCAAAAGAAATGAAGTTACACCCACCTAATTGTTCGTAATTGTTAGACTGTCGAGGAGTGTGAAAGTAAAAATTTAGAAACACATTGATCTAATAATTACATCTAATAATTGCCAAGAACCAGTTCAACGACGTCCAATAATTATTGCAATTATTACGAAACAAATCGCCGCCAAGATTCCGCTTTCTCAGTCACGGTGAGCGAAAATTCCAAATTCGCATAAACATTGGCCATTTTATCGAGAACATCCACTGTTGCAACACTTTATCAGATTTATACTCGGCCACGTTCTCCCCTATATAGCGATCGAAATGCAAATTCAGTCTTTTCAAACTTTATTCCCCTGTTGTGTCTTCCCTTCCAGCTACGTCGTATAACCATAAAGCTTCCTCTAAACATAAAACGAGCCATTCTTCGGGAGCTTTCCTTTCTTTTTTTTTTTTTTTTTTTTTTTGGTGCGCGCGTAAAACACAGGAGCACAATTTCGAATTGAATGAATTTCGGGTAAAAAACGATCTCCCGTAAAACGTCCGAACGACCTCTCTTCTCAGTCATTGTCGCCTTGAGTTTCTCGCTGTTTCCAACGTAATTGCTCAAACTGTCTTGAATAGTTTTTGTTTGTGAAACTATCGAAATTTTCGCGAGGGAATAAAAATAAATTGATTCCAGGTGGGATTGGGATTTTCGATTGTCTTCGATTTCTTTTCACCAAGACTTTTTTCTCGTACAGCTAAACATACGTATACGCGCGTAAATTAATTTCGAATATTTATTGCATTTAACACCGTCAGTTGCATTCATATTTACATTTCAGTGGAATTATGCTCAAATTAAACAGTCTTGTTCGACGAAACCGTGCATAAAAATAAAGCGCGATTTGGGTACCGATGAACTTTCCCCATATACGGGGAGAAAAACTTTCGCGTGGCGAAAAGTCAACGAGATAATGAGGTGTCGCGATAACGAGCAGAGGTAGAAAAAAAAACTACGCGATCAAAAATGATAATTACGCGTGATTGTGAGACACGATGGGGAGGCAAACCAATGACATTCGCCGTGTTAATGGGATATTTAGCGAGACAGGTGGACAATGGATCCGTCAGAGAGAAAACCTTGCCTCCCGCCGCGGCACCGACTCTGTAAACAGGCCACGCCAGGATTGCCTTATTAATGGCGCTACGAATCTGTCCACGGTCCAATATCATCCGGCATTAATCAAACGTTAAATCGTAGTTAACCAGATCGCATCGCTAATCCGAACGATCGTTCCCTTGATGGATCGATTCGCCGATCGAACGAACGACGAACGATGCTGTTGCAGCGTGTCGAGTTCTCATTTCGCTGTTGAAATGGGAAATTGTTTATGTCGGAGGGTGACGGAAGAATCGAGAATAAAGTTAATTTCCTCTGCAGTTGCAGGAATTATCCTGGATTTCTTTATTTTTCTATTGCATCGAAAAAAATTGGTAAGCCTAGGTCCTTGACTTTTTTTTTTTTTTTTTTTTTTTTATTAGAAGAGGAGTTGATTTAGAATTCTTTTTATGAGTTCAAATTACCTTGAGTTCCTTGTCGTTCATTATATCGAGCATTGAGTTAAATTGGACTCTCTCTATAGTTGCTGGAATCGAAGTTGTTGAGTCTGAAATTTTAACTCATTTAGAATCTACTTTATACAGTAAAAATAAAAAGATAATGTTGAAAAAATTAAAAAATGACAATAACGTGAAAATATTATATTAATAAAAATAAAGTAAGATAGTAATATAAAAATGAGAAGAAAGTGAATTCACTTTATGCAAGTAAAAATTGTCCTGAATTTCTGATTTCCCATCACGAGCTCAGTCAAATTAAATCCTTCCTTTTATAACGGTTAGACTCAAAATTGTCGCCAATCCTCAACTCATTTATTTCTCATTAGAACTATAGTTATTTCACAATCTTTATTACGAGTAAAAGTTGTTTTGAATTTCTTACATTTTATTGTTAAATCCTTCTTTTCACAGCTGTTCGAATCGAAATGATTCGAACTCGAATTCTTATCCTCGTCTTGTCCTTTTTTTTTTTTTTAAAATTAGAATTAGAATTGATTTAGAACAATTCTTGTAATTCCAAAGCGAAATCGTTCGCACAGTTCGTGAAAATTTCCTCAGCTGAAAGTAGCTTTCGCAGTTCTTCGCCTCGAAGCTCGAACTGAAAATCCTTTCCGTGTTTCCTAATGTAGATTCATTGTCGATTTTAATCACATTCCACGGCGATTTTCCATCGACGCTGCACTGAATCTTAATGGACTGAAGCTCCTCTCCGCGAGAAACGGACGCAGCGAAAAGCAACAAACAAACTCTTCAATTTTATTCGAGAATTTTCCAATTTTTCCTAAGAATAGTCAATGATAAAGTCGATTCATTTCATTTGATTGATCCGTACGATCGATATCATGGAATCTCGATCTTTTTCATAAACAGTTTGACGATATAAGAGGATAATACTTCTTACGTAAGAACATTACTCGAAGTTGTGTAGTATTTCTTTTGTATTCACAAAGTTATGATAATAAAAGTAAAATATCATTGATCAAGCACCTTGCAAAAATTCTGTTCAATATTATAAATTTGGCAGGTCTGACTTTTATATTGTTTTCTCGACGTGTTGGTGTTGAACTTGTTCTTTCGTGTTTCTCAGAATCACGAGTTGAAAGATTTAGAAAATTTATTGCAATATTTTTACAAACGATGTTAACTACAGACGATATATTACGATCGTACCATGATAACTAGATTTTGCATATTTATGTGTTTTTTGGGGTGTGACACTCAGTGATGAAATATACCTTGTAGAATGCACTCGGTAAAGTATATAGAACGCGCGCACGTGCAAAAATATAAAAAACTTTTTTCTATGAATGTGATGAATTGTTACGAAACAAGTAGCTTGGTAATAAAATATACCTACGATTGGTAAACTTGTTTCATTGGAACATTTTACCATGAGACACAGAATACATTTACATTAAACAGCGTGTTCATGACAGTTAGTGTGAAACAAGTTTGTTTAAAAAATTCTACAACAATACCTTCAACAGATACGAATATTGCAATTGCAATATAAAACAATACTTATTGTTTGTGACGAAGCAAATAGTGGAAAGATCGGAGAATTTCAATTACCTTTTGAAGCTAAAGTAGGAAACTGTAGGCAGTTTCAGGGCAGATAAAAGTCCTACCTTAGCTTCGACTGATAACACGTCCAATTATCAACAAACGGTCAACAAGGAAATCTTGTACCTTCTGACGATACTGCAGACAAATGTTTCGGTAGAATCTCGGAATTAAACCTCTTATTTTTTTATTTCTGAAACAAGTTCGTATATAATAAATATATGCTTTTATATTTTCAAATTTTAACTGTTCTTGCAACTTGTAAATTGTTCAATTTACAGACAACGCCGGTTAAAAGTCGTTTCATTTCAGTTCGGTCCGTATTAAAATTTTGTTTAAACTTTCACGTTGAGTTCAAACTTTGAATTCAAATTCCAAGTTAAAGCAGCCGTCGATCCCATCAGAACCTTTGTTTCAATCGACCCAAGCCGATATAATTGAGTTCCTTTCAAAAGACATTCGTACACCGAGCGTATTTTTCCCGGAATCAATATTTGAACCGCGACGTCGCTTCAATTTAGCTTTTATTCAGTTACAATAGAAAGAACGCGGCGTAAAGCGTCGCTATAGATCGCGAAACGAAAAACGTCGAGTCCTTTCCAACGTCCAACGCCGGCCAATATATCACGATATGAGTAATAACATCGATTCCCGGTACCCATGAGAATTATCGGGAATAAAGATTCGTCCCATAAATCGTACGAAGCGTTTTCCCCTTTTATTTTATATTGCTCGCGGTATCTCCGTATGACGTACGATACCCACTTTGTACGGACTAAGCAACCGGAGATCTTTCAGGGGATTTTCCGAACTAGAGACGTTGCTCTGGTATCTTAGAGCTAAATTCGCTTGCTCGTTCAATTCTTTTCTTTTTCTTTTTTTTTTTTTTTTTTCTTTAATCGAACGTATTTAGGATTTTCACAACTTGTTGACTGCTTTTCTTCGGAGAAGTAATTTAATCTAAATTGTGATTCAGAGAAAAGTAATTCAATCTAAATTATGATTTAAAGAAATGTAATTTAATCTAAATTATGATTTAGAGAAAAGTAATTTAGTCTAAATTACGATTTAGAATTATAGAATTATAAATTTCAATCGAATAAATTACATTATAATCTAGAATTATAGAATCATATTTTTTGAAATGTGATTTAATCTGAATTATGATTTAGAAAAAGGTAATTTAATCTAGAATTATAGAATTATAAATTTTAATCGTACAAATTACATTATAGTCTAGAATTATAGAATTATATATTTCAATCGTATAAGTTAAATTATAATCTGGAATCATAGAATTATACAGTTTAATTGCACAACTCGGAATGTAGATTATAATTTAGAAATTTAAGCGATTACATTTCTTCACAGCTTTATGGCGTTGGAATTTTCCAACGTGTTTCAAATGAACCGTGGGTTATTAATCAATCGTATCTACTCCTGCAGTCTGTGTTTCTTTCAACATCGAACGAGATGAACATTCCGCTTTGATCCCGCGATCAAATCCACCGTTCAATTTCCTCCACTTTGAGAAGTTCCCGGCGTTCCTTATGATTTAAAATTTACAACTTCTTGCTCGCTGTTACTAGCGTTTAATATCTCTGTCGCAGCTCTTACACGCCTCACGGAGGAAAAACTGAAGACGCAACACGGATTACATCCGTTTCCTTGGCGGGAGATGAGGAAGATACCTCTCTGTCCTCGAGAAGAAAAAAACCATGACTCACGAGCGAAACTTGGCCCGCTTTTTGTTTCCTAAGTGAAGAATGGAAATTCATCGAACCTGTGAAAAGAAAGAGAGAGATTTGAATTTTGCCACTGTGCGCCGCGTTCGAAAAATGAAACGCAAATGGCGCGAATGGACACTCGAAATTTCGCTGTCGAGTTCATTTTTTTCTTTTTTTTTTTCTTTTTTTGACTTTTGTCGAGAAGTCCAACTTGAAGAGTTTCAAAGGAAGAAAGGGACAAATTTTGCTTTAGCTGGAGAAACAAACGGTCCGCGCGATTTATTAGATTTACAAGCGAAACGAAGATTCGCAAGTGTGAACGTTGGCGAATGTTCGATTTATATACACGACGAATATTTCACTCCGTTCTTTGCAGAGAAACAGAAATCCGCCTCTTGCTTCGTTACTTGTCCTCAGATTTACAGGCAAGTGTTCCTCGAAGCGCGAATTGAGAATATTGGAATAATACGTGTAAGAAGTTTAATTGGCAAGTTAATTAATCACGCAACGTGTTATTTTACGTCAATTTCGCCTAGCTTTTATACCGTTGTTTGCCTCTTGATGTTATTACAATACATTTACAGGTACCTGTTTTTCAGCTCCCTCGTTTTCGTCATTTTCGTTTGCAAACGAGCTCGCCCCGAAACTTCAGGCTTCAGCTTTCATAAGCTCAATAATAACGAGATTATTTCTGTAAGCTTATTAGTAAAAAATTCAATGAAATTTTCGCTTTACCCCATGCCCGTATTTTCCTTTATCCCTCGTAATTGGATGCAGGCAAAAATGTTATAGAGGATTTCTCTCGCGGAAATGTTTTATTAAATTTTTAAATGACCAGGCTGCACTGCGAGTCTTTGGCAACAGAAAATTTGTAAAATGACGCGCTAAGGGTCTTTCTTCATCGTTCCTTCATTATTCTCCTTTCTCTTCTTCTTCTTTTGAAGATTGACAGTCTTGTAAAATGAACAATCTCGATTGTTTCACGTACCTTGTGAGAATTGGATTTTCTTTAACATTGTTGTTAGAACTTTGGTGTAGAAGATCATCAGTTTCCAAGATATGGCCTGTCCTAATGTTTTAGAGTTGCAGAAATTTATCAACTTTTAAAATGTTCTACTTTCCACTAGCTGGAAACGTTCTGTTATTACCGCCAAACACGTTGTTTGTTAATAATGTATTTTCCTCCTACAGATGTTATTATCGCACATGTTACTGATATTACAAAATACAATATCGTCCAAATAGTCATGATAATTGTTCCATTATATTTTTATAACCAAGAAACTGAATTCTAAATAGAAATTTGTTTCGTCTACTATATCCACTCTATTTCTAATGTCTCGCACGTTTTTCATATATAATGTCATATAAAAATATATATTATTATTTAATTATACAATAAATTTAATATAATTTAATATAATTGTGAGATAAATTTAATGTGATATAATATAATTATAAAATATATATTATTTATACATTTCATATACGTATGCCATACGATTTCCATTCGTGTTGGGCAAAAAAATATTTTTTGCATCGTCGCAATTAGCTCATTGTCAGATATTTAGATGGCCTCGCTTAAATTTCTAGACGATTGCAACCTTGAATTCCTCGAACATCCGCAGCCAAGGCAGTAACAAAATTCGAAAATGCTTCGCAAGCTCGCCGCGACAAAACGTTCGAGTATTTTACGATATTACACATTTCCTCCCCGAGTTGGAGGAGATACGCATTTTTGTCGTTACATTCCCGCGAATGCGACGTATTTTTACGAGAAAGTCACGTACATCCAGCTCCTCCACGCGAATTTCTCACGGATACGTTTTTCGAAATCTACGAAAGCTACGAGACGCGAAAACGTCTCATCCTGACAGACTGAGAGAGAGAGAGAGAGAGAGAGAGACGTCAGTCGTTGAAGGAATTCGACGTAGCAATTACTCGCGAATTCCTCGCGTTCAATTTCTCCTCGAGATACCAACCACTCCGGAATTAACGAAAAATCGAAGAGGTTTGTTTACGCGCGTACGACGAACGAAAGAAATCGGAGAAATTCGATTCCTATAAACGGAGAAAAATTCCGTCGAAAGATACTTGCAGCCGGTTATTCGAAAGGTGAAAAGGCGTCAGTCACCTAAGGTTGTTTTTTAAATTAGAGATTACTTAAAATACTTGAGGGTTTCAACAAATACGAATGGCTAGAAAAATTGATTTCGAGAAGAGGCAGCTTCGCATCGTATTTGTATAAATAATTAACGAATCTTTTCGAAATAAACGGTTTCTCTGATGAATTATAATTGTGTAGGAAATTGAAAAGTCGACGACTGTTGAAGGATAAAAATTGAAGAGTAATATGGGGGAAGGACAGTGTCAATTTCTGTATCTGTTCTCCTTCCACTTTCTTTTATATTCTTTATTTCTCACTCGCTGATATTTATATTCAACAACTGACACGCGTGTCCCTTCATAAAAGTGTTTACAGTTTTACTTCCTTAGCTGGCGCCATCGTTGACTCGTACCACTGGCGATAGTCGTTCGAACGATAATCCTACTCTCCGGTTTCGTTCTTTCGTCCACATTTCGTTTCTATTCACCTCAGTATTAAACAATTCTCACACGTGTAACGAAACTTTCAATATCTTTTTTATCTGTCGCTTTTTGCCGCATTTTTTTTTTTTTTTTTTTTTAGAGGCAAACGTTCTATAATTAACATTCATCAACTTACAAAATAAATATAGCATTCACTATGATATAACATTGTTCATTGTAAATATAATTTCGTTAACTTACGAAAAGAGAGATTATCAGTCAATTTAGAATATAAAATCTTGAATTTTCTATAAAATTTAGAATAAATATAGTATAATATGATACAATATATTAAATAGATTATATTATATTTATTCTAAATTTTATAGAAAATTCAAGATTTTATATTCTAAATTGACTTATATTCTCTCTTTTCGTAAGTTAACGAATATCATATTTATAATGAACAATGTTAATTATTAATATTACATAAAACTTACAATATAACATAAAACTCGCGATAATTGTCGCAAGTAGAAATTTTGGAAATTTCGGTACTGATGTCTCCAAAATGTAATAACTTTCAAGCTCTGCACGTTGTTAATTTGTTGAAGAAACTATCGTACGAGAGTCTGGAGTTTCAACGGCCCCGTATATCTTCAGAATTGAGCACATCCTCGCGCGAGTTTCAATCGGGTCGGGCAACAATCCGGCAATCAGCCAGCTCATCAGATCATTTTTCTACCATTCTGTCACAATCGATTCGCTCGATTCATTGTTGATTACACATTCATCCTCCTTCTCCTTCTCCCTCGTCGTCGGTGGGGAAAAGTCGTGTCTCTTGGCGCGATCAGCTCAGTTTCACTCGCTAGGTACAACAGCAGTTGGCCAGATCCTCTGAAGGATCCGCGAAAAAAAAAAAAAAAGAAACTCGATCATCAACGAGAGGCGATTCTTTTTTGAGGCTGTTGAGCTGCTGGAAGCGCTCGGGCAAACTCGATTTATTTTTCTGCTCGCGACACGCTCGCACGCAACGCGACGCGGGGTCGAAGAGGAAAGAGACGGGGCTGGTCTGCGTAATCCTTCGCGGCGTGGGTGAGAAATACCTAGATGGCGCGGCTCGCCGCTGCCAGAATCCTAATGAACTCGTTCTCCATTCCTCTGGCTGTCAAGGGTCGGCTAAATGGAAAATAAATGGAAACTGGAGCGGGGCGACGTGACGCTCTCGGGGTGACTCTTGCCTTCGATGGATTTTCATTTATTCTGCATGTTCGGGAGAGTAATTACGGCTCCCTTTCCCCCTGACAGCTAGACGTGCAATTAACTTCATTTTAAATCGTAAATTAATTCGTCGATCTAACGTCTGATGTACAATAGAAGTGTAATTGATGTAATTAATTTGTGTGATAGAAATATAGGAGGAATATAATTAATATGTATAATAGAAATATAGAAGGAATATAATATAGAAATATAAAGAATATAGAAGAAGAAATATAATATAATGGAAGAAATATGTAATATAAAAGAAATATAATTAATATGTATAATAGAAATACAGATTTTATAATTGAAAAAGAACATGTGCAATTTTGTTCGACAATTGTCGTTCAACTAGCTCATCACAAATATATACACACTGTACGTTTCGTACAATATATATATATATATTTTTATATTATATCATATACATTATACATATGTATAATAATATTATATACATATTATATTATAATATATATATATTAACGTGTTTTATTTGATTGTATATATATATATATATATATATATAATTAACTCAATAAATAATATTACATAAAGTAAATATTACATAGAATATGATATAAAATTAATACATATTTAATGCGACTAATATACACGTCTTGTGCAATATATGATATATACAAAATTAATTCAACGAATAATACAATATTCAATATATAACGTAAATAAAAAATATTCAATATAGAATGCAATATAAAATTAATGTAGATTTGACTAGCTCGTCACTAATATACACGCATTACACGTCTTGCGCAAAATGTTCAATATACAATATACATAAAATTAATTCAACGAATAACACAATACAACATAACATGAAGTATTCAATATAGAATACGATATAAAGTTAATATAAATTCGATGCGGCTAGCTCATCATCACTTCCTAGCTCGCGAATTGATTAAAGATGCCGATCGATCACGATCCATGATCTATTTGTGCCGCGGTATCCTCTTCGGGTTTCTCTCCGCAAGGTGACCTGGTTTCTTGCTCTACGCCTGAGATGCCTTTTTTCCCCGGTTTTTCGCGCGCAAACTATCCCGGAACTCGCCGTCTACCAGCGACCAGAGTTATACCTCTGGAAGATAAACAGCAGACGAGATGGGAAGATTTTCGGTAAGATCCGTCGCGAAATATTTACTGGAACAGGAATTCCGGACGACGACGCAACCGTGCTCTCTCTCTCTCTCTCTCTTTCTTTCTGTGTGTGTGTGTGTGTGTGTGTTCGTTTGTTTATCGCGAACTATAAATGCACATGATAAATGTAACGCAACGTAACGTAACGTAACAAAAATAGAAAATTCTTTTCGTTCATCATGTGCCCTCTAACTGAAACGTTCACTGCGTTATATTCTCTCGAGCAGCAGCGCGAATCTTGTCCCTTTAATCGTGTTCTGTTAAAGAGATCGTCACGCGAATTTGCACGTAAATTTCCAGTGTAATTGTACGAGGAAGAAGAATGGAATATTATTATTCGTTTCCAGTTCAACTCTCCGGATATAATCGTTATGCTATCGTGATCTTCTTTTCATTGAATAAAGAAACGTTAACATCCTGCGTTCTTCCTCGAGCTTCGTTCGTCGAAGAGACTTTTCGAAAGGCTTGTCGATTGGCTCTCATCGCCCATTCAAATGAATATGAAATAGTCTACCTGAGATTGTGTAATAGAAATATAATGAAGGAACAATAGAAGTATAGATTCAGATTATATCAAAAGGAAGAATCGAAAAGGGACATATTTTCCTCGTGTCTCCCTCCATTACTTTCGAAAGAAAGAAACATTTTTTTTTTGTAAGAAATAACAGGCTGATAGGTTAATCCGTTAATTGAAATCACGCCGACGAGACAAAGTAGACAACTTAGTTGTTCAAAAAAACCGTAGTGTTCGCGGACCATAACGAGTGACCAAACCGTACACAATAATTCGTCTTTTCTTTTTCAATTCATCGGTATATACTGAATAGAAATTACTAAGAAGTAATGACTTTATTTTTTTTTACGTGGATTACGTTTCGACACACTTAAAACTGAGAAAATATTGCATTTTCGGACAAATATCAAAGGTTAACCTCTTACGCTGGCAACTGGTTCGCGCGGACCATAACGAGTGACCAAACCGTACACAATAATTCATCTTGTTTTTTTTTAATACATCGATATATCACTGAATAGAAATTACTAAAAAGTAATGAATTTATTATTTGTTTTACCTGGGTTACGTTTCGATACACTTAAAACTGAGAAAATATTGCAATTTCCGGTCAAATGTTAGAGGTTAACCTCTTGCGCTGGTTCGCGCGGACCATAACGAGTGACCGAAACCGTATACAATAATTCGTCGCTTTCTGTTTCTTTCGTACTCGTCGTTACGACATCACTGGACAGAAATTATCAAGAAGTCAATCAACTTGCCATTCGTTTTGTCTGGGTTACATTTAAATATACTTAAAACTGTCGAGAAGGCTGTTGCACTTTGGGACGAAATGATTCTCGACGTGGCACGTCATTCCAGCGCAAGAGGTCGAAGGAATCATAAATATTTCGTGCAAATATTAAATAGTTAAAGATGCACGACCAACAGCAGTCAGATGGAATGACATTAACATTTCATGACACATCAATTAGATTCTGTTTCGATCGAAAGTTTGAGAAGATCGAGCCGCCAGGCTCGATCTTGAAGCGAACGTTCGTCGTCGGTTTTTCCACAGCTTAGATATGCGACGATGCACATTGGATGGCCTCCGACGAAGGAGGTGGTTTTGCATGCGCTTAATCAGCGCGAGAAATCGGCCCTCTCCCCTTTGCCAAGGTCACACACTTCAGCCCCGTCGGCTCACCACCTTTGCTCAGGCATTCCGAGTTTCGACTCGGCCAGATATCGACCTGGCTCTTCGAAGCTTCGACATCCCCCTCTCCCGTCGTTTAATCGGATCTTCACTCACAACACTTGGCCACCGTGGCGATTTTTCCATCGATTGTTTCTAGGCAACTTAGTATTCTTTTAATCTTTCTAGTATTATTTTTCTTTTTTTTTTTCGAGTCGGTCTCTTAGTATTCTTTTCCTTTTTTTTTTCGAGTCGCTGACCCGCCTGAAAATCGTCAAAATTGGTCCTTACGAATTCTGATCAATATTACGTGTCATTGGTAATTTTGCAAGTGTCACGTATGTTATCGGTAATTTTGCAGATATAATCTCAACAGAGTGGGAAATGAAAATCTTCTACATCCTGGATATTTACGCAAAGCGTGGGAATATTGCAGGGTTAGAATTCGTGCCTGTTAAATATTCAATGGTATCGCTACTGGGTTAGTAAGTTACTTTGCAAATGGCCGCTCGAGCCACGTAGAGGCCATAAAGACGAATTTATATTAACGTTCGGCTAAAAATCGTGAAAATACAGAAATTTAGAGAATCTTCTGAATGAAGTAACTGGCTAAATGTTACAGAGGCTTTTCCTTGATGTTAGAAGCTTCGCTTCAGCGAGAGACGAGTTTATACTCTCGCGTTTCGACATATTTCGACTCAAATGTTCCGACTAACCACGAATTTCGATCAAGCGAAGAAATTTCATCGTTTCACTCGTAACTTCTTCGAGCTTAAAAAATATATTACGCTCGTCTCATGGCGTTTTATTTCTTGATAAAAATATACTTCTCCGCGTTTTTTTTTTTTTTTTGTTTTCAAGAGAAAAGAATTCGTGGTTTTTTTCTTCTTTATTCTTCTTTTGCGAATCTTTTACCACCACCTGCCTTCATCTGAGATAGAGATCTGCATAAAATTTCGAACCAAGTGCTCGTGCAAATTTCATCAAGGTCAGCTTCAAAATATACCACGCAGAAAATTCTTTTGCTCGTTCAAGTTATATCGTGTCGAAATTATCTTCAAAGCGCCGTTGCCCTTACAATCACAATCAGGATCACTTTGTTTCAGCAAACTATCCTTGAAAATCTCGTGCATGAGACATGATTATTGTTACCTTTTATTGTGTACATAATTATTGCAACTGAACAAGAAGATTTTTTTAAATTCCTTCTGTTCTTATTCTTTATTTCTTTCGTTTGATCTAAAAGAATTAGGGGAGAGGATTTCGTCGCTTCCTCCCCTTTCTCCAAAATTATTAAAACTCCCAGTCCGCGAACATCACTCGGCAGAATCGATCCTTTCACTCGTATCGACGATCATTTCTTACTTTGTGGAATCGTTCGTCTCTCATCGTTGCCACTCGACGTTTACGCGTGGTCACGGGAGGATCTACGCTGCCGAAAAAATGAAAATTAACCGGAGTTGGTCGCCGGGGGTCGGAGGCTACAAAGGGAAATAGCTTTATCCCCGGTTAACGAACAAGCCAGTTGATGGTTTCTCATCAGACCACTTGGAGCTTAATCACATTCAGCATTGTGCCACGTAATAGGATTGTCTTCGTGAAAACTGCGTGTATCAGGGCCGCGTAATTCCGCCGGCATTGTCAGCGAGCTGTTACGGAGAGGTACTAAAGACCATCTCTTTCTCTCTCTCTCTCTCTCTCTCTTGCTCCGCTCATTAATCCTTCGTACGTTGTTTAACGACATTTTCTCATTACTATGTATTTGCACGCCTCGTCAAAGCTTCCGCCTCTCCCCTAACCCTTCGATCTAATTTACTTGGCACTCGCAGATCTAACGAAACTCTGACTAATAGCACTTTGCCATCTTTGACGTTTCGCCTCTCGTTATCCATTAACCTGTTCAATCGTCTGATCATCTTTGTCGACCGATCGTCTGCACGAAATTGAACTTGAAAATTTGCGAGTCTCGACAACATTGGACACAATTGGAGACACCGTGTTGCGTTAATCATGTTTCGAGCAGTTCAACTCGAAGGAAGATGAAACGCTTGAAAATTTTGGGCGAAATTTGAATGCCATTAATGGAGAAAAATATACTACTGATATCAATTCTTTCCTAGAACGATGTTTGCGTTTTCTTTCGCCTCGGGACGTGTGATTTTTCGAGTTTTAACGAGTGTCCGACCAAGGAGCATCAATTTCAATTTCAACGAGTGTCCATCGAGATAGTTGTCGTTTGTGATTAATTGTACTGTTTACTATTAACAAGCGTCGTAATGCTTGATCGTGAATACGATTGGAGAACTCTAATTGCGCTCTGCAAAGTCGTCGAATTAAAGCATAGAACGTTGTTTAATTGTGGCCCGTTAAAGGGGCCGGTGTGTTAGTCTCTTGATCGTTGATTACCCGCGAGATAATCAATTTGTCTTTCATCTAGCTCGAGGAAATCCTTGTTAACGACAATCCTGCGACGAACTACACTCTCTGTGCGTAATTACGTATCAATTGCGCGCGTATTAATCTAATCGCACGGTCTTGACGTAAGTTAAATACTGTTCACATGTCGTTACGTTATGGTGGACATTTGCAGGAATTTGTACTTGCACTGAATAAAATAAAAGACAATTGGAGGCACTGTACTTGGCATATTTTATATAATTTTGTGTCTTAAAAAAAAAAACAATTATGATTTGTTTTGAATTCTCCTATGAAACATACGTATGTATTTATTCAGGTATTCACATTTCCTTTTTGTTTTTCTTTTCTTATTTGTCACGTCTATCTCCATTTTCAATCTAGGCGACATTTCTAGTAAAAACAATCAATCAGGTCTATCTAATCTGTTCAAGATTCTTCTTTCAGATCCTAACCTAAACCTAGAGTGTTCAGATCTGAAATATTTACATTTTCTTTTTTCCTTTTTTTGTTTTTAATTTACATACACCTCCATTTTCAATTTAGGTAATGAGACACGCTCAGTCAGGTCTAACAAAAATTCTTCTCAGATCCTAACCTAAACCTAGAGTATTCAGATCTAGAGTGTTTATTCAGGTCTTCGTATTTTCTTTCCTTTTTTTACTTCCACCTCTATATTCAATCTAGGTAACATTTCCAAGAAATGTCACACTCAAGTCTAATTAAAACACAGTCAGTTCTAATCAAAGTCCTCATATTTTCTCCCTTTTTCTTTTTAATCTCACATTCACTTCTAGTTTCAATCAAAAGGTAATTTCTAAAATACACTCGGTCAGATCTAACCAAAGTTTTTCTTTCAGAGTTTCTTTCCTAACCTAAGAGTATTCGGATCTTTTCTTCATCACTGACACTCGAAACTCACGTGCTACGCCGTACAATTTAATTCTTACTCACTTTCATCTCTAATCTCTCATTTTTATTCCATTTAAACGAAGGAAACCTCTAAGATACCAATAAATTATACAAACATACAATGAAGGAAATGGTAAAAATGACCAACTGATAATTTTCCACCCAAGTTCTCCATAATTACAACGTTTTGACTGATTCCTCGAAATCTGACTGACCTCACAAATAAATAACTTGTTCAAACACACCAATAACTTATTCAAACACACTCCAGAATTAAGAAAATGGTAAAAATGACCAACTGATAATTTTCCACCCAAGTTCTCCATAATTACAACGTTTTGACTGATTCCTCGAAATCTGACTGACCTCACAAATAAATAACTTGTTCAAACACACCAATAACTTATTCAAACACACTCCAGAATTAAGAAAATGGTAAAAATGACCAACTGATAATTTTCCACCCAAGTTCTTCATAATTACAACGTTTTGACTGATTCCTCGAAATCTGACTGACCTCACAAATAAATAACTTGTTCAAACACACCAATAACTTATTCAAACACACTCCAGAATTAAGAAAATGGTAAAAATGACCAACTGATAATTTTCCATCCAAGTTCTTCATAATTACAACGTTTTGACTGATTCCTCGAAATCTGACTGACCTCACAAATAAATAACTTGTTCAAACACACCAATAACTTATTCAAACACACTCCAGAATTAAGAAAATGGTAAAAATGACCAACTGATAATTTTCCATCCAAGTTCCCCACAATTACAAAGTTTCGACTGACTACTCGAGATCTGACTGATCTCGCAAACAAACGCTTTCGTCGAAACAATCAAACGTATTTCTTTCCAACGAAAAATCACAGAGCCTTCCCTGTTCCCGCAAGAACGTAACTCCAAATGCTCACTCAGGGCGAAGGAACTCGCGTGTCGACCCCGAGCAAGGAAACGAATGGAGGTAAAACTGAAAAAGGAAGAAATTTTGGCGTAAAAAAGGTAAAAGGGAAGACGGTTGGCAATTAAGTGTCTCCCCGGTGCTTGGCTGCAATCAAAGAGGCTGGCTTCGCGGCGATTGTAACTGCACCGCGTGCCAGCTGCTGCATTATCTACATGCAGCTGGAAACGGCGTTTGTAGTGGGGTTGCTGCAATGCGCAACGGTTACGCCGGGTCCACGCCAGCTCTCTCGCCCCGGCGTGTTTCGGAATTTCATTAAACGTTTCCTCATGACGAATTAGTCTCTCGTGGCTGGGAGAAGGGGACGAATGGCTGGACGAACGAGGGGTAAGATGGTAATTAAGACACGTCTGCGGCGAGTTTTCCAAGACGAGGGGAATGGGAAGTTGTTTCTCACAACGTGGTCCAGTGGAAGGAGTAAATTACAGATCACTATTATTTATTATTACTGGGACAGAAAACGATAAAGATCGAGAAATGTGAGTTGCCCAGAGAAAGGATTCGGAGAAGAAAGTGGATTTTGAGAATGCTGGTCTCGTCGAGGATATATTACAATTTTATAAATATTGCGTATATAGGGTGTGGTTGTAAAAATAATCAGACGTTTCGTATTGTTATCAACCCTTAGATATATCGTTGCTGGCTACGTCAATTTATTCTCTCTTTCTTTCTTAATATGATCCACATTGAATCTTGCAATTTTCCTTTTTACAAAATTTTTATATAGATATAGATCGTGTGATACACGAGGAATAAATTTGAAGAGAGATGAGGGACATGTTATCGACCCTTGTAGTGCCGAACGACGTTAATACATTAACATATTAATTGGAATACATTAATACATTAACATATTAATTGAAATACATTGATACATTAATATATTAATTTATTAATACATTAATATTTTAATTTATTCTCCCTCCGCCTTCCTTTTCGAATATCGTAATTACCATTCTTCGCAGAATTTCTATACTTTTAATTTCTCCTCTGTTTGTCGTTACTGAACTATGTCTCGCTACTTTTTGCTCAAGCGTAATATTACACATTATACTTTCTCGATTGCCGCTGAAAGTGTTAAGACAAATATTCAAAAGACTTTTTTAGGAAAATACGAATTGTGAATGATTTAAAACAAGAAATACAATTGGAGGATATTTGCGATTAATTTTGTACGTGGTACCTGTGACAAGGGATGCGAGTCGACGAGTAGTCGGACGAGAATTGTAGAAACTGAGAGCAACAACCAACAGGCAGAGTGTTCTCGAACGCGTCCGCGTACGTGATTAATAATATTGAGCAACGACAATTAAAAAGTTCTCGTTTCGCAAGAGAGATGTTCAAGCAAGGTGGAACGAGGGAGTGACGGTGGCTACGTAATCCAGCATTATTTCCAAGACAGACTTTCAAGAGATCTGCACAGAGAAAGACGTTCCACGTTATGAAGATTACATTCTACACCCAATCTTGAGGTTACATTGCGCTTTTCATAGTTACTGGGACACGCTGGCTAAATGATATTAATTTCGAGCGACTGGCAAAGTAGGTTCTAGGGCGCGAGAACTTTCGTTTCCTGCTTTAATAAGGCGAAATTTATCGCGACCATCGTTCCAGACTCTGTGGAACGTCGCGAGCGAACGTCGACGAGTAAGAATTGCCCGCGTTCGAACGCTCCAATAACTTTCATCTTGCCAGCATTTGCAATTCCACGTACTTTGCGTTTGCACGTTTCGCGAGGCCACGTACGGCGTACCGAGTTCCAAAAATTCCAAAAGTTTCATAAGTAAACAAACATTCGCAACACTCACCTCCGCCAGTCCAATGGAATCTGAAGGAAGAAGAGAGAAAAAAAAGAAAAGAAAAAAAAGAACGAAACAACAGTTTAGTTGTTTCGGGATCGGGGCAAATCGTTTCCGAAAAGCGATTCTTTGTTCCTTTTTCCTTTTTTTTTCCTTTTTTTTTTTTTTTTTATTTCGACTGACCTTCGTTCAAACAAGTCATAACAAAAGAAAGAAACAGTGGACATTTAAAATACAGTCGTACATATCCAGCTACGATATTCGTGATCGCTATACAACGACAGTTTATACACTTACTATTTACAAGACATTCACTTGCTTCGCTGAAATATTTCGCGCGATCCTTCATCACTTTTGTTCACTGGCCCTCCAGTAGCGTTTCATCACGATATATATATATATATATATATATATATGGTATATATGTATATATATATATGTATATATATATATATGTATGGTACACGCATCGATCGTTACGGTTATTATTATCAATTATCGTTATCGTTATCGGTTATCATCGTTATTATCGTTTACATCGTTAAAAACGTTTACGCACGCGGCGGCGCGTGAAAAATTAAAACACGACGCGATACAGGCGAAATTCCGCGATGACCATCGCGCTTCTGATTGTCTATAGTATGTGTTTACGTACGAGTGTACACCTAAATCCACCCCTTTTCTCCGTCCTTCTCTCTTGCGTTTTCGCTTCGACACTCTCTTCAAACTTTGGAAACTGCGACGGTTCCAAACATTCCCCTCCCCCCGAAGGGAGAAAATTTTCCTGGGAGGAGTCGCCGAATTTTACTTAAAATTTTCACGCGTCGAGCGAAGCGGAAACAGTACGGAATCAGCGAGCAACTACGCTGTTCGATTATTTGAGAAATTTCGCCGACGTGTCGGATTTCGAAGTTACATCACCGATCGGAAAGTTTTCAAGACCACCTCGCGTTCATTTGGGGGGTTAGCGCGAATATTTTTGCCCTCGGATTGATTATGCAACAGGACATTCTCAGGCTGTGCAAAAGAAGACGAAGAAACTTTCGCAAACTTTGGAATTGGCTGGCCCAGTGGCCTGATTTTCAGTTGTGAAAAGAGCTGTCTTGACTAGAATTCGGAAATCTGGCGGAAATGTGCAATGGAAATTTTACAATACTCTGCGCCTGTTTGAAAATTGAAAGAATGCCTGTAGTGTAAAATTTCTATCGAAGATTTTGGAGCTCACGTAACAAATTGTTTACTCGTTTCTTGAATTCTTCTCTCCAATTATTGCTCATGGACGTGAATATATTAATGTGTAAGAAATTTCTTAAATAAAATATATATATTAATGTATGTTGCATATTAATATGCAATATATCATATTACATATTATATTCTCACATATTACATAATATATATTATTATACTACATATTAATATATAAGAAATTTCTT
This sequence comes from Tetragonisca angustula, assembly GCA_036937485.2. NCBI lineage: Eukaryota > Metazoa > Arthropoda > Insecta > Hymenoptera > Apidae > Tetragonisca > Tetragonisca angustula. The sequence goes on along the minus strand of JAWNGG020000237.1, from coordinate 50,673 downwards.
AAATAAAAAATATATATATATATTAATATGTGATATATAATATTATATATTATATTTTCACATATTGCATAATATATATTATTATGCTACATATTAATATATAAGAAATTTCTTAAATAAAATACACACACACACATATATATATAAATGTATATTATATATTAATATGTAATGTATAATATCATATATTATATTCTCAATAATATATATTATTACATATTAATATATAAGAAATTTCTTAAATAAAAAAAATATATATATTAATATGTGATATATAATATTATATATTATATTTTCGCATATTACATAATATATACTATTATGCTACATATTAATATATAAGAAATTTCTTAAATAAAATACACACACATATATATATATAAATGTATATTATATATTAATATATAATGTATAATATCATATATTATATTCTCACATATTACATAATATATATTATTATACCACATATTAACATATAAGAAATTTCTTAAATAGAAAATATATATATATATTAATATGTGATATATAATATTATATATTATATTTTCACATATTACGTAATATATATTATTATGCATATAAATGTATATTATATATTATATATTAATATGTAATGTATAATATCATATATTATATTCTCACATATTACATAATATATATTATTATACCACATATTAATATATAAGAAATTTCTTAAATGAAATATATATCTATATTAATGTATATTATATATTAATATGTGATATATAATATATATTATTATATTTTTTACATATTGTAAGAAATTTCTCAAGTAAGATCATACCCCTTCCGAACACTATGGCCTAAAACTTTCCACGAACACTTTACACGAGAACTGAACGACTACACTGGAAGCTTGCAGTTTCCACAGTTTGACGCGCGCATACACGTTAGTTACGTCACACGTCGAGAAGGATAATCTTGACGATGGTATGAACAATCGTGCAATGCAAGAAACGAGTTTGGCATCGGACGAACCTGGTTCGAGAACACGTTGCACGTATGAGTTCTCGTTACGTTGCAAGTTTCTCCTCGTCGGTGAAAAGATGAAAAGGCACAACAGCGGTGCTTGTCCTCCTTTCGGCTGTCTTTCAGTATTAATTCACCTCGTTGGTGTATGCACATTAAGTGGACACTGTCCAATTAACTGTAATTAACAATCAGTTTGCAGTGCTCGAATGTGAGTGGCGCCAATTTTTCTTCTGGGAAGGAAGATTCTAATCGGCAAGGAAGTGAAAATCCAATTAAAAGTAATCCTTCTTTGGCTCTGGTATGGGGCGGGGGAGGGGGGGAGGAAAGAAGGATAATTGGAAGCTTCTAGGATAATACGGAGAGCTAGGGAATAACTTTGTTGCATCTAGACTGTATGTTTATGAATTTCATTTATCAAGACGAAACGCATTTTCCTTTTTACAACGTTATTCGCACGAACGTCTGCAGTCTGATCACTTTGTTTTCTCAAATGTATCATTAAAAAGTTTCATCCTTGATCAAAGGATGGCTCTCGGCAGATAAGATAAGATAGTCGCTCGGTCGATTTGCCAAGCGACGCGGCGACGACGGTGCGAACTCGTTAAAAAACATAATTCAAACGACGTAATTCTCCCGGTATACGTTCGCCATACCCGGTTGAACTTTGATTCCGCGTAAATTTAATGGTGATGAAACTTTATTCTTCTCGACGCGTGACTCCCTCCAAACCCTCTCTCTCTCTCTCTCTCTCTCTCTCTCTCTCTCTCTCTCTCTCTCTCTTTCTCTGCCACCCCCAACCCCCACGTTACGAAACTTTCAACCGCCATCTCGTAACCTTCGTCCCTCGTATAACGTATTTATTGCGACACATTTAATATACCTACGCTAGAAAGTATGTTTTATCCTTGGAGATCTGCTCGACTGTCGCACACGAAAAAAAAAAGAAAGGAACGAAACAGAAAAAAGAAAAAGAAGAGAAGAAAAGAAAGACAAGGAACAAAGGGACGACAGTCTGTCTCCCCCCGGATTTCTTTTCGCGACGCATCGTATATTCGCCTTTTGTCTACATTCGTGCTCGCGAAACATGTTACTTTACTTCATTTTTCGTTTTGTTCCTTTTTCTTCTCTCTCTCTCTCTCTTTTTCTCTTTACTCGTTCTACGATCTTCCGCGCTCTTAGCGTTAGACGAACGATTATGAACGATTACCTCGCCGACGACTTCGAGACAGTTTGTTTTTCTTTATTTATCACACACACACACACACACACACACATACAATTATCGCTTATTATTGCTTGCTCGTCGTTCTGAATTGCCACTAGTTCAACGTGAACGAGAAAATGGCTGCCGCGGTGGACTCGGATGACGAAGCTGCGGTGGAAGCTGCCAACTCATTCATTCTCTCATCGATCGACGAATTGTCGAGAATTCACGAACTCGACTCGAGCTTCTTCCTACCGATATTTCGTTCTTTTGCTTCTTACAGACTTATTGTCAGAGCAGAATTCAGAAAATCGACAGTCCGCAAACTCCTCCCTTCTCCGTCGCGTTCGCGTGGAATTCCATTATCGAGATGTTAACACTGGAGAGATCCTCGCGGAATCCTTCGTTCCCTAATTGAATTTCACACTGTTCGCCAAGTATACGTGAGCAAGCACGCGGCAAAGATAAGAAAATTTCCTGCCGTTTGTTCACTCGGTCTCGCGGAATTTCGTCTCGCGAGCTGAGTAGAATCCCGTGTTCTCTAAAGTACGTTCGTGGTAGGAAACAGCGAGAAAAGAAATTGGAAGGAATCTTTCGACTATCGAACGAAACGTCGTGTTTGCTCGTTGAACACGTTTCGCGACAAATTTTGATTACTCTCGCGCCATTACGATTAATAATCGAACGATCAATCTACGATTATATAATCTACGACTAATGATTAATCGATGATTAATAATTTTCCTTCCGTGGTACGTCTTACAATTCTTATAACAGTTTTTTCTTTTATAATTATCAAGAAAAGCGTTTCCAGAGTTTAAACAAAACCAAGCAATAAATTTAATTTTCAGATATTATTTTGACAAAGAATTTTTCAGCGATGTCGAAACTAATTTAAAATGGAAGATTTTGTTCCGAATATTTTTAGCATTATTGTTTATGCACTAACAACGACTAGCATTGAACAATATTAAATAATAGTAATATAAAATTATAAGTAATTTACTTACAATTTTAATACGTAACATTATATAAATAATAGTAATAATAAAATTACAAATAATTTACCTTTAATTTAATTAATTACAAGTAATTTAATTTCAATACTACCATTGAAACTACTAGTTTATTAAAATTATAAGTAATTTACTTATAATTTTGAGTAACATCAAATAATAATAATTTATTGTACAAATTTAAGCAATATTCATCTTGACGTTATTTTGATTGAACAGATTTTCGAATAAACGCGGTATACGTGTTACTAAGATGTCGATACGTGACTTTGTAAGAAATGTTGAAAAAAAATTCTTCGTTTCACAGTGAAAATTCGAAATGGCTCGAGGAACGTACAGACGAGAGATAATTAACTCAGTTCGTTAGAGGCGAGCTTACGGAACCACGGGGAAAGAATTTATTCGTTCGATGGATTCGACGAAATCTCTCCTCGCGTCGTTGTTCTTTATTTTTGAAACGGATTTCAAACGCCGGGGCAAATGGCCGTCTGTTTTCCACTTTCGAGCTCGAAAGTTCAGTCAACGAACGATTCAGCTCCCTTCCGCCGCAGCATCGAGATTGTTTCGATCAACGTGCTCGCACCTGCCCGGAAAGAGAAGACACGGATTCGACAAACGTGGCAGCACAGCTAGACCGAACCATACTCTCGTCGATTCACACGATCGAGACGCGAGATCGAAATTGCTTCGCGGTTAGGCGCAATCCGCCAGTCCAAAGAGTTCGAAAGCGCGCTTGCTTCTCTCCTTTCTTTCCCCCGTTGAAGCGAAAAGAGAAGCGAAGATAAGTCTGTAGGATCGTTTTAGGAATTTTTTGGCAGATATTTCTCGCAATTTTCAAGAGACGCTTCTCTCTTTAGAAGATACTTTCGAATTTCGCCCGCACCAGTCCTCTCGTCGACGCTTCCGATTAACACACTCGCAGTCACCCGCGCACGTTTACGCCAATTCGTATACTTATCGGCGCGACTGAAGCAACCGTGACCCAAAGGGAAGCTGAAATAAATCTTTGGGAATTTTCGGATGATTTTTCTCTCTCGCATAATCAGAGAATACTTGCAAACTCGAGGAGACCTCCTTTAATTCGTTCAATCCATTTTTTCTTCCTTTCTTCCTTTCTCGTGAATTTTGAGATTTTAAATGTTATGGCAGGAGCTTGCGAAAATGAAGTTCATTGAATTTTAATTCGGGCAGTGCGTAACTAGATTTTGAATACCTCGCTCCTGTCGATCTTGTCTAATCCCTCCTACGTCACGATCGTCAGAAAAAAATCGCGTCCGACTCGCGCCGCGAACGATTTCTTTCCTCTCGCCTTTGCCTTTCTAGAGACACTTTCGATCAATTTTCTAGTCAGTTAATTTCTAGTTTAACCCCTTTGCGCTGGTAACTGATTGCGGACCATAACGAGTGACCGAACCGTATACGATAACTCGTCGCTTTCTTTCCGAACTCGTCGGTATTAGATCACTGCAGATAGATAGAAATTATTGAAAAGTAATAAATTTATTACTTGTCTCGACTGGATTATATTTAAATATACTTAAAGCTGAGAAAATGTTACAATTTTGGGACAAAATATTCTCGACGTGCGTGGGCGCGTCATTCCAGCGCAAGAAGTTAACCACTTGCGCTGACAACTGATTGCGGACCATAACGAGTGACCAAATCGTATACGATAACTCGTCGCTTTCTTTTCGAACTCGTCGGTATTATATCACTGAATAGAAATTATTGAGAAGTAACAAGTTCGTTATTTGTTTTGCTTACTTAATTATACTTGAATATACTTGAAACTGAGAAGATGTTGGAATTTTGGGAGAAGAAATTCTCGACGTGCGTGGCGCGTCATTCCAGCGCAAGAAGTTAACCACTTGCGCTGACAACTGATTGCGGACCATAACGAGTGACCGAAACGATAACTCGTCGCTTTCTTTTTGAGCTCGTCGGTATTATATCACGGAATGAAAAAAAAAAATTATTGAGAAGTTAATTGATTATTGAGAGCTTGATTAAGAAGTAACAAACTTATCATTTGTTTCGCCTGGATTACCTAAAACTGAGAAAACGTTGCAATTTCGTAGCAAAAGATATTCCAGCGCAAGAGGTTAAATTGCCAGAACAGCCAGTTGCACTTTGAAACAATCTTTCACGCAAAGAATCAATAAACTACACGTTCGGTTTCGATTTCTTCGTTATATACAAATATATTTGTGAATAGAGATTTTGATTTTGATGTGAAAATTCACGCGCTACGAGTATAATACGAGTTTTCGTGCCTCCGTAGAAGTTAGAATCGAGGAGTAATCGATCGAAACGCTCGAGACGAACAACTAAACTAAGCTGTGACGATCTTCTCTTTTTCGAGCTTTAGCAATAAACTAATCGAGGCTAATCGATTTTTTTATTTTATACGCGGTCGCAAGCTTTCACGTGCTCTTGTGTATGTTTCGTTTCGAATATCAAAACGACTGTGTTTCATTCGATCGTGGTTTCAATTCTTCGCAATAGCCGAATCGATAATTAAACGATAATTTCCCACGGAATCGAGACTGTTACCTGTTATTAACATTTCGTGCTAAAGGGGACATTATTCGACGTTCGTTTCCACTCGTTTGAATTTACCTCGACAAGTGATTCTCTCATTTTCGGTTGGCAACGTCGTCGCGTTCACGAAAAACGAAGAGGAAACGTGAAACACGACCACGATCGAAGTTTATATTCGAGTTTTGTCTCTGGCAAACTAGTACGAAAAAGGGGAAAAGAAAAGTGAATGCGAAACACGGTGAAAAGACACCCGGGGCACGTTTCTCCTAAATGCTAAAAGCATGATCTCAGCCGCGAGGCGAGATTTCATTTGTGACTGATATTTCGGGACAGAAGCGTTCGTCAGAGCATTCGTCAGAAAAATGCAACACGATCTTGGAAGGTTATCAATGTTATCAAATCAAAAAGTGCTCGTTCGAACGAGGCGAAACACACGTTTCAATAAACGAAGCAAACTCACCTACTTTCGTCAATTCAACTTGATCCTTCCTCTCGGTCGTTTAACGGAACGGCAAGAAAAAAAGAAAGAAAGAAAGAAAGGAAAACGATCGTCGAAAGATCGTTACGTGAGAAAAAGAAAAGAAAAGAAAAGAAAAGAAAAGAAAAAGAAGAGAGCGACCATTTTATTATAAATTCGTACAATTGAATAAAATTAAATCGTATCGGAAATTACGTCATTAGCGAGAAAAGGTAAACGTAAATTCGCATCTAAACAAGAATAACAAGAATAACGCGATAACGTGATAACAAATTTAATAATAATTTCTCCAGTTTTTTAACGTTAGATAGTTTTTCCTACGCACATTATTATTCATCGCTGGTTTATTTTACACAAATATGCGATTGTTGACACGCAGCCTATCCAGTTTCTTTCCTTCTCTTTCTCTCTATCTCTCTTACACACGCACACACATGCACGCACGCGCATACACGCACACGCTATTAACTATTTAAAAGTCGTTTTATTATACAAAAAAGAAACACCGTGAATTTCTCTTCGGCCATCGGTTGTACGTACGCGCGTATTTACAAACTATTATATTATATTTACAGCGAGACGTTCACGCGCGAATATCCTATCACAGAGAAATACATACGCGACGAATCACACGCGAGCTAACGAAGAAACGAAAGAAACAATAGAGACGAGACAAACGAGAAGGCAAGACGTACCGTCAGACTTTCACTTATTGCTGTACGATCGATCGCGGCCGTTAAACGAAACGAAATCCTCCCATTGAAAACCACAGACGAGGTCTTCGACCGGAAGAACGAAGATCACGGCGGTGACATCTCGTCTAACAAGTTATTGCATACGTCGAATATATTAATTAAACATTCTAAATAACTACTGGAACCACCGACGACCAAAGCCTAATATTCGTGGCAAAGGAATTAAAGTGCAAGGTACAAGTAGAAATTAACAATGCGATAAAGAACGCAGACTTCTGTCGATATAATTTCATTGAAGGTCACTCGAGTGTCTAAAAATACGCTGTTGCAAGTGGATGAAATTAGAAAATTAGAAATTGGTCATTCTGGTAGTTCCAGTGTTAAATAAATATTAATCAAACTCGCACGAGCGTCGAATTTTGCGTCCCGATCGTTCGAGATCGATTCGATTGCTCTACGGAACACGGAAATGGCGGCGTGGTTAATGAATTCGAATCGAACACTGAAACACCGTCTATTTGCAATTCGAAGTTCGAGCGGCTCCTCGATCGACTCTTCTCCGAGAATTTTCGCGAAAACGGAACGATCGATCCTTCGAGTTCTTCCGATTCTTCGATGACGATAAATATCGATCGCAGAGAGACTTTGAACATCGTGTTTCGCAATATCGAAGTGCAGAAACCAAATTGATGGCACTGGCGTTGAATCATCGATCGAAATCCCTCGAGAATTCGGCTCTGCTTCGGCTGTGATCTCACCTAAATCGTCTTGAGACGTAAACATTTTTGCTTTCGACGTGAATTAGAAAATTACGCTGTCGCTACTTCCCTCGCGTGACTAGAAGCTAAATCGAAAGCGCGGAGAAAAGTTAAGAAATGACCGATAAAACGAACGTAAAAACAACGATCGCGTACAATTCGCACTGCACAACAACAGTTAACATTCGACGGGCAACAAAATCTCGTTACGATAGAAAAAAAAAAAAAACAAATACACGTGTACTCCTCCTGTAAATGTATCCATTGAAACGAGATTGAAATAAAAGCGAAATTAAAAACGCCTGACATTCTCGTGGAAATCTCGATTATAAAAATACAAACGTTTTAAAAGCTACGATCCGATGCGTGACAATCGAAATAAATCGGCGAACTTTCGCTCTCGAAAACGGCGGTGAAATAAATAAATGGTAAACATTCAACGAGCAAACAATTATTTCACGCGTCGCGTTTCGTGTAATTCCTAGAAAGGAAGACTTCTCTCGACCGCGAGCAACCGAGAGTATCCGAGAGAATCTTTCTAAGGAAGATCGCGCGTAACAACAAGAACAATTGAAATTTCAATCTGTCGGCGAACGCCTCTCTGAAGAAAAAAAAAAAAAAATGAAAAAAAGAAGCGTAAGCGACGAAATAAATATCCGTTCGACGATGAGCAACAACGTCTACGGAACTGCAACCTTTCTCTCTCGAGAAGGAAAGAACACGCGACATCGTGGTTGTGTCGTGCTAGGCTTACGTCGCGTAATATCGTCATCGGCGAGCAATAATATTAACCAAAGTAACAATAACAAAGGCTACTACTGTCCATCGACATCAACGAAACCTCGCTACTCCCGCCATCGCGTAAAATGACCACGGCGACCACAGAGCACAGTCGATCACTTTGATTATCCGAGTCGATCGTACCAACTGCACGTTAGCTTTCCAGCTGCCGTCTGATAAACATTCTTCGATCCTTATTCGCCGCCGTTGTTCGAGGTTCGTTCTCGACTCTTCACGACCGGCGAGGAGAGTTCGAGTGGCGCTCGAGTTATTTACGAATTGAGAATCGGAGGGATAGAAAAAAACAAAAGAGGGAAACACGTCGGATCGAGGTGTTTTCGACGAGCCAAACGATCCGAAATGACACACACTCCCCTGCCCGCGATTTTTCCGCGGACACGAACGATTTTCGAATGGTCCTTTTGATCAACGATCCGTCGTGCGGGTGTCGCGAGAATTTTCTTTTTTTTTTTTTTTTTTTTTTTTTTTCGAGCTGAAAATTACTGTCTCTGGCAACGCGATGCAAACGACCGTGAATTCTCGCGTGTCGCGTCGTTCGAACTTCAATCTCGCGGCCACTCGTTTCGACGGCCTCGTGGATAGATTAGAAAACAGCGTGGTCACGGGGCACTCAGTCGAGAGTTCAGGGTTCAACACCAGAACTACCGTAAACTACTTTGCAGAAGTGCAAAAAGGAAAAAGAAACAGAGAAAACGGAGCTTTGGAATAATCTTTGGTACCGCGTCACAAGAGACGAAAATGTCGCCCTAAGCCGATAGTTCCAGTATCTAGAACCCGACTCGCCACGGACGATTCATTCACCTTTCGCCACGTGCCAGTCTCTTCTCCGTGAACTTCTCTTCTCTCTAGACACGCGCGAAGGCCGAGCTGAAGGCAGACCAGTTGGAAAGCGGTCGTTCTTCGTCGTGGGAGCGCGTTGATTCAAAATACGATAACCGCAAGCACCGCGAGGCAGCTGAGAACTCGCTGGTCGAGAAAACGCGAGATTTACTCGACGAGATTCGTCTTCCTCTTCTTCTTCTTCTTCTTTCTTTCTTTCTTTTTCTCGGCAAAACGTTGAAGAATCTCTCGAGGCGGACCACACACTTTACACACAATCGTATTGTACATGTCGTTTCATTTCTTGCGTGCGCAGGCGACGGTACAAATGTGTAATTAGATGGGTGTGTACGTATTTATGCGTGTCTTTTTGTATCCTCTCTCTCTCTCTCTCTCTCATTCTTTGTCTCTGTGTCTCTCCTTTAGAATGCAGTTCACAGTTATAATAATGTTGCTCCCCACTCAGAGGCTGCTACCGTACTCGCTCGATCTTCGTCGGTCGATGTGCTTTATGTACGTCTCCGAGTATATGGTCTTAGTGCGGTCGTCGTACCTGCAAGCAGAAACAGACAGTGGCAACCAATACGTTTGCCTCGCTACGAGAACGAACGATCCTCGCGCGAATCCTCTCTCTCTCTCTCTCTCTCTCTCTACGTTACTTATTCTGTTTGTTATACATTGCCAGGCGTCACTGTTTGTCTAGGATTGGCCGCAGGGATTCCGTGGGGATTTCGACTTTGTTTCCCTTTCGTTTCACCGTCCTCTACGAAAACCACGGGGGTGGGTATCTGATGTTTTCAGCTTTTCATCGTTCATTTCACAGTTTTCGCATAGTGTCGAATTTTCAGAGAACTCTGTCCGTATGACAGGAAGGATAATATAACTATGTGTTACAATGAAAAATTGCAATCGATAATCAACGATCCGCGTAATCCGTGAATTTTAAAAAAAGCGTGAAACTTTTACATTGACAGTCACTTGACTTTACGCCATGTAGTTAGGATATTTATTTCTCGAAATTCAAACGTGTCTGGAAACATTGAAAAATTTGTAACTTATAATTTTTTATGAATTTTCATTTATCGATTTTTCATTGTATCTCATTTTTATCGTTCTATTGTAGAAATGAATTAATTTCACGAGTTTCATACCCCCGTCGTCTTCGATAACTATCTCTAAAGATCGTATTTTAAACGCTTTAATATTTACACAGAGAACTATATCGTACGAATATTTTTTAAAAGGGAAAGTTAATTAAACGATCTAGGCGTGTATAGAGATATTTGCAAAGAAAAGAGAATGGAATTCGGAAGAGAACATTCGTTTTCATTTCTCAATCACATAAATCACATCGCACACCAATCTTCATTCGCTCTGTCACACGCAAGAAATTACAATATACTTGCATCAGGGTCAAATTAAAAGCTGTCGATTTTTCAATTGATTCGTTCGTGAAACGTGTTGACTTTTTAAAGAAAAAGAAATCGTTTGAGCGAAAAGTGAATTGCAAAATTTCAACTAAAAATGGTTGAATTTCCAAACGAGATTCACAAAGAGTGCGTTTAATTAAGATTATGACAAACAGACGCGATATAAAACGCCATCTATTCACGCTGGTGCAAATTGCTGAAATAATATGGCCGCGTTACGCGCAACTTGATATGATTTATTTTCACTGGCAGCTGATTTACGGTTGAATTTTAAATGCTTGTTAAAGCACGGCGGTGGAACAAGAAAAAGAAAAAGAAACGAAGAAACAGAATGAAATAGGTGAACAAAATGTTGACGCCTGGTCAAAGTAGACATGGCAACAAACGTAAACACCGTGCCATTGCGACGTACGCTAAATTTCGCCATATTTGATCTATACGCGTCATCAAAACGCCTTAACTCGTGTTAATTCAGTCGTCGCAATATCTCAGTTACTAGTTTAATCCCTGCTTTTTGAAAGCTCCTCTTTGATGAAAAATACCAAACTGTTTTTCTTAGAATAGGAACCAGTTTTCGTAGAATATTTTCTGCAAATTTCGCGCCTGCGTTTTTCATATTTATTTCAAATTCTCTAACCAACCTAACCTTTAAATTCTCTAATCAATTTAGCCTTTAAATTCTCTAACTAACCTAGCCTTTAAATTCTCTAACCAACTTAACCTTTAAATTCTCTAATCAATTTAGCCTTTAAATTCTCTAACCAACCTAACCTTTAAATTTTCTAACCAACCTAGCCTTTAAATTTTCTTATCAACTTAGCCTTTAAATTCTCTAACCAACCTAGCCTTTAAATTCTCTAACCTTTAAATTTTCTAATCAACTTAGCCTTTAAATTCTCTAACCAACCTAACCTTTAAATTTTCTTATCAACTTAGCCTTTAAATTCTCCAACCAACCTAGCCTTTAAATTCTCTAATCAATTTAGTCTTTAAATTCTCTAATCAACTTAACCTTTAAATTCTCTAACCAACCTAACCTTTAAATTTTCTTATCAACTTAGCCTTTAAATTCTTCAACCAACCTAGCCTTTAAATTCTCTAATCAATTTAGCCTTTAAATTCTCTAACCAACCTAACCTTTAAATTCTCTAACCAATCTAACCTTTAAATTTTCTAACCAACCTAGCCTTTAAATTCTCTAACCAACCTAACCTTTAAATTCTCTAACCAACCTAACCTTTAAATTTTCTAACCAACCTAGCCTTTAAATTCTCTAATCAACCTAACCTTTAAATTAGGCTCTAACCTAATTTTTTCGAACACGTACAGTCTTAAGAATAGAAAAGAAAGATTAAAATCCAGAAACGCAAAACGCTGAAACTCTTTCCTGTTCCTCGTTCCTTTGGTCATTAAAACATTGGAGCAACGATTTCGCGATCGAGCCTTTTAATGCTTGAAACAGCTCGAGGTCGTTCTCGTTTCTTTTCTCACTCTCTCTCACTCTCTCTCTCTCTTTTCTTTTTTCGCTCGGTGGAAATTCACTTTAAGAATGAGAGAGTGAGAGAGAGAATGATGCCAGGGATGGAAGTGAGCGGGCAAGTACGCTCGGCGTTCGCGCGAAAAAGTCGAGCGTCTCAGTCCTCGAGCTCGTCCTATTTTTCCCTCCCTCTCTCTCCGCGAAATTAAAAGTAATGTCTCTCCCCTGTGCTTCTTCTCTGGCCGATTCTAATCATCCCGTTTTATAGCGGTTTCTCGAACGATGCCGCGCGAGATTCCTGTTGTGATTTCTCCAGCTCGGATAATCCGGATGAACAGTTCGAGGTACGCGAAATGCGGAATTTTCCTTTGTCTTTTTTTTTTTTTCTTTCTTCGTAGCTCAACGTCGTTAGAGAAAATTTATTTTTTCTTCGTTTTCTTCGTCGAGTCGAATATCGCCGCCGCAAGAGCATGCTAATTAAAATATATATAGTCGGGGGAAAGAAAATCTGCTTAAATTTTCCAGCGTGCTTCGTGGCTGACTTTTTCGCGAAATTTTGGATTTCTATTTAAACGAGTGATCGAGCGAACTAAACATCGAAATATATATATATACAGCGAGACAAGAATGTAAATATATCGGTTTATCTAATGTCTCTCGGCGATATCTTTGTGATAGCAGGTGGAGTATACTAGCGAAATCTGTTTCCATAAATTCAGTTCACTACGTAGAAAATTATTGTGCGCGGTAGCAGTTTCCAATAACGAATTGTACAATAATAACACGCGAAATATATATATATATATATTTATATAATTTATATAATTTAATATAATAAATAAACAAATATATTTTTATATAAATATAGAAAATTTGTAATGGCGAAACGTTACAAATTGTTTTTCTTCAAGTGGAATATTATCAACATTAGAAAAGATTATTAAATTTCGAAAATCAAAAAGATATTGGACACGTGGTAACTTTCTTTGCAACTTTACAGTGTTAATTTGAACGGAATATAAAATATTTTTAATGATTTAAAAATATTGTTTCAACAATTTAAAAATATTTTACTCTGTCCAAACTCGTGATAGAGCTGCAGAAAAGATACTCATGTGTCAATATTTTTGATACTTGAATTTTTCAATTATTATTGTCCAACACTCTTTGTTGGAAATTGCTACTGTGCACCTTACTTTTATACGTAATAAACTATTTATGGAAATTTTGTCAATGTGTCATTTATTTTCACGAAAATAAATGAAAGCCAAGCGTATTTCTTCGATCCACTGTTGGTACTATGCTCTTATCGCGTATTTCATTTTCACGTAAGCACCGACGAATTTGCCAAAGAAATTTAATTTCCATCTTTGTCTTTAGTTTTCGTCTGGAATATTTTTCTCGATGTTTTCTAAAAATGTCGTTCTGACCAATGAATACTTCAGCGACGTCTCTCCGTTTCCATCTTTGCCAAATTACTGCAAAAGAACCAAGCGTGTCGATAATTTTTTTTTTTTTTCACATCTTCTCAGTCGACAAATTAGGCTTCACGGACGAAGCGCGATGACGAACGTGCAAAGTGCTCGCGGCACTTCCGCAATCTCGCCGATCAGCTCGCGCAATTAATCGCGGCAAGTTGCACGTAACGTGCAATTTTCAACGAGGGAACGTATAAAGTCACGAGCGATCGCGATATCAATCGCGAGGCAAGGCGACTCGTTACTAAGGTTAATTAAATCACGCCCGCTGCTTTCAAAAGTTACAGTGCAACGAAAAAAGAAAAAAATGCGATCAATTACGATCGTTCGTTATCGTAAACAGAGTGTTCCTGCATTTTCCGTGTTTTTCAACTTTTATATCGGACCACGTCGATGAGACTCGAATTTCTCGATTCGAGAATAATTATTAGGCGATGCGCGTGATACATCTGCATTTTCGAAAGCTAGATGTGAATGAAAATGAACGTGCGTTTAGTTACTAAATCGACTAAATATCAATTAGACGTAAGAAGATTCTGAGACTTTCGATGACAATTCAGATATTCTTCAACGCAGCAGCTGTCTTCAACTCTCGATGACAATTTTAAACATAACCGCGGAGCTGTCACTGTAATTAAAATGTCACACGAGTTTTCCGCAATCGCTCGTCGAACCAGACACGCGATTCATCCTGCCCTAAATCCCCTTTAAACGTTTTAATTACACGTCTCTCGATCTAGTTGCCCAACGATTACGTAGTTAACTCTGTGTATATACGAAAATATATCGAACGACTTTTAAATACGTGTCGGTATTTTAAACGGCGAAACTTACACGTTCTACACGCTCGGATCTTCGAACTTGCAGATTTTCAAAATTGCAGAAAATATTCAACTGTGTCCGCTTTGTGCCGAATGCTACTGCACGCCTTGGCATCGAATTCCGTGCTCCGTTGAAAATAATAATAAGCCAAGAATCCATTCTGAATCCCTTCTTGCAGATCTTGCGCACGGTTATTCGCCTCGCCTTGAAAGGACAATAAAGTCGAAAAGTAAAATTATCGACGACTAAAGTGTAAAATTAGTAGCCATGAAATCAAAGTGCGACGAACAGGAAATAATTTACAACGTGTGAAACAAATGACACGAGCTTCCGTTACATGTACGTGTATCTTACGAAAAATCATTCAAGTCTCCCAAAACCACGCTGTTGTAAAATTTCTGTAGAAAATTATAAATTGATCGTTTTGTCTACTTTGCTGGTTCCAGTGTTAATGGATTGAATTTTGAAAGCATCAGATAAGATAGGCACAAGATACACATTGGACGTTTTCTTCAATCGATAACCAAGGTACACAAAATGTACATTCACGTGACACGTTTGTTGTCAGTTTATTTTATAGATTCGTCACTCAAAGTACGGACATATGCGTTCAAGGATATCGCGAAAAGATTTCAGTGTAGGTATTACAGGTTTCTGTGCTCTTTTTGCAGATTCATCTCTTTGCTCTATTAACTTTGCAGATCGTGTTCTTGCTTCTTTGCGGATCAAATTCACCCTTTCCCTGATGAAACTCACTCTTTCGCAGATCGAGTTTCTCTACAAATTTCTTTTCTCAAGCCGTCGTAACAGAAGCAAAATCTGAAATTAAAATTTCATTGCACGCGTACAATACTTGTATAACGTTGAATGAAAAATAACACCGAACGAAAATTAACATAAAATACCCATTTGAATACTGAACTCAATTAAACTGAATACTTAATTGTCAAATACTAAATTTATATATACATGTACGTAGATTTACGTATTCGTCACACAGTTGAACAAAATGATTGCACAGTTCGAAGGATCAGCTAAAATATATCACGCGAAGAGTTTAATCTCTGAAAGAACGTCTTCGACGTGGGTTCGTCATTGAGGAGTACGCTGGCAGAAGTAATAAAGTGTATTACCTCACTTTTGAATCGCCCACGAGATAAATTTGATCTGAAAAAGAGTGAATTTAATCTGCGAAACGACGAATTCGACGAGGTGAATTTAATTTGCCGTGATCTGCAAAAGTATAGTAATTTGGAACGCAAAACCCGTACAGACCACACACACACACACACACACACACACACACACGCAACATTTCATATTTATTACATCTTCCGGTAATGTACATTCTCGCAATCATCCAGATAATTTTCCCAATCGAATCGATCGTCCATTCGTGCCAAGAAATAAAGATTCGACTCGGGGAGCAGGGTGGAGAAACAGAGAGACAGAGAAAAGGGAGAAGGGGGGAGAAGAAAAAGCGATAGAATGTAGTGCGTACCTCAACGTGTCAGACCAGATCGTACCTTAGGGACGGCCGACGGAAATCGAGCGCCTCGAGGTCGGACGGCTCTCGTCTGCAAAGCGAGCAGAACGCGCACTGCAGCGTATTCTTGAAGGCTTCTCGAAAGTCGCGGTTGAAGTACGCATAGATCAGCGGATTCAGCGCCGAGTTCGTGTACCCGATCCAGAAGAGTAACGCGATCAGGATGTCCGGACAGGGGCAGGAATCTCCGCACAGTGTCGTGATGACGTACCTGCGAACACACAGAGAGAGCCTGCGCTTCAGCGAGTTTTCTCCACGCGGCCAGCTCCTCGAGTGGCTTTCGATGCTGAAGGGGATCTCATCAGCGAAACGTAGCTGCGTACCGGGGCATCCCGTTTTAATCTACAAATGCAACTGTCCCCGAAACTGCTCGTCGTTTGACACGGAACCGGCCGAGTCGCCTAGCGCTACCCCCTCCACTGCGCCGATCTCCCCACCACGTACAAGGAAAGTGGGGGGTAAGGGCCGCCAGTTAGCCGCCTCTGATTTAAAAAGAACCTCTCAAATACATGTTTCTCTCTGTTTTGAAAGTAAATTTGGTACATTTTTGTTTGTCATTCTAAATAGACGTGTGTAGGATTTACGAAGCTACTATTTTATAATTATATAATTTTTTCTTTCTTCTTTTCATTTGTAGGTCGTTCTCTACGAAATAGTATTAACCCATCTAGGTGTGAAACGTCGTTAAACGCTATTAGTTTTGGAGATATTTTTTTATGAAATCTGTGCATAAGAGACAAGAACAGTATGAATACAAGAATATTGCTCTTATCCTTTGTAAAAGGACGGTATGAATGCAGGAATATTGCTCTCATCCTTTCTCATCTTTCGTACGACAAGTATTGTAAAATTAAAGTTAAAGTATCTCCCTAACTAATGGCTTTTTACTACACACAGGTTAATACCTTTTTTACAGAGAAAGACCTTCTGCGTCGAATGACATAAAAAAAAAAAAAACACAATTATACTTGAAAGAAATAGTAGCGACCTTCATGTCCCCTACACGCGTCTAATCGTAGGTGTAAATTACTGCTCTCTCAAAACAGAAATGAAAATGCATTTGAGACGTTTCGAAAATTTTTCAATTTCGGAGATGATTGCTTTTATACGTTGAAACAAGACACCCTGCACGCATGTTTGAAGAGGAAATATCATATATATCAATATTTTGGGGAAATTTCTATCGCGCTGCGTGTCTTTGTCATCTTCTTGCAGAACTTGATTCCTGAATGTCTCTTTGAGGCTTATTTTCGAAATTAACGAACAAAAAGGGGAAATGCTCGTTTCGAGAATAGTAACGCGACGGGAGTGAGCGACCCGTTGCCTCTGTCCTGTTTCAATTAATTGCGTATTCTTATCCTAACGAGAGCAATTGAATCTATTAATTGAGCACGATATCCATGTGCGTCACCGTGCTCCTCGGTTTCCACGGTGTTAATTGAACCGACAAACGGTTCCGAAGATGTCAACCGACTTAACCAACAATCCCGTAGGAAGAAAGAGAAACGAAGAAGAAGCCAAAAAAACGAAAGAGAAAAGAGGAAAAGAAAAGACACAGAATGGAAAAAGAAATGTCTCGAAAGCCTGAATTCTCAGACGCACCACAAGAAGAACGGCAACCAGCAAATTATGAAGGTACCCATGATGATGCCCAACGTCCTGGCAGCCTTGTGCTCTCTCTTCATCTTCATGATGTTCTTGTCCTTGGTGGGCGTGTGCAGGTGATCGGTGCTGATCTCGTTGAGCGTGAGCGTTTTGGACGATCCGGCGCTGTTCAGCTCGCCGTTCAAGTTGTTCAGGTCTTTGCTCGGCCTGTGGCTCAGCAGCATCACGTTGCCCATGCGGCTGTGCATCTGCTTCTCCTGCCTGTTCGCCTCTTTGAACACGGCGAAGTACGTGAGGGTCATGATGGTGCACGGTATCCAGAACGAGATGCTCGACGAGAATATCGCGTACACCTTGTTCACCTTGAACTCGCACAGCTCCGGGTGCTTCTGCCGGTACACGCTGTTCTCCACGGTGGTGTACCAGCCCATGAAGATCGGCATGAACGAGATGAACGCCGGCATGATCCAACAGGCGAGCAGCATGTACGCGGCCAGCCTCTTGGTCATGATGATGGGGTATTTCAGGGGCTTGACGATCGCCCAGTAACGGTCCACCGAGATGCACATCAGATGCAGGATCGAGCTGGTGCTGAAGTACACGTCCAGCGAGTTCCACACGTCGCACATAAAGTAGCCGAACAGCCATTCGCCGGTCATCTGCACCGACGCGTTGAACGTCATCGCGAACATCGCCACCAGCATGTCGGCAAGGGCCAGCGAGACGACGAAGTAGTTGGTGATGATACGTAGCTTCCGATGCCGCATCACCGACACCATCACCAGCAGATTGCCGAACACCGCGGTCACGATGATCGAGCCCAGCACGCATCCTTTCGCGATCGTCACCGGAACGGGCCACCGCTGGTCGCTCGAGTAGCTGCTGTTGGCGAACTGGCCACTGTCCTCGGTCGAGATGGCGTTCAGGATGGTGGTCACGTCCACCGGCGACACCACCGACTCCACCGTCGGCTCGGACCCCGTCACCATGATCGTCGTCATCGCGCTCCACGCACCGCCGCGCTTTCGACCGCGCCTCCCCCTCCCCCCCGACGCCCCTCACCCACCCCCCTCTTTGGCCTTGTTCCTCTTCTTCTCGCCGGAAGAGACTCGACGGGCGGCCTTAGGTCACGGACGTGCCAACCAGCCGACGCACCAGGCTAGCCTTCATCTTCCCGGCGTGGAAAGGGCGTTGCCTCTTGCCAAGTGTTTTCTCGCACCCTGGGACGCTTGCCAGCGTTGATCTCTCGCCGTGTCACGGGGTTCGAGTCTTCTTTCCGCGCCAACGAGAGAGAAAGAGAGAGAGAGAGAGAGAGAGAGAGGGCAGCTCGCCGCTTCCACAGAGTTTCCTTCCTCACGGTCCTTCCACCTGGAAAAAAAAGAAAAACACACGTCCAGCTCGGAATTAGTACGTCGACGAATCTCGGAGAGTTTTTATCAATCGCCGAGTAAATACAAGCTCGATGAAATACCGGCGACAGATCAAACAGCGTAGTCTAAACACCGCGGAACGACGAGACTGACTGATCGATGGCAGTTTTCTTTTTTTTTTTTTTTTTTCGTGGAAATTTTACAGATTTTTCACTTTACGAATTTTATTCCACTCTCTCTCTCTCTCTCTTCTGTCTCCGATTATTCGAGATCTCGTTGATTACTATCGGTTTTTTCCCCTCCTGCGCTTTTATAAACATCGCGAATGAAAACCCATCGTTTTGATCTTCTATGCGATCCTTTCTTTCTTTTTTTCCGCGGAGTTGAATTTTTATAGAGGGGGAAGTTTAATGAAAGCGATGCCTTCATTTTTCAGGATTTATTTCGATCTCCATATCGCGAATCCAACGGGTTTCACGGGTATTTTAACGCGATATTGAAGGTTCTTGCGGTTCTCGATCGATGGTATATTCGAGTACGCGCGAGAGAAAGAGAGGTATCAAGCACGCTAGACGACCCACTTTATTCGATTTGTTTGTACTACTTGCTTAATCTACTCAATCCATTACAATCGTTCAGACTTATTCAATTTATTCAGTCTGCACGGCACTGGTCTATTCGCTCCAAGTTCCCTCTGTTCCCGGCGACGACGAGTTCGATGAAAATTTGCTCGCGCCGGCCCGAATATTTTCAGAGTTGTCGTTATTTAGAAATTTAAATACGCGTCGGGCGAAATTGTTCCATTGGGCACATATCTGGCGTCGTTCGATCCGACTTTAATATCAACGAATACGAATACAAATTAATACCACTGCATGGATGTTGTATTAGCTGTCGAGTCGAGTTGCACATCATCGTCGTCCCGTTTAATCCATTACCTTTACCTTCTAAATTCTAAATCGATTGTTTGAACATGTCTGTGATACGGATAATTCTTTTTTTTTTTTTTTTTTTTTTTGTTATTCGGAAAGTGAATTTTTGACAAAAAGTGGAGGAAACACGTTCCATGCCGCGTGGGGCGTATGCATCCCATGATTTTCATTGTGAAACGAAGAATTTTTGACAAATTTGTTTTGGAACGTATTTTTCCGATTGTCTGTTAAGATTGACTAAACTCGGTAAGAATACCGTTAAAATTTGTTATCGAAATAAATATTATTTATTAACAGTGTTATTAGTATTATTAGTATTATCGTATAGTATCACATACTTTACATAACAAGTATTTTAAATGTAGTATCGTAATTTATATAATAAATTGTTATTATTTGGTAATAATAAATTATTGTTATTAATTTATTATTATAGTGATATACAAATAAACAACAGTACTGAAAACATTTGGAACAAAATGTCTTATTTAGAAATTAATCTTGTCATCGTTGGAAAATCATCTGTAAAAGTGATACCTTAAAATGAAATTTGTTCTGTAATACTTATATTCTTCAACTCTAGACACATTTCTTGATAATTATAATTTTTGCTCTATAAAAAATTGTAAGATATACTTCAGAAGCAAAACTACCAGAACGTGTTAAAAGACGATTAACTTCGAGGTCTGGGCAAGCTTTCAAAGAACGCGACGTCCACGAAAGAAAAAAGAAATTGAAGAAACGAAAGGACAGCTGAGTATCAAAGAAAATTATTGAGAAATTGTTTAAAAAAAAAAAGAAAGGAAGAAAATAATAAAACAAAGGGGTCACGAATGCCACCTGTGGACTGTTCGTATCGCGTTAAGCTTTCATTCAAAGAGATGCGAAAGAAATTCACTTCGGGTAATAATAACTAACAATTAATATTTATTTTATTCAATAACTAATAATTCTCGAGTTGCTCCAATTTTGAGAGCGCCCCTAAATCGCGTTCTAAAGTAAACCACGATTACTAGATTCTAATCGAGACGAATCGAGACACCGATTGTCTGGAATTGCCAAACCGCGAATTTCCAGATTGTCTGGTCGATCTATCCATCTCGAGACAGATTGTTAATCAACGAAAGAATGATCGAAGTTGGATCGCTCAGAGGCTAACTCGTGCCTCTGAAGGCTGAAATTCGTCTCTGAAAACAGCGACGAAGATCCACACGTATGTTTGTATGTGTGTGTGTGTGTGTGTGTGTGTGTGTGTGTGTGTGTGTGTGTGTGTGTGTGAATCACTGAGGCTGCGGGGAACCTTGAGAAGACGATCGATAAAGAATCAACAACCATTTCCCCGATTTTCCCCTCTGGCGGCGGTGGCTGGCGCGCGGCGCTAGTTTCCCGATTGTCACCACTCGAAACGAGGACGCGCCGGAAGAATGAGTAACCTTGAATGGAACCCTCTTTTTCTGCCGGCGTCGTCTGCCGTCGTCCGTGGGCTTCGTTGACCGTGTCGCGACACACAGCACCGTGTCAAGTGCACTCCTCGTCCGTGTAATTTATGATCCGCTATTTTCGCGGTACATTTGGGTCAATTATTCCAACGCGCTGCCGCGCGACGAAAAACAGTCCCCCTCCTCTCCGTCTACTCTCACTCTCTCTCTCACTCTCTCTCTCTCTCTCTCTCCCAACCTCTTTCGAGATAGCCGATTCAAGAGGACCCGCGATCAACAGCTTCGATTACTACTTCGTCTGGCCTTCGACGTTTTCTTCTTCGAAGCTGGCCGTCTCGCGAGTTTCACGCTAGTTTCACAACTGGAGGATCCTGGATTCGGTGCAATGGATTTGCTCGAGCGTGGCCTAAAGGGGAGTACATGTATATTATGGTGACGCGATGTGGATAGGGATGAATCGGGGGTTTCAGTGGCTCGCGTTAACCCATTTGCATCATTAACGCAATTTTTCTGACCAGGGTTGGATGACCAACCCAGACAATATTGGATCTATGCAAATATTGACAACGAGCTAGCACATAAAAGTGGACTGTGAATAGTTAGTGATAAGGGCAAGATCCAATACTTGGTCATCCATGCTCCTTCCCCTTCCACTTGACGATGATAACCAAATATATATAAGGACATGTTTCACAGTAGAGAGACTAGAATATTACAGTAGAGAGAGACAGACTAGAATACTACAGAATAGCATAGTATAGCTGAGCTTAGCATAAAACATTCTATATCATTCTATATCAACCTACATTATATACGACCAAGGAATAAACTCTTCAAAATTATAAGCGTGTTGACTCCACTACACGGAATTTAACATATATATATATATATATATATATATGTATGTATGTATGTATGTATATTGTATATATGTGTGTGTATACGCTAAATTTTTGTGATCGTTATCAGCAGAATATTTTCTAGTCATTATTCTGCAGATAACATTGTGAGCCGGCAGAAACAATTAGGTTACATTCCTGTCGTTGTACCAATAATATACATGTACGTGAATTGATGACAGAAGGATTTTAAATTAAATTATTGTTCATTATCTCCCGTGAACTGCCTAAAAATCTCCATCCGGAGACGTTCAAGTAAAAGAAATAGAGACAATTAGGTTACATTCCTGTCGTTGTTCCAATAATATACACGTACGTGAATTGACGACAGAAGCATTTTAGATTAGATTATTGTTCATTATCTCTCGTGAACTGCCTGAAAATCTTCATCCAAGGGACCTTCAAGTAAAAGAAATAGAAAATCTTTATACATGAAATAAAATGAAAGAATTAGGTTAAGATATTTAATAGTAGACAAAAGAATAGTTAAGATAAATATAGGTGTATGGTAAAGCAAAGTAGGTTACAAATGTATTACAAATGGTAGAATTTTATGATAAATGTGAAAACGTGCCATGTTAAGAGAAACCAATGTAAAAACCATAGTCAATTTCAAGGCCAAAGAGGCTGAAACAAATATATACATACATAGAAAATCTTTGTAATGCAATTAGAGTACACGAGCTTTCATTTGTGCATTTTACAAAGAACCATTCGAGTCTCAAAGTACGAAGAATTAAGTCTCTAAAAGTACACTGTTTCACACGAAATATCTAAACAAAAATTATCAATTGGTTATTTCGACCATGTGTTAATATTCGTCCGAAATATTTCAACCATGTTGTAACATCGTGAATCGTGCAACAATAAAACTTCGGTTTATTTTGAGTCTTTACTTTCAAAATGCATCGTTCACTTTACTCTTGAGATGCTTTCGCATGACGTCGTTGACGGGTAGGAAAGTAAATACGCTCCTCCTCTCGAAAATATTATAAATTGTCACGCACACAGTGTGTAAAAACATTTGGAAATTCTTCTCACGACCGAACGTGTTTGAAAATTGAAGCTTCTCCTTCTGAAAATCTCTGTACCCATTCGTTACCACTCAAAGTTCAATAAATTGCCCCCACAAAAAAAAAAAAAAGAAAAAATTGTGCAGTAAATTTTGTAGAAGCTTCAGTCATCAAACCCACTGTAGATTCAATCGCGAGGACATTTCTTCAACGTTTCGTACTTTCGAGAAGAAAACTACTTTGTCGTCTGTTACGTGCCGTAGAAACGTCTCAGAACAAAATGAGCTACTATACGTTACGAAAGTAGGGGCGTCGAGCTTCGAAACGAGCCCAAGTTTATCACCTCGTACGATTCCTCTTCACGAAATTACAACAGTCATTACAGGATATTCAATGTTCAGGAGTCGTACATGAACAGTATAAAAGAAACAGGGAATAAAATTCGATCCATAGTCTCTGTTTGATTCGTTAACCTGCACTGTTTTCAGCCAGTCGGAAGACCTCACGTTTACGTAACGTAACGTGAAATACTCTGTTGTTTATCATGTTACACTGTTATATTAGTCGTTTGGAATTTATGCGTGCGGACACACTTGCCAGGCATTTTGCGTCATTCCTTTTTATTCGCTTGATTCGCGCTGATGTCGGAGCGGAATTAGAACTTTACATTAATAGAACGTATTAACGGAATACTACCGTATTAATAGGTACGTAAATGTCGCGTGGCAACGATAAATAATATCGGCAGATGCTTTCACGTATTACGTATCGCGACATAAGATATTCACAGTGGAACATCTTATATCACGCTGCGAACAATGTTCCGTAAACAGTTGGCGATCGTTCAAATTAAAGCGTTATATATAATTTGTTATCTGAGTTGATCCATTTACTGATTACCTCGTGTTTTTTCTTTTTTTTCCAATTGTTTCCACGTAACGAAATCCTTTGAAAATCGAAATTTTAACATTCGAAACTGGATGAACCTATGTCAAATCGGACGTTCATACTCTATTCACAACACTCTAAAACCAAAGTGACCTTTCCATTAAAAAAATTTCCACGTTCGAAAATTGAACGATTTGACCTCCGTTAGATCAAATGTTCGTACATGACAGAAGAGAGAGAGAGAGTAACATTTCCTCCGGATATTGTCTGCTCCTCAAACTAGACTCCTGTCCTCGGCGTAATCTACAGAAACGAAACTGGAGAAACAGAGTGTCGCTCGAGTGGCCATTTATCTTCTCCAAGACGTGCCATCAGGCCACCGTGTACTCCCTGAGAAGTCTCTCTCTCTCTCTCTCTTTCTCTCTATCTTCCGGCGGTCCAAGAAATAATGCTGTCAGCCATTCTAATACGGTGACCGTAATACGTGCCACCTGGGGCGACATTGGAGAACGCGACCTTGACGCGAAAACGAAGCTCGAGGGTGCCATCTTTCTTCGTGTCTGGTACTCGAGGACGATCATAACCCTCGTTTAGAGCGATTGAAAGACCGTCGAGCTAAGATTAGACGGTGAAACGGCGCTGGGTTTAGGCTACGTTTCATCCTGCGCGGACCGGTCGAACAATCTTACGAAAAAATTCGGAATTACACTTTTAGAAAGATAATCGCGCTGAATTTATTTTTAACGCTAGCTTCGTCTACGAGTAAGCTCTACGTAGTTTTTTTTTTTTTTTTTTGATATTGTTTCCAATCGTTTTCATCCGATTGAGATCTCCTTCCAATTTCCGATCGGTTCACGCTCGTTCGTTGGGAATGGGAATCAATGGGAATCAATTTTACCCTAAATGACGAGCGAAACATTTGGACGTTTATCTCAATCTAAACGTTTGTATTATTTTTTTTTTTTTTTTTTTTTTTGTTGAATAATTCTTTATCAAAAGTAGAGCGAAAGGGAAATTCTGAATACCTGAATGTCTAATCAAACAAGATACTACAAGATATTGCAAAATTATAGAACTTTTCTGATATATAACGGATCATTCCAGAATCTGTAATTTAAAACAATTTTACTTAATCAAACAAGATACTACAAAATATTGCAAGATTATAGCAACTTTTCTGATATATAACGGATCATTCCAGAATCTGACATTTAAAATAATTGTACTTAATCAAACAAGATACTACAAGATATTGGAAATTATAGCAACAATATTACAAAATTATAGCAACATTTCTGATATGTAACAGATCATTCTAGCATCTGTAATTTAAAACAATTGTACTTAATCAAACAAGATACTACAAGATATTGGAAATTATAGCAACAATATTACAAAATTATAGCAACATTTCCGATATATAATGGATCATTCTAGCATCTGTAATTTAAATCAATTGTACTTAATCAAACAAGATACTACAAGATATTGGAAATTATAGCAACAATATTACAAAATTATAGCAACATTTCTGATATGTAACAGATCATTCTAGCATCTGTAATTTAAAACAATTGTACTTAATCAAACAAGATACTACAAGATATTGGAAATTATAGCAACATTTCTGATATGTAACAGATCATTCTAGCATCTGCAATTTAAATCAATTGTACTTAATCAAACAAGATACTACAAGATATTGGAAATTATAGCAACAATATTACAAAATTATAGCAACATTTCTGATATGTAACAGATCATTCTAGCATCTGTAATTTAAAACAATTGTACTTAATCAAACAAGATACTACAAGATATTGGAAATTATAGCAACATTTCTGATATGTAACAGATCATTCTAGCATCTGCAATTTAAATCAATTGTACTTAATCAAACAAGATATTGCAGAATTATAGCAACATTTCTGATATATAACGGATCATTCTAGCATCTGTAATTTAAAACAATTGTACTTGTACAAAAATTTTTATCCTACATTTAACCGATCAAACAAGAGAACATAGACGTCCACGCGTTCTGTCGTAATATTTCTCCAATTGATCTGCCATTGGTTTCGATTCTCGTGACAGGGCGATAGACCGCTGACGCGAACGAACGACCGAAACGAAAAAAGAGAGAGAGAGAGAGAGACAGATCGCTGGCTCAAGCAGGAAAAATTTGATAATGTCACTCCGCGGGAATGGCCGCGATCGATGCCAATTTATCTTCCGGTTAAAACGCGATTCATTGCCGCAATTGCACGATGCAACGTCCGCAACACGTGATCCGTTTGCTCTATTTCGCGCGGCGGGCTACTCGGTTTTCTCGAAACGTGGCCAACCATGTAGCCGCTGTATAGTAAAATCCGATTCGTGCCTCAAATTCCCGCTCGCGTTTCCTTCAGAAACAACCCCGGAACAATCACCTCGTTCGCCTTAAACGCGGTCGCTCCGGTCAGTGAAATTCCCGTTCTATAAAAATTCGAGGAAAATTTTTCACCGTGTCGTTTGCTGACTTTTGTTGCTGAGTTTTAGCGTGGCAAATTCGTCGGGTCAGGTCGAAGCTTTGAGGGTAGAAAGTTTGAATTTTGAGAGGTGGGAGAGTGGTGGAAATGCAATTTTTCGAAATTGAAGTTCAAACGTTGCAGGAGATCAAACAGCGCTGCGAACACGAAGAAATGGCAATTTCTCGTCGGGCGAGAGAAGTAATTGCGATTCGTTGCTCGAGTGAAATTCTTCCGTGGGAAGTAAAACGCGTTTGCAAAATTTTTGACAGTTTAGAATATATATTTTGGGACTAGTTCCTCTCACATTGTTTCTAAATATTCCTTTGCTATTAATGTCAATTATTATTTACAAAACAATTAAAAATTACTGATTTAGGGAAACAGAAACATTGTTATTTCGTTCGAAGTTACAGTAGCTGCTTGACGCGACACAACTGTAACTGCCCACTTTTAGAAACGGCACAGCATCAGATCGTCAAATTTCGCGCGTAACAAATTGAGAAAAATGCTCGAACATATCGTGCTGGATAATATAAATATCCCTGTTCGATACGTGATTGTCGCACACGTGTATATTTTCAGACTGTTACGATGATGATACAACGCCTCTCTGTTTCACTTTGTTCGATTCGCTCAAAGTGTGTGCAACGTGCTTATGACACGAAAATCGGCGATATGTCTACGATCTAAATTTATTTGACAAATTACGTACGTCGACGCGATAAATTCGCCGTGTCCAACACGCGACGCCACCGTATTTATTCGAATCTCGCTGCACACGCGCAGACTTGTGCCGAGACACGGCATTCGTTTGTTAAAAAAATAAAATAAATGATCGTCCTTCAGCCACGTATTCATTTCCCGTCTTACATCAACCGACCTGTCCAAGATTCGAAGAAAGTCCGCTGTCCCTCGGGCATTTGGAAAATTTAACGTCGCTCAATTCTGAAACTTTCGACTTAGTCCGAATCGTCACTATTTTCGTGTTGACTGGAGAACGAGGGGAAACAATTCACGTTAAAAATCGGTGATTGGTTCGTTATTACGATAGAATATAAAAATATTATAATATTATAATATTATAATAATGAACGATAGAATATAAAAATATTATAATATTGTAATAATGAACGATAGAATATAAAAATATTGTAATATTATAATAATATTATAAAAATATTATAATATTATAATAATGAACGATAAAATATAAAAATATTATAATATTATAATAATGCAAATATAAAAATTTTATAATATAATAAAATATAAATATTTCCGTGAATAATAAAAATAGTACACAATAGTTATAAATAGTACAATAAAATGTGTAAAAATCGTCGTGAAATAACTGTTCGTTAACCGATCTGCATTAATTTAAAAAAAAAATGTCCCGTAGTCGTATCTTTCTGGAGATTTCGACGAGTGACTCGACGCGTTCAGAGACACCAAAATTCGACACAGGGAAGAAAGATTCTTTCGGTTCTCGTAATAAAAGAAGTCTGTAAAGAAGACGTACGGATCGTAAACGATCGTCTACCGAGACTGTCTGCCAAGAATGTGACATTTACTACGTGGAAGCATTCTCGCTCGTTGTACGTATCCTCAGAGATTTGATAAATCAATCGGATTAGAGGCTTGTATTTTCATCGTTCCATCCGTCCGAAGGTTGACTCGAAAATAAAGCGAGAACCGTCGCCTCTCGACGGCAATCTGAAACGATGACAACAAGGGAAAAAGCTCCGTTCACTGAAAATTCAACCCGAGACAATTCTGTTCTGCTAAAAAGAAAAAAGAGAAAAAGAGAAAAATTAGAATTCCAGGCTAAACGAGAGGATCCAATCTCTTTCTTCGTTTCAAACGAGGCAAACGAAGGCCCATCGTCGTTCTCGTGGCTCATTAAACTTTCGTAAAGTGCATCCCCTCCCCTCCCCCCTCTCCGCGTCTCGAAGGATCTTATCTCGGCTCGCGACGCCGGGCAAAACTTTTATCACACCGAAATTCATCCGGCCGATTATGGAAAACTGTCGTTTGAATCTTAAACGCGCCACGCGAGTTACACGAAGGCCGTGGGCTCGTCTACACGCTTCATCAAAGTTTGCGCTGCAACTCGATTTAGATACAAATAACGCGGAGGTGAATTTCCCGCGTAACGTGAATCGCGAGCTCGTTACCAAGCGCGTGCCGCGAGTTGAAAGCACAAACGATCGATTTTATTTCCCGCGTGGCGAGTCGAACAGAATCGGAGCTTTAAAATCGGCGTGGTGTGAGAAAGTCGCGAAAGTATGATAAACTGGCCGATAATGTTAATGCTAATCGATATGCAGGTACCGGCGAATTTATCAGAACTTTAACGAGAGTTTCTGCTCGTTTCGTGTGATGAACGTTTATGTAAAGTGATGCTTTATATTCAGATTCGCCACGTGTTCGCCATTATCGAAGTTTCTTTCCTTAACCGTTTTATAGCGCCTAATTTAAAAAAAAAAAAAAGAAACCGCGGCATGAATTTCTTCGTGCAACTGCGAGAAAAGTACATAATTTACGCCTTTTCATGCACGCGGTTTAAGCTTAATTGAAAGGAAAGTAAGTAGGAAAGGAAGCTTCAATATGACTGAAACCGAACGCGAAATTTTAATTTAAATTTTAATTTACGAGTTTACTTTAAATTTTACTTTAAAGTAAATTACGAATTTACTTTAAATTTCTTAATTTAAAGTTTAAATTTCAAGGCCAAATTTTTTTTTTATTGTATTTCACTCATCACGAAGGTACAAACTATTCCAAGAATCCGTAATAGTAATTTTGAGAAATGGCGAAATGTTTCCTAATCATTTAACACTGACGGCGTGGGTTCTAACAGCGACTTTATGATTCTGGACTTTATAGTATGATTATGGCGTAGATGTAACGTTTATGTTTCAAATAATGTTAACAATTAGTTTTATCATTCGATTGTTTAGACTCACATTGATGCCACAACCGTGATAAATCAAATGTTGGCGAAACTTAATCCAAAACCATAAAGTCGCTGTTAGAACCAGCGCCGTCTGCAACGTTAAACGATTAAAAAATTTTTTTGCTATTTTTCAAGAAAACTATTGAGTTACGACTATTGAGAACTATTGAGTTACGAGTTCCTTTGTGACGAGCAGAATACAAAAAAAAGTTTTGATCTTGAAATTCAATGTTAAGGTCAGTTTTCCAGCAGATTGTATCCTACCAAATCAAAGGCGTAGACTTCATCTGTGATGTCTTTTTGGTGAAAATTTTTGGATCCTAAAATAGTCAGAAATATTGGAAAAATTTGAAGTGAGAACATGAGTGTGGATATGTATAATTATACGCCACAGAGTTGTACAGTATATATATCACTCTTGAACTGTAATTCCAAGTGATGAATAAGCTTTACGTGTCCGTATCTTTCTTTCATGACGCTGACCATTTTTCTTCGATACTTCAGTATGTATCTCTTCCACTTTTACACGGTATTGTATATCTTTTCTAGAATTACGTTGCGTAGACCTTTCCTTGCAACTGAGATGTAATGGTTCGTAACACGCACGAACCCTCGTTCAAAGAATAATCCCTCAGAGAAAGTCTCTCTTCCACGAATTTTCCTTCTCTATACGCTGAAATTTTTCGAAAATTTTCTATCGCAATTTTTCTTCAATTTGATCGAGTCGCGATTCTAATTCCAAAGTCTTCTAAGCCGTGCTCCGAAAATTGCCATGCAGTGTGGAACGTACGAGCGTCTACGAAACTCATTAACTCGCTTCAATTGCTTCGCTCCCAAGTAGAAGAGAAAAAACAAAGGAAGAGAAGTGAAGAGAGAAAAAAAAAAAGGAAAAGGAAATTGCGCACGTTTATAAAACAGAGTCACGCTCATTGTACAGTGTCGGCAGCGAGCCACTGACGGCAAATTTACTTTCTCGTCAGCGACAACGAGAAAACAAAACCGTTCGACTTCGATGAACAATGCGAGGATGACGACAATGGCGATTCGAAGAGGCAGCTTGCAGAACATTTAATTAGAAAAGCTGTGCGACTGATAGGGAACGTTCGTGGAGAATCATTTCTTTCTTCTCTCCTCTTCTCTTTTTTTTTCTCTCAATTCGATTGTGTGCGCCGATCAATCGTTCGAGTCAATTCGTCGTTAATCGTTGAATGTCTCTTTCGTTGAAAATCTAGGAAAAGTAATTAATCTCGCTCCTTTCGAGTCAATCGAGCAATTTACAGCTGTTAATCGATCCTTTCGATATATTCGGAAAATCGTTATTCTACTTATACTCTTTCTCAACAAAACGAAACTACCAAAGCGGTTTGTAATTTTTCTTGGAAATTTCATAGATAGAAGACAGTGTATTTTGAAAGATGATCGTGCGAATAAAAGCTTGAGTGATTTACTGTGTTACGAAGCTTTTCCATTTCTTTTCCTTTTTTACTTTAACGCTTCTAGAAACTTTTTCCACTGAAATCAATCACTCGATCGTTGTTTAGACAAAATATCTGCAATATTTATTTCGTATCCTCGAGATCCTAACGCGCTGTGAACTCTCGAGAGTTGTCGTCTGAACACAAGTGTCTTCAGCTGAAATCTTTGAAAAAAAATTGTTCGTTCGTTCGAACAACAGGTCTGTTATTAACGTCCAAACGGTTGTAGAATTTCGACGAGATTCGCGGATATTGAATAACATTTCGACGTCGTTTAAGGGTTTATCCAGCTGCAGGGACAACCGCATCGGACATTAATGAATTGGCGTCGCACGAAACAAATTGATCGCGCGGATTAGCGGCGAGTTAACCCGACAATAACCGGTGGCGATTTCAGTTAATAATCGCACCGATGGCTTTCGCGTACATTCCGTGATTAATCGGCCGCCATAATCGTCGAACTCGTATCCACGATCCACGATTCCTCCACTTCTCTCTTGGACGAGTCATACATTTTTAGAATACAGACACGTCGTACTTATCATTAAACACACGAAACATTAAACGTACAATCTAACCGCTCTCATCTGTTGATTTGTCAGTTTTTCATTCGTGAATGTTTCGTTAAAGGGAGTTAGTAATTTGTAAATTGTAAATTCTGAAACTTATAAAACTGGTAAAAATCATCCAAATGGACCTGAAAGGAGACACGGAGGTAGAAAACTGTCAGGCGACTCGTGTGAAAAGTGTAGACCCGCCAGTTCCCAGTGGCGTGTAAGTAGAATTCTCGTGGAGTCGAAGGAGGATCGAAGGACGCGATGGAAGAGCAAGGACAGAGAGGGATGGAATTTGCAAGATCAATGACGAAGCCTCGACGGCCCCCCGTCCGACCACGTTTAATGAGAATTTCTCGCATTTCCGATCGTCCGCGAGCCGCTTTTGTATCGTCGCTAATTCCTCCGCCGTCGTGGCCACCCACCCTCATAAATCCATTTAGCCGCCGCGCTACGGAATGGAGACGAGGGAATTCCAGCTGCCGGTTCACCGAATGGAATTCACCCCTCCCCCTCCCCCGCCCCTGACGCGGCGCGACGCTTCTTGTTCGCTGCGCCGCGCTTCCGGACGTTGATTTTCCTTCGCGCGAACATTTTCTCACGCGCATGCTTCCTTCTCTCTAGTTTTCTCCCTTTTCTCCTTTTCTTTCTTTTCTTTGTCTTTTCACGTCGACACTTTTGCCTCGTTCGTTTAGGTCAAACACGGTTGAAATTGTCGTTCAACCTAACCCCCCGATCGAACGCTTCAAGTCACCAAAATTCTAAATGTCATTCGAGTGCAAATTAAGAGTGCGTAGTTTCTTCGTTTCTCGTTCTTTCGTCGACACTTCTGTCGTTTCTTCTCTCTCGTTTCATTCGTTCATTTAGAACAAATATAGTCGAGATTGTCATTCAACAGCTTGATCTCTATTTTTTCCCATATTGCGACATTTTCTCAGTTTTAAGTACATTTAAATGTGACCCGGGCAAAGCAAATGGTGAGTTTGTTGCTTGTTAATAATTTCTATCCAGTGATATCATACCGACGAGTTCGAAAGGAAAAGAAAGCGACGAATTGTTGTACGCGGTATTGGTCACTCGTTACGGTCCGCGAACCAATTGCCAGCGCGAAGGGTTAAAGTTACGAAAATTCTAAAAATTTGTCATCAAGTGCAAATTAAGAGTGCGTAGTTTCTTCGTTTCTCGCTTTCGTCGACACTTCTGTCGTTTCTTCTCTCTCGTTTCATTCGTTCATTTAGAACAAATATAGTCGAGATTGTCATTCAAGAGCTTGATCTCTATTTTTTCCCAAATTGCGACATTTTCTCAGTTTTAAGTACATTTAAATGTGACCCGGGCAAAGCAAATGGTGAGTTTGTTAATAATTTCTATCCAGTGATATCATACCGACGAGTTCGAAAGGAAAAGAAAGCGACGAATTGTTGTACGCGGTATTGGTCACTCGTTACGGTCCGCGAACCAGTTGCCAGCGCGAGAAGTTAATGTTACCAAAATTCTAAAGACTTGTCGTCGAGTGCAAGTTAACATTGTTATCGTTTTTTCAAGTATACATCATCCTGTTTAAATCTCCAAAAGCGAAACGATTATTTTATTATCGGCCGCGAGATTATCACCGAAACCACCCAACGTTAAAAATGTGAATTACATTTCGAATATTTGAAATTTTGTTTTCTCTTATAATAAATTCTTCGAATGCTTTCCAAAAAATTTTTCGACATTCCCCCTCCAGCGTCGTCAATCCAAATTACTCTAAACGCAGAAATATTTGCCGCGCGACCGTGTTCAAGAACTAGAAATTTCTTTCCCTCGGACGGATCAATGCACCGCAAATCCACGAGAAACGCCAAACACAGAGACTATGGGATTGCGGGTAGGTTTACCAAGTCAAGTGGCGTGCACTGTGTCCTTGTATCGCATACCAGCACGCTCCGTGCAGTAAATTTCGGCAGGCAATGCCTTTAATTGTTACGGCAATCTGCAACCCTAATTCTCCTGCACGTGGAATCAAACTAGCGAGAGAGAAAATTGTGCCAACGTCGTCGCAAATGCTCCTTGTCCGTTTTCACGATGACAAAGTAAATTAACGTCGAGAATCTTTTTGTCCGAAAATTGCAATATTCTCTCGGAAATTTTAATTATACTTAAGTGAAACAAAAAAATTGGCAAACCAAATAATAGATTTATTACTTCTCAATAATTTCTATCCAGTGATACTCGTGCCGACGAGTCGAAAAAGAAAGCGAAGAAATTATTGTAGTACGGGTTCGGTCACTCGTTATGGTCCGCAATCAGTCGCCAACAGGTTAACCCTGATGGGAATAATTCGACCACGAAATTTTGGAACTTGTATCACGAAATATTACTCGTTGCTACGATTACAGAATAACGAACTGCCCGATTAGAAACTTCACAAAGGCGGTGAAGAAATGTTGGGAAACGAGGATAGATTGTAGGAGGACCCTCTTGTCGATCCTCCCTTTCGCGTTAATCAGGCGTACGTCGATCGTAATTTCGAAGGGGAACGAAATTCGAGGAAGCACGACGAAACGTAGCGTGGAAATAACACAGCTAGCTCTGTCTTTGTCCATCGCGGATTAAAAACGGCGAGATTTATTACCCTCTGCGGTGGTTTAGTACTCGTCTTACGTACACGTTCAATTCTTCGTACCGGATGAATCACGACGCGATGAGGGAATGGGGTGAAACTCGACGTGGAACATAATTTTACGATTCCTCGGCATGCGAGCACGTTGATGCGCGTTTGATAACATCCGATTCTCACGGGAGCCGGGTAAAAATCGCGGACAGTTACGAGAATGAAAAATTGAATGCGGTGGAATTGAATTTATGATCTGCCGTTCTGTTTCGTTTCGAGAGACTCTAGCGGATTCCAGCGCACTGCCGTGACATCTCGAAACGTTTGCAGCAGCTTTGTATCAATGTGAATAAATTCGTCATGAAACGTGAATTTTTACGGGACGTAGGGCAATTTCACGAATCCCTAAATCCGTGGTCTCCGACGTGGGGCAATTCGAGAACGAGCTGGAACTTCTTGCATTTCTTTAAATGAAAATTTAACTTTCTAATTTTTTTTTCTTTTTTTTCTTTGATGGATGTCATGTTCGTTTGAAGCTTGAAGTTGATGGCCTCAGCAAAAGTCAAAAGTTCACTTTTTGAATAATGAGAGTTATGTGTCAGAGAGGACGAGGCGTCAGGATTTTAGAGATGCCTAGAAAAGAAACATTGGGAACCGCTGAAAACTACACCGCAGAATTCTACAGAATTTCTATGAAAAAAATTGATCACTTTGTATTATGCTCTGACACCTCGATATACATCGAACGTTTTATCTGAATAAATATTGACGGGGCATCTCTTGACGAAGCGTCTCTTGATAACATTGGAAACTATCGATTAATCGATTATGTGACATGATAATAATCTACTGCACATCTACGAACACGTGAGACGGCAGATCTTCAATCAACACTTCGACTAATTAATCATTCATCGACCACCGAAACCGCTAATAAACCGATATAATTATAATAATAATTAAACGAATTAATAACATTTAATCATCGAAAATCTCCGTGGATGCGTGACAACGTGAAACTCGTTGCCTCCTATAATCGATCGTATCAATTTCGTTGTTTCACCGCGCTCGAGGGAGATTCAATAATTCTATCCAGTGTCACGAAACAAACCGCTCCAGGGAGATTGCTCGGCCACTGTCAGCAATATGTCTTTGAAAATTGAGAAAAATATCGAATCGCGAGAGACCGATTTTTATCGATTTCGTTTCTCGACGATCGAGGAAACTGGATGGAACATCCTCCTATAATTCGTTAAATTAATGGACGATTCGTTTAATTAATGGAGCTTTTGTCCGGTATCGCGAGGATTACGAATACGTGATTTTCGTTTAATGAGAAATATCATCTTTCATTTGGACGAAGGAGACTAGTTTTATTGTTATTATCTCACAGTTACTTTAAATATAAAATGTCGTTGTTATTAATTTACGTCGTTCGTCCAACTTGACTGTTCGTGTCTATCGCACTCCCGCTCCAAATCTTTGACAAAAAGGTACTGTCGAGAATCTACCGCGAAATTTCGAACCAACTTACCGATAACGATAACCTTCTTCGTCGACTTCGCGGAGAGACGCATATTCCAGAAACTCCGTGAAACAAGCAACATCACCGTATGTCACCAACCGAGGAACAGCAGGAAAATTCGGTTTCCTCGGAATCCGATAAATTCCCCGAGACCCGAAGGGTCGATGCCTCGCGAACTTATAACGCGCAGACGATTTACGGCGATTACTCTTGGACCTCTTGGACCCCGTTTCGTTCGCTGAATTCGAATCGATGAATCGTGAATGCTTTCTCGAGGACGCGAGGTTATTGCCACCGCGAGAAATGCAGAATAGGTGGGGGAGGGGTTGGTTTAAGCGTAACGATACCAGCTCTCACCTTCATTTGTAACTGCGCGACCTACGGTAACCGAGCGAGTTAACCCGAGACCTCGAGCTTATCTTCGTTCCGCGCGATAACAAAGCCACGCGCGTCCAGCGATTAAAATCGAGGCGAAAGCCTCGTGGTCTGCTCAGATGTACCGTGAAAGAGATTACGAGCTCGTGATCGAGCTGAAGGTAGAGATCGAGGCGAAAGTCTGACGCACCCGACCGTGATCGAGATGATTTCTCCGTGGACCGGTGTGACGTCAAACATTTTAAAAATCCATCCGACTCGGACAATAATTCCCAAAAAATTCACAGATATATACAGGGTGTTTCGTAACTTGTGGAACTTACTGTAAATTTACAGTTTTGTTTTATTCTAGTAATAATTAGAACAAAATGATTAAATGGAAATATGTATATTTCTACAGAAAGAGAGAGAGAGAGAGAGAGAGAGAGAGAGAGACAGTTCTCTGAAATTAATGGTAACAGCTTCGGTTAGTTTTAATTAAAAACAACATTTGAAAGCAATTTGTACGTGCAATCGTGTGGAGATTATTTTAACTGAAACACGAGACAATATTTCGGTGAAATTACGCGCGAGCGAAGTATTTGAAAACACATATATGCAAACGTCTCTCGTCCTCGAACGAATTCATACGTATTGGGCTAGAGTCTGGTTTCGTACAAAATGTGGCCTAGATTATCAAGGAAACGATTAATCGATCACAAGTTTCTGTCGTGGAAGTGACAGAGGGTTGCGGGTCCAAGATGAAATATGTACTGGGCGTCAGTCCGAGAGGGGATTTCCAAAAGAAGCGACAACAATAATCGTGCTTCTCGTCCCGTTGTTTCCACAGCTGTCGGTTGATAGCTCGTCTCGTTGCAACGTTAGAAATAATGTCTGCGATATATTTGTGATTCGATAAAAATCCTCGAGATAATCGTTAGATGAAAGTCTAAATGAAATTATTATTAGACGAAAGAAGCTTAAAAAATAAAAATTTCGAGAAAAGCTTCGAAAAGCCTAAGGAAGAATCGAAAGCGTGGACTTCTCTCTTAAACGATCCGGGATTAATCGGAGGAAAACCGGAGGACGGTCGAAACGGATCGTGTCTCCAGACTTAACTTGCAAGCACTGGCCTCGGTTAAGTCGTCAATTACGGGAGCTTGGTGTGTAGCGGTGGCACGCGCTAATTCCCCGGCAAAGTGAATATTAATTAGCCCACTCTGAAGGCCAGTCTGATTCCTAGACGGAGCTGATATCGACTCTGCGGCTCTCCCTCGACTCGATTACCTGGCACGCGTTCATGAATAAGTAATCGAAAACCCGTAACGCCGCGCCGTGTTTTCCGCGGGGTTGAAAGTACTATGGCGGGCATTGATTGCAGCCACTTCCACGATCAACATCGTTACGCGTAACGAAACCCAAAGTCAAACGTTGTGCACTCTCGGCCGAAAGTTTTTAGAACCATTTTTTCCCAATTGTTCGCGCTAAAACTGAATTATGAAAGATAACTAGCTACAAATGAATTTTAAACGGGTTTTCGTATTCGTATCTGCTGACGATCTGTAGGTAATTAAAATTTAATTTAATTAGATGGGAAATACTGTAAACTGATTATTAATCGGAAACCAAGATCGAAAGCGATTAATTTGAATTTAAAAGTAGTATTTTCCAAGTATTTAGAAGATTTTGCACGAGGAAGCTGCTTATATCCGGAGCTTACGTATCAAATGCTGTGGTGTCGTAAAATGAGATTAATTGTTATAGAGAATTTGCCAGGAACGGCGGCTCGTTCAAATAAATTTCAAACTGTTATTAAACGACATTAAATTAACTGCACTCTTGGTTAAAAGCTGGATAAACTTCGATATTACGTGTCCAATTTATGAAACGTTAAAATGAAATATTGAAATGCTAAATAAATAACACAAACACCGTTGCGACAATGTTATTATAAGACATCGCTGTCCGACATAATGTACAAACGTAGATATTTAAGTCACACATGCACACACCACTAAATATTATACAGTATCAAATATTGGAGAGTACGTGACGTGGAACAATCGACACTCGTAAATTAAATAATACAAATGTCGAAGAATCGTGAAACATTTTGCAAACATTTGTATTTTCGCGAACGATCTCTGCACTTTGCTTAAATGCAATCTAAACGAGAATCTACGATTCTTATTTTTATACACAGACAGAGTCTCAAAGCAGGGCAATCGAAAACCGCGTTCAGAATTAATGCGAATAATTAACTGCCAAAGAGTAACACGGACATCGATAATTATTAAGCGTGCTTTAAATACTTGGGTAAACTTCCATCGAAACTTCCAAGTCCCGTTCCTCTGTATCGATAAAACTTAAGTGGTCGTTCGGCGTTGCACAAGCTACAGTGCTTCGTAACTCGACTGCGTGAAAGGTTCAAAGTAACCATTACATAAAAACAGAAGTCCATGGCAAATATCAAAAGAGCAAGGGAAATTCACTGCAGCAGTTCTCGACCAGTGTGTGCAAATAAATTTATCAATAAATTAAAAGCCTTTCGATGTTGGGAAGCATTGCGCAAGCATCCTTGAATTTTTATTTTCGAATATAAAATTTGATTTGACGAGTGACTTTGAATTACGTCATCGACGAAACGTGTAGTAGCAGGTATTCCAAACATTTTTCAGAATTTTCGAGAACAGTCCAGAACATTGTTGCTTTATTAAATTATAATTTTCCAAGTAAAGGTGAAAAAATGAAACGCGCTTCCAGTTTCCAGTTTTCTGCGTATTACACCCTCGAGAATAGCACAACTCTGACAATACCACCTTGATAATTAAAATACAATCCTAAAATACCACAATTTCGTTTCGCGTCGCAGAGGCAATTTGTCGTGCGTGGAAGCAGTTGAGAAAATTTCATCGGAGATATTTTAACATTTATTACACGCTTACGCTCCTCAATCCTCTTCGAGGGGGATGATTTTCGTTCTTAATATCTCGCCCGCGCGACATCTAGACATCTGAAAGCCTGGCGATCGCGGTCTTAAAATCCGATGTCGTTCACTGTTATTGAACTGGCACGAGACAAGTAAAGCCGCTCAGAAATTTTTCAAGCTGCCTTTAGCCGCGATGGATCCGCGATAACGAAGAAAACGGCAGAGACCATCTTAGAGGGGTTTTACAGGCTGTTCGAGGGAAGATCCTGTTGTGTTTCTATCGGAAACGTGCCCTGTTTCCTCAACGGCTATTTCGTAGAGCGGGCTCGGATGTTATCGACAAGTAAGACACGATCGTCGAAAACGAAACGTGGCTGAGGCCATTGCAATTTAACGAAGCACGAAAGCAGGATCGGTTAATGATCCCCCTTTTCCACTCACTGTCGAAGCTACCCTGTTTTATACCAAGCGTTAATCACTCATATAATTGGAATTTCAAAGACATTCTCATTGACTGTCTCTTAAAAAGAAAAGAAAAATGTAACAGCCATTTTCCTTCTGTCCATATTGCGAACGACGGTATAATACGAATGCGAATCTCTACGCCCGAAAACTTCAATTAAAAAGTCTCCAAAGCAAATTGAAAGAAAGAGATGGAAAACTGCTGTTCATATTTTTGTTTTCTAATCTCGTGCGCAATTCCTCTGCATCATGCTCCTCCTGCTGTCATTTCCCCGTTGAAAACGCCCATCTGAAAAATCGCGGTTCACGTGAAAACGTTTCGTATCGCTGCCTGCGTTTCGAATGGCCCTCGATGTCTGCTTGTTGACGATTGTTTAAAATATGCATGGCGACGTGTGCGCCCGTAGTAGCTTTCGAAAGCGGCGCGATATCGCTCGGTATCGATCAGACGGAAATTCGGCTCGCGCTGTTCGTGCATCGCGGAGAACTTTCTGCGTTAGTTTGTTAGGAAGTGTGTCAACAGTCCAACAGCGAAGATCGATAGGTAATTACGAAAGGCTGTACGAAAACGAAATTCGCAGGAACGTGGTAAGAACGTTCCCAGTTCTGGAAATTAACCCTCTTCTGAATCACGCCCCTCGAGTGGAAAATATCGTTCTTTCCCGTATATAATTGGCCCTTTGGGTCAATGGAAAACTAATTATTGGGAATTGGAATGATCCCAGAGAAACAATTATCCAATTTATAAGAAAAACCATATGAAGCATTGTCGAATGATCGATTATCTGAATGAAATGGAACAGCCGCCGTTGCGATAATTCAATTATCGTTTAAATTTTTCAAATTTTCTTGAGAACTTACGCCCTTTCATACTACTGCACGGTAAACATCATTTACGTATTACAACATCGCCCACTCCATTCAATTTGATATTAATTTAATGATGAATTTCTCGTTGTACGAGCATTTTGCTATATGAATATTCTATTATACAAATGCTTACATTCTATCTGCCTCTCAAACAGAAATATTCTATGCGGATTTCAATGAGCTATGTCATCAATATTATATTACACACGAGGCGTGTGTAGGTATACAATCTACTGCAAAAGATAAATACAACGATTCATATGTTAACACGTAGAATCTGACTAATAATTCAATTGAACGTGAATCTCGACGAAATGAACAAATTTGTTACGCCAACAAATCAGTAATTGCACACGAAATGAGAAATAATAGAAATATTTTATTACAATAAAACGCGCAACGAATTCCTGCGCGTTAAATGTTTCATTAAATGTTTCATTTTCAGAAACAGGACAAACAGGAATTTCAGGATTCTCTACGTTCTATCAAATACAAGTATGTTGCGAAATTTATTAAAACAACGTTGCGCAGTACAAGATTACTCATTTTGTTATTTATTGGCTAATTTCCTTTACGAAACGATTTTTACGACAAGAATACTCTCCTCGATTTCGTGTCTGCGGCCAATCGTTCCACGCAGCCCCATTCGAATCAATTGCGTTGACCACGTTTGCTCTCTCAAAATTTTGTCGCGTCCGTCGCACCTGCAACGAATGGCGGGACCTCAAATTTCAAGTGAAACGATTCCATAATGAGCACGAACCGGCGAACAATAACGATTCTAATGAGCAGGCAGCGGCACGGTTTCGACTTTGTCCTAAAAACGTGGCTCCGCCAGTTAATAGCCGGCAATAAGGCGGAATTATTTCACT
The DNA here is from genome assembly GCA_036937485.2 of Tetragonisca angustula. NCBI lineage: Eukaryota > Metazoa > Arthropoda > Insecta > Hymenoptera > Apidae > Tetragonisca > Tetragonisca angustula. The sequence goes on along the minus strand of JAWNGG020000237.1, from coordinate 9,366 downwards.
TTGTCGCTTTTCGCTGTTTAAACGCACGTTCCCATGTAAAATCCGCGATAGACGGAAACTGAGCTTGTTCCCCCTTTCGTTTTTACGTCGTTAGGAAGTAGTCCATTAGCGTTAGCGAGTGGAAAATGTTGCTTTGTAATGTGGCGAAACTTTCAGTACCTGAACAACTACTGAGTTTGAACAGCGTGTTTCTCTCATTACGTTAGTTTAAAGTTGGCATATGTTAACAACTCCGCATGCAGTAACATTAAAGCGAGAGGAGATTCAAAATTTGCGTTATTCCCTTCTCGTTTCGAGAATTTCCTTCCTTCGGTGTCTTTCTTCTTTTTTGTCTTTTATCAGTAACGGCTATTGAAATCTGGATATTATTAAAATACGTAAATCTGCGAAGGAACATCGTTTGAAAATCTGGATCAATCCTTTCAGTTTCAAATCATCTTTCTTTCTTCGGCCCTGACATGGTAAATCAAATTTTACAAAAGGCCCTCTGTGTCCAATTTTTAACGTTGCACGCAAATTGTTCGTAAAAATCGGACAATAGACGAGAAAAGAATCGAATTCGGCGCGTTCATTAACGGATGCTGGATATCGTTTTAAAGTTTTCGGCGCTGTTCATATTGGCGAACCGTCAGTTCTGCATAACACCGAACTCTGTTACAATATTAAAGTTGTAGTGCAACTCCAATATTAGTTTGCGCCCGTAGTCATTTAATAATTATATAATAAGGTGAACTTGATACGAGAAAACACGAGCGGTGTATTAACAACGAGGACTGAGTATCATCTTCGCCCGCCACGCTAAAATTAAAATCTTATTATGGCAAAGTCGAGCGAATGACGAATGGGGCTGAATTTCATGTGTAAAATTATCCTGAAAGTGTTTAGCGGGTTACTATTGCGGGTGCTCTATAATCCCTTTGCTCTTTATGGAAGACTGTAGGTGACGATTAACATCGAGGTATTAAGGAAAAATTTCTCTTAACGCAAAGCTTCTTTTAACATTCTGCTGGATTTATATTTTAAAAGTTTAAAAAGTAAGGTCAAAAGACGCATTATTAAATCAATCGCCCATAGAAGGATCGAATAGTCTATGGAAGAAAGAAATGCAATGATTACAGCGCCAATGAAACGGTGAAATGTGTAACGTACTTGTTGCGAGATTCTCGAACGTCGATTTATATTGTTAACATATTTTAACATATTACAGTGTGGAAATTCAGAAGTTGTCAAGTAAAAATTACAATCGATAGCTTTTAGATTTGACTTTTCACTCTCCGATATCTACAAATTTGGAACGGTGATTATTATTTAAAAGATTTATTACGTGATTATCCAATCGAATCACTTTTAGGTTAGAAGTCAATACAAACAAGTAAGTACATACATGTGTTTCCATATATAGTTTCACATACCATAGAAAAAATACATATTATATATGTAGATATTATGTTTAGATATTTCGATCTTGAGATATAATACTTAATTAGTTATCTATTAGCATGCTGTACAACAAGACTCGATATGTACAGTATTTTTTATACTCTTTCCATAGAAATTCTTATGAAATTAATCCAATAGTCTGTAGGTACATAGTATGAATAGCTAAATATGTAATGTACGTAATATATTCACTATTGAAAATATTCTCGTAGGATATTTTTGTTTTTCTACAAATACACCGAATTCTGGTCGTGCACACTCGTTTCCCCCCACTCCTCCAAATTACTTTGGCCACGAACCTGTTGCGCGGGGGGGTTAGTCCATCGTCGAAGATCATGGCGTTAAGATGTGTCATCGCGCGCAACGTTTATTTACTGCATAATTCTTTCATCGCCGTCATGAAAGCATCGTTCGTACTCACGCTGTTAACATCATTCAATTAACGTACGTTTCTTTTCAATGATTTGTCGGATATAATTTGTAATTAAATTGTACACTTTTCTCCGCTCTTTTTCGTAACATATTTACCAGTAGCACGTATGAGCTTTCATACCGTATTTACTGATAGTTCGTATGAACCTTCAAAATGACACTCGATTGCCATCACTATTTCCATTTATATGTGATTTGTTTCTTTCGTGCATTTATTTGATAGTTTTTTTGCTTTTGTACAGATTACTGGATAATTGGCGAAAGAAAGAGAGAGAGAGTGAAACTTTGATGCGTTAGGAGGGCGCTGCGAATCGAGAAGGTCGCCATTGTTGTTGACGGTAAAGTTGTCAATTTCTCGTGACGTTATTTTGATATGCAAAATTATACGTTTTCCATATTTGTGTTAAAAGATACATGCGTCACACAGTGTTTTTGCGTCTATTTCATTGTATTTGATCGTGATTGTAGATGATTAAAATTGTCAAGTCGTGATGCATGTACGTATACAACCGTTATCGCAATGTAACAGATATCAGAGTTGCTATCAAATAATAGATAAAAGTGATACTCGGACTGCGGATGTTTATCTATGTAAGTAAAATATGTAAATATGCACGAAAAATGTGCAAGTATGCCTATTCGTTGCAACAAACTGTACATTTGCACAAACATCCGCAGTTGAATGATCAGATTTGAATATGCGCATGTTTACTGCGCAGCTTTATTTAACGGACAAAAAGGAACACCTACATTCAGTTTCTAATTTTCATAAAGTTTTATCACTTATAATTCTAATCTAAATCACTATATAATTATAATCATTTATAAACATAGATGTTTAACAATATCAGGATATATTTTATCATTAAAATTTTAATTGTTTTGAAGAAGATTGGTCATCTTAAATATTTTAATTAGATTTACTACGCGCAACGTGATTGGTTGTTTGCTTGTAATATTATTTCAACGTATTATGCAAATATGTTATTCAACGTATTTTACATATAAAATCAAAAATTATGATGAGATAGTTAGAAATTAGAAACTATAGTATTTTATTCTTTGTTATAGATCTCTTCGAGTTCATTCAGTTCATCTTCAATCATCTTCATGATTTTCCTGGGGTAAGTCACCCGCTTCATTCAGTCATATCGCATCATGCTTAACTAATGGAGATATTTAGGTAGATGAAAATAGAAAAATTACTTGTCAGACTTTGGAGATTTTATTGTAACTCCTCAAGAGAGATCTTTCAAGGGTCTCAATGATTTTTCTAAAGGAAAGCGTAATAAATCAAGCGTTTATAGCTGATAAGAAAGAGAAGATACTTGTTCGTAACGTGGCGTTAGATAGACTTGGCACGACCAATATTTCGGCCTTTTTCCGCCACTCTAGTTACACGTCCAACTTACTTGCGGCCGGTGAACGCGGGACATCCGGCAGATATGAAGTTTGTCACGGACACTCGTGCCCCGATATTATTCTTCGTCGATGGAACTCGCCAGCGTCGGTTTGCGATATTTTCAAGGGGAAACGCCACGGCGGAAGCGTCGCTCGTGAAACACGGACACTTTATTCCGTAACTTCGGGAAGTTCGACTAGGGAAATATTCGAGTCGTTACTGAACTTTAGAGTTCGCGACAAAGAAGGGAAATATCACGTTGAATTTGAAACTAAAATTGAAATAAAATTTCGAAATCTTTCGCTGGAATTTGGAAATCCTCGAACGAAGGAAACATTCTGACGAAACGGGAAATATTTGAGTCCCGTGTTGCTCGAATTAAGAAGTAAATTTACCTTTAGATTTATCTTTAGATTTGGAAATGGAACGCGATAGGTCTAAACATGGGGTAACACGGATAAACGGGAAAGGATGAAGAAGGGATGTGGTTCGAGGGAATTGGGAGTTAGAGTCGCTTCTTTGTAAAGTGTTAGTTGCTTGATATATGGCGGATGTTTGCCGATGTTAAGGAAGCGAGAAAGTAGTTAGATTGGGAAATTAACGGGGTGAGGTCGAGCAGGAAGTTTAGCATGGGCTGATTTAGAAAGTTAGAAGCGATTTGCAAGCGCGAGTTAGTTAAACGTTCCGCGAAATTGAAATGATTTTTTTTTTTTTTTTTTGTACATACAAGGATAGAAAATTGTAAATTCATAGATTTCTATCTAGATGACAAATTCCAGAAGGACAAAATGATAGAATTAGACACAGGTACGAAGAATAGATCGAGTCGTATTGTTCATTTGAAATTAATGAAATCAGCTTACAATTAGTTGAAAGCTGCGAGTTTATAACAAAGTTCCAAAGTGAATTCCAGAAACGAAAACGCGAAACACGAAACGTTATAAAATTATAGGACGAAAAAGTTGTAAAATAACTTTTTAAAGTATGTTCGCTCTCGACTAATCTATATATATATATAGATCGCCTCCTTGAAATAAACGAACAATGGAAAACAACTGATGATCAGGAGCTGATTAGCCAAAAATAGACGAGGATGATGCTGACATAGAACGTGATTTCCATTTAATAGCTGATGCAACGATCAGCACCTTGAACCGTGACAATGAACCAAGCATCTGGTCTATTGGCAGTGACACAGTAGGTTCGTTAAGTGACGCTTAATTAGTGCTGCGCATCGCGCTGTTATTTATCTATCCTTAGATCAGCGATTCGGCGCGTCGTTCCCGAGAGCGAATAAGAAATATTACAACCGTCTGGCAAATTTATGAAAAATTCGCGAAATTTGACTTTTCTCTGTAGATGTTCAATGTGGATGATATTTCATAACGTTGCAACTAAACTGCTGAAACAGCATAAAAATTCGCAATCCAGTTCTCAACTCTTCGACACTTTCGTATCTTTCGTTCGTAACAGTTCGAAAAGAAAAAGAAAAAAAAAAGAAAAAGGAAAAGAAAAGATCTGACGTGAGAAGAGAATCTTATCGATACGCATCTTTCAATTCGCGCGGTTTCGTGTCGCCAGGTTACACAGAGGCCAGGGTATAACCTCGGTGGCCAGCAATTAAATCCTCCTGAGGCCGAAATTAACGACCGCGAGGTAGAAAGTGGCGGTGGTTTGCCCGCTGGCAACTGGGGAAAAAGTCATCATTACGGTTTCGTGTTAAATGGGCTGGGTATAAACGGTTAATTAGACTTCGATTAATTCTTCGCTCGCTGGTTTACAAAGTCCTGCCGGGCAGGGCTGCTGCTTAATCACGTCACGTTATACCGCGAATAAAAGCGCCTTCTCTCCGCTCGGGAGAGTTATGACGTGAATCTGACTTCTTTGAAACAATGACGAGCGAGAGAAAATATGAAAAATGTGAAACGGAGAGTAATCGCGTTAGACACCTCTCCCTTTGTGGAAAGTGCAATAGAGCGGCGTGAAGCGAGGTAGAAAAAAATGTGTGCGTAGGTCACGTTAATTTTATATGTAAATAAAGAATATTTTCACGCCCGACGTGAATTTTATGTAAAGCAATACATAATATTCACTGTGCGCCCGTGGTAAAAGTATTTTCTTTCTCTCTCGATCGTCGACGTAACTGCGTTTGCTTGAAGCGCAGAAGCCAATTGGACTCGAAAGTAGAGTGGAAGTGAAAATTCGTGGAACAGCCGAGTGTTGTCTATTTTCTCGACCGATGCAATCGGCAATTTCGTAATTGAGGGCCAGCACGACACTCGCTTTTAGAATGTCCCAGAGTTTCCGTAAATAATGCAGCTTGCTGCAACGTGCGCGATTGCGACACTGACCTTCGATCGGCCGTACCTCGGCAGCCTAGGCTCGAAGAAGCCACGAAGAACGACAATGCCAATTCTTCAGCTCGCTTTGCGAATTCTGGCCTCTCTCTCTTTCTCTCTCTTGTTGAGCTCTCGGCTTAGCGAACAAACTGGCAAATTTTGCCGTTTGAAAAACTCGCGGCCGAAGCTAGCCTCTGTTGTAACCGAGCTCGACTGAGTTTCTTTCGTATTTTGAACATTTGCCAATTCGATGATCCGAACGCGAAGCATTTGAAAATTTCAAGAGCCGAGGAATTGCAGGTTAGGTTCGGGAACGTTTTACGTTTCGAAAAGTTCAACCGGTTGAAATTTTCACTGAAAAAAAAAAAAACGCGGGAATTTCAAGGATTAAAACGTCGAAGGTTCGATGGTTGGAACATTCGAAACGTTAAAAATGCGGAGACTTCGGGAGCTAAAAAAAAAAAAAAAAAAAAAAAGACAAAAAATTCGAGAGCCTGGAAATTCAGATAGTCGGAATATTTGAAATTTGAAAATTTCATTTGCAAAATCGACAAACTCGATCGTCCGAACGTGAGAAACCTGCGAGATTTCCAAGTGTCGGGGCTTTCAACAGAGAATTCGACGAAAGAAAAGAGAATAAATTTAAAACTGTTACGTACGAGCGTCTACCGTATCGTTCCGTTCGTGACTACAATCGACAAGGAAACTTGCTCGCGACTATCGAGTTGAAATCTATCAATTTTTCGTGCGACTTTCGTTCGAATGCAGTTGTTTGGGAACGACCGTCGTCAGTCGAAACGTTTCGCTGATTGGAAAACTTATGAACTCGGAGCGGCGTAAAACTTGGAGTTGCTGCTCGCTCGGTGCTCGTCATTAGACGAATACTCGCGATAAACAATCGCGAAAGTTTCTTTTCGTCGTGCTACCCACGTTTCAAACAATTCGTAACCTCGACAAACAGCCGCGTCGACTCGTTTAATTAATAGACACAATTATAGTTCAAGGTTCTAGCTTCACTTCCTATCTCGAGAATTTTTCGAGAATTTCTACCATCGACGACAAAAGAAATTGAACAAATTTACGATGCGCAAATCAGCCTGCTGTTTATAATTCACGCGACAGACGAGAATCGTATTTTGTTTTTCATAGATGAAACGGAATTTAAATTGCAATATCGCAGGCGAGATGACAGATAGGCGATCGCCAGAAATCTATGTATATTTAAAAATAATAGAATACGAAATGTGTCGAAAATATCACACGATGATTTTCTTCCTGAAAACGTATCGCCTTCCTACGCGTCATGGATTTTCCCTCTCGCTCAATCCGTCGACATTGAAAATATATATTTAGACTTCGACGTTTCTCGAGATTTCAATTACCGATCGCCGCGAGTCGCCACAAGGACGTCGTATTTTTCAATTAGGCCTGCCTGACGCACCGCGCGGTCACTGTCTTTCGATTAAAGTTAACTGGCGTTTGAAAAACCATTTTCTCCCGACGAGTGGAGAAAGAACTTTTGTCGTTGCTAATTAGAAAAGAGAGAGAAAGAGAGAGAAAGAGATTGTAAATCGACCAGATGTACTCCTGTTAGAAACGCAACGGATAATCCGCTACGCAACATCGCTGATTCGCTCTCCCATTTTATCTTTTCTTTTGACATGGTTTTTCTCCATATTTTCGCACACGAGTCGTTAATCAACGGGGGAACCGGTAACGAACTTCGTTACATCGAATTAGTCCGCTTCGTTCCTGAGCAACAGGATTGTGGAAGTTTGTTGACTTTCCCGCCGAGAGTCCAGGGACGAGTAATCGAAAGAGGTAATTTTCCAGAGACTGGCCGGGGCTTCGCTATTGGATTCACTCGGGCTAGCTCGAAAGGAAGAGGAGAGGGGAAGAAAGAGACGTGCACGCGTGGTAAAAAGAGAAAAAAAAAGAAACGAAAGAGAGAGAGAGAGCCAACATTTTATTTATTCAGCCATGGCGTTTGATTGCATCACGGGCTGAAGTTTCGGGGAAGTTTAATGCAACGCCGCGAGAGTTCGATTTTCCCTGGAGTTACTTTTTCGCAGAGCGTGGCAACTTTTTCTTCGGAGAGGTTGATTAAAATTATTGCTTCCCCCTCTCCTGCCCCTTTGCGAATATGCTGACGACTCTTGCCGGTTCGTGAATATTTTTAATAATCCTAAAAAAGAAAAACTCCTGCGCCAACGCTTTTAACAAGCGCGCATACTCCCAAACGAAACTATTACTTACTCTCGTTTCTTTGTTGCGAATACTTCGGATTATTTTCGAATCTTTTTGTTTTCTAATAGCAGGAATTTTCCTTCTTTCTCCACGTGTTCTCAACGACGCTGAGCATTCTTCTGCTTCGTTTGTGTTTCTAGCAAACGTTAGTTAGTAAGTCGAGGATACGTTTTTTCCTTCTTGCCAAGTTAATGATACATACACACGTGTAATAAATAACTGGTATATTTTTATTTCTCTGGAGATATTTCAGCTTGAGAGCTAGACTCTCTTTTTTTCTTCGTTGTGGAGATAAACGCTTCCTTTTTGTCTTGCGAATATTTTTTAACGTCTATGGGAATTTTTTTATAAATGTATTAGTATCATTTGAGAATCTTCCGAGAATTTGTGGGTTTTTCTTTTCTTTTCTTCTTATCAAGAGCTTTGAGAACGTTCAAGACTTTCTGACACGCGTGTACCTTTTAACGACGTCGAATCTCTCTTTTCTTCTCTCAGTTAATTGCAATTTGACGATGACGAAAATTTACCAAGGTAAATTTGCAAACGTTTGTAGAGCAAGCTTCGTGCACCGTATTTTCTCAACTGTCCCTTTGTCTCTCGTTTCGTATACATTGCTTTCTTGGCACTTATCCTCAGACGTTGATTTATTCATTTCGTTTCTCTACCGAGCAGTTGCATGCAATTTAGCTTGCAAAACGCCAGTGCCAATCCTCCGTTAATTTTTACGTTCGAATAATCCCGAGGACACGGACGAACATCTGCGATTTGGCTTTTATTTAAAAAAAAATCGCACAAGTCCACCTTAAAACAAAAACACAAGAACGTAACAAAGAAAACGGAAAAGAAAATGCAAATTAAACTAATTTACACGAAACACCCAAAGTTTCGTCAGAACTGTGAGCCGTTCAGTTCGTGAAACTTTCACGCGAGAGTGTACCTACGTACGTACATGGCAGTCGTGGCAGTCGAACAGCCAGAGTAAAAAAGGAAAGCGAGTAAATAAAAAAAAATTCTTGGCCAGATGCTCGACGCGGCAATTAAACGACGAAAATCGCGACGCCGATCGACGTCCAATTCGAAATTGGAAATTTCGGGCTGTTAGAAGCTCGCGTTTCGGCGGCTAGCCAGCTGCAATGCAGTTTCCTCCTGTATAGGGCCGCGATCGATCTAATGCGCGCGAGCTGTGCATAAGGCCGTGTGGCTGCACCGGCTAACTCGTTCCGGTGCATCGGCGGCTCCACACTCCAGCTACCGAGAGCTCTACCGATCATTTCCAATCGGCGCCAGGGACTTTTTCACGCGCTGACAAATCGACTGGCTCCGACGACACCGTCCTTGTTGCCCGTCAGGCTCGATCAGCAACGCCACGACGAACAACGCCACTTACCACTTGCCGATCGCGCGTAATCATCGTGATCGTTGGTTCTTTTGTTTTTTTTCCCACGATGATGAAACGAGTTTTTTCTTTTTCGATTGTTCCTCATCCAACGGGTTTCAAGAGAGGCG